>CM061532.1:96276820-96876820 GCA_030545055.2 Neoaliturus tenellus
AGGTTTGAGGAGGATCAACTCAATAAAAAATTACCTATAATTATGGGCATCGGCCCCTCTAAACCAGTAGGGGTTAAGCCAATAAAATACAAAAGACCAATGTTTACCAAGAGTTGTTAAAGCGAACGAAAATTTCTTTATAGTAAATGAAAATTTGTGTCAGTGTCTTAACTGAATTACTCGATTTCGAGCAACGAATACTCTAATAATTATAATTTTTGGTATGTTATACTTTTAAACATGCTATACAAACTGTAAACACAGTTATAATAAACAGAATAAATTATAGTATCCTCGAGATAAATATATTTATAGTTTAAAGTTTATAATTATTTTTATATTTGACGAGTTTCCAGTTAGTAATTTGTTCAAAACGTATGGCATATCATATCAATTCCAAATAGCATTGACTAGTGATTATGTAGACTGAAACACCAATTCTATAGAGTCAGAATCAGGGTTTGAAGAAGACCACTAATTGACGCAAGATTATATCAGATCCTTTAAGTGGGCGGCTTGATTGGGAGGACAGAATATTTTAACATACAGTGATATTTCGACACATAAAATGGGAATTTCAACATCCAGCCACTGAAACATTTCTGAATTCCATTGGACTGAACCAGAAATCTAGATCTCTGGAAATAACAAAATTCTACGTGTAAAAGTTTTATAATTTATAAATTTGTCATAGTCCTAATGGTTATAATACACCATTTACTTTAGTGATTGTAACGTAATGCTCAACTTTGACCAAAAATAAACTTTCTGCAGGAAGAATGGTTTCGTATTATAATGACGAGTGCGTGAATATAAGTCGGAGAACTGAGTTATCTGATTATTGATTAAAAGTAGTATGTGTGTTCATATAGATAAACATGTATTTATTTAGCAGACTGCAACTGATCACAAGTTTAAAGCCGCAGGCGACCGACTTCATGCCACTCGGGCGTTCAAGTCTCCAGTAGCGACTATTAAATGTTTCCAAACAAATTACACGCAAACAAATAACAGCTACAACTTTTTTTATACACTAACTTATGTATATTCTCGATGTGATTTTTAGACACTTAGTCTATTAGGCCTACTTTATCCTTGACAGATTGTATAAGGCAATAAATTTCTAAGTACGTTTTCGGCATATTATTGCTGTACCCTATGTAATGAACATTCAACTGGCTTTTACGGTAAAGTCTTTAATTAAACCATAGTTAAACTATTATAGAAAAATTATATTTTTCTAATAGAAAAATAAATGAAAATCTGTCTTAAACTCCTTACTTAACCTAAAAGTAAAAGGGTTTAATGTAAGAAGTAGCCTAAGTAACAAATTCGTATACAGTATAAGATAATTCATCCTTGAAAATGATGCACTACATATGGTACTGTACAATTGCAATAAAATTAAAGATTATTGCAATATAATTAAAAGTATTGGTTATCATGTAAAAAATATTCAAGGTCAATCAAGGCAATCAATGCTAATTTATGAATATAATCTTAACTCAGACGTTCGAGGATATTTTAACCCACAAGACGGAGTCAGCTCCGTAAAGGTTGTAGGCCATTTCATTTGCAGTGTCCAAGTACAGTTCCTTCGGCGATACATATTATTAGCTCCTCGCTCGGATGATGTGCTGCTACGTGTCGGTGGTGTATAGCTCGTGCCGTTGCCGGTGCCGCGGTCAGCAGTCACCAGCTCACTCGTGTGCATCCACCACCACCACCGCCGACTTTCTCGCTCATTCCACAGTCTGCGACCCACTGACACGCAGAATGAAACTAATTGAACCCTGGACTGCGTGCCTCAACCTTAGCCACTCCGTGCACCTCCGCGCCGCGTGGAGCGTAGAACTTGTAAGATTGTGGTGTATTCAACGATTTCATACTGTACTGCTACGCTTATGATAAAATGGAAAATAACAAACTTATGACCAAGGTCTCAACTGTTAGTTTAATCCTGATTAAGCCGATTGCTCTTACTTCATAGTCAACGCTACTAGGATTGCATTAAACATAGGTCTAAGTAATAAAAACAAAGTATATATTTTCAAAAGCCCTTTTCATTAATAACTTACACATTATGACTCTATGATAATTTGTTCTGCTATTTTTCAAGAACTGATTTTTTACCTCCATGTGGTGAGGAATGCTCAGGCATAAGAGATTAGAAAATTAATTGTTAAGTTTATCATTAATACAGTAAATTAGTGGAATTCAGTGTAACCATAACCCAAATCTACACAAATCTCGACATGTCAATGCAGTGTTGAGACACTTGTGATCCTGTAGGATTGCGTCGAGTGCAAATCATCGCCCTGTAATCTAAGGTGGGTTTCGAAAGCAGCGATGAGGCGAGGTCAGCCGAGATCAGTGTACAGTAATTACATGACTGATGGGGCGCTACGGAGATGCCGTGGCGTGGCGCGAGATGGGGTTCCCACGACGAGTGAAGATACTCGTATTTGGGAATGTTAAATTACAAAACTGTCCACTAGTAGTATCGTGTAGGGCCAAGAATATCCAGTAGGGGAAATTCCTAGGAAATGAGATATTCTGTATTATGGCCGGCGTGAAGAGGCTTATTCCTAATCCTAGACTATGGCGCACAATGTACACATTTCCTACAATTTTTAAAATAGTTAAAAGCTTTAATTTTTGCTCTGGAAGAAAAATTCACTACCCGATTCAAATTCTGTCAAAACCTCTTTGTTAAAAGTATTACATGTTGAATTCACAATACTGTTGGCGAGCTGTTCGAGAATACACGACACCATTGTAGGACAGTCTTTACTGACTGATACTGAATACAGTTAACAACATATAATGTGTACTAACAGAGAAACAAAGCATTCCTAATGTAACCCTTTGTAAAACCTCAGTAATTTTTAAATTTATTTATGTATTAAAAATTAACCACTAAAATATTATTAGGTACTGCAAAATTTTTAACAGTGTAAATAAATTTAAGAAATACATTACTTTTTGTAAACTTTAAATCAAATAAATAGTTTAAATATTTCAGTCACGGTACCTTGAAGGTGTAGTGTGACTGAGGTATTCAAACTATTTATTTGTCTATTCCAGTTCCGGAAATATATCATCCAACATCTTCATGATCTCGAAACTTTAAGTTAAAGTTTAAGTTACTATACCTATAAGTAACTATTATCCTTAATATTTTACAACTTCAATATTATCAAAACTCTCTTTTGGTCATCATGGTGCGTACTGTAAGGGCCAACCGGGTTCGGCGCGGCGCCGCGGCGCTAGTCACGGAGAGATCTCGCAACAATGTCGTGTCGTGTCGCGCCGTGGAGGTGAAAGGGGTCTTCTGATAGCCATCCACCGACAACTGCCCATCGTCATCTCTTGTAACAACTAATATGCATGGTCAAAGCATGACACTCCTATTAAAAGCTCGTTTATTTTACTTTCACTTATCGCTTTCTTATATAATGTCTCAAAACAAGTACAATATAACTAGGCTACAACTTCGGCTTCGCTATTCAGGTCTTGCAATACCTACGAGATAATAACCTCTAGAAAACTTTAAGCTGATTTTTAACTACACCTATTCAATCAGATTTAGTGGCCTATATAGGAAATTTAAAAAATCAAGTTAAAGACATGTTCGATTATTACTTTTTTTAAGGCCAAGAGGTAGTAGGGCCTAATAAGAAAATTACTTGATCAAGCGCAATGCAAGAGGAAGATTAGAAGCATATTCATGCCTGTGGCGGTTTTACTATGGAAAGTTTCGCGATGCATTGGTATGATATATGATGTGTGCAGTTAGATTTTTTTAGGATACGATTTGGTTTTGATATGCAAATTCAGTTTTTTACTTACAATTTAAATTTAATTTTTAAAACATCCTCTTGCATATAACGTTACCAGATAGAAAACTTACCTGACAGAAACAACGAAATGAAAATAATTCGCTATGGTCAATCCAAATTGAGAATCCATATTCTTCCAAGTTTTAAAGTTGATTTAAGGAGGAATTATGTAGTTTTTATTAAGAATTGAGTAGTTTGATAGGTTGTTAATAAGTTTCTTAAGGAGCTTTAACGCAGGTTTTTCACGATTTTAATATTTCTAATAGGCCTACGAAGAAATTTGGATTTTGAGAGCTGAATAAGTTACACATGGTAAACGTTTTGATTAACAAAGCAGACCGCGCCTACGTATTTAATGTCTGTATTAATTATAAATACCCCCCGTCGCAGCAGACCTGCGTACTCAGCGAATTTCCAAATTAGTAATATTAATTTTGACCAGCTAAGCTTGTAAACAAAATTTCATCACGTGCTTCATAAATAGGGAAATAAATGTCTATTCTCCTTAAGATAAATATAGGGGAAGAGTATGCAGGTATGCTGCCATGGGGGACACTAAAAGTAAGTTTTTAGCATAGAAAAAAATTATTTTGACCATATAAAGCCATATAGTAAGTTTCATCAATATCTGTCTATATATAAAAGAGTTTGCCTATTCTCCATATAATTAACATGGGAAAAGAGTATGCAGGTTTGCTGCCATGATAAGTACAAAATACCCCCCGTCGCAGCAGACCTGCGTACTCAGCGAATTTCCAAATTAGTAATATTAATTTTGACCAGCTAAACTTGTAAACAAAATTTCATTACGTGCAAAATAAATAGGGAAATAAATGTCTATTCTCCTTAAGATATAGGGAAAGAGTATGCAGGTACGCTGCCATGGGGGACACTAAAAGTAGGTTTTTAGCATAGAAAAAAATTATTTCGACCATATAAAGCCATATAGTAAGTTTCATCAATATCTGTCCATAAATAAAAGAGTTTGCCTATTCTCCATATGATTAACTTGGGAACAGAGTATGCAGGTTTGCTGCCATGATAAGTAAAAAAACCAAGATTTTTACCTTAAATGGATGAATCTCAACCAAATGAAGCTAAATACTAAGTTTCATCCAAAAATATTGGTTAATAAGTGAAATATTAACACATCCTTATTCTCCATAATATTAACATTGAAGCCCCAAAAGACAATGTACTGTCTTTAGACTTTGTAATATCTCGGTAACCAATGGAGATAGAGCAAAGCTTCAAAATACTAAATTGTGAGTTTTTTTGAGCTAAATCCAATGGTCAAAATAAAAATTGAAAATTTTTTTAATTTACTTATGAAAAATGCAAAAAACCCATTTTTGGGGTACAAAACCCCCCAAAACTACCCCTTCCGGTAGGTCGATATGTCTGGTTTTCGAACTCATCCGAATAAACATAGGATTACACATCTCTACCAAATTTGGTGTCGATCGGACCATTTTTACGAGAGTTATCGTGTCTAGGGACACATACATATATATATATATACATATATATATATATATATACATATATATATATATAAAATTTTTAATGACTATTATTTTTGGTCTCTGGGCACCTCAAAACGAAAAAGTAACATGGTCCCGGGCTTAGGTCTTTCCATGAGACCTACGGTAATAGCTTATTCCCTATGGGAAATTCGCTAATATTCCCTATGGGAAATTCGCTAAAAACCAAGATTTTTTACCTTAAATGGATGAATTTTAACCAAATGAAGCTAAATACCAAGTTTCATCAAAAAATATTGGTTAATAAGTGAAATATTAACATATCCTTATTCTCCATAAGATTAATATTGGAGCCCCAAAAGACAATGTACTGTCTTTAGACTTTGTAATTGCTCGGTAACCAATGGAGATAGAGCAAAGCTTCAAAATACTAAATTGTGTGTTTTTTTGAGCTAAATCCAATGGTCAAAATAAAAATTTAAAATTTTTAAAATTTACATTTGAAAAATGCAAAAAAAACCATTTTTGGGGTACAAAACCTCCCAAAACTACCCCTTCCGGTAGGTCGATATGTCTGGTTTTCGAACTCATCCGAATAAACGTAGGATTACACATCTCTACCAAATTTGGTGTCGATCGGACCATTTTTACGAGAGTTATCGTGTCTAGGGACACATATATACATATATATATATATATATATATATACATATATATACATATATATATATACATATATATATATATATATATATACATATATATATATCTATAAATTTTAACGACTATTATTTTTGGTCTCTGGGCACCTCAAAACGAAAAAGTAACATGATCCCGGGCTTAGGTCTTACCATGAGACCTACGGTAATAGCTTATTCCCTATGGGAAATTCGCTAAAAAAGAACACACACACACACACACACACACACAAGGCAGTCCCATCTTGCAGTAAAAATGGTGCTAGGAATCTTACACTCACTTTTCGATTATATTGTCTTATTAACAACACACCTAATTATTAGTATTAGCCTATTATTATTATTTTCAAAAACAGAAACACAGAGGAAGCAACAATTAACCTCACTGATGCGGACGTCATAGCTTAAAATTTAAACCTAGAATAAGAATAAGAATAAGAATAAGAATCCTTTATTGTCATTAAACACAGTTGTGTAATAGACATGGTCAATAAAATAAGTCGGACACGACTTACAAACATGGTAATAAAACATACAAACAATTCATGAAAGACTAGGCTAAATATTTTTAAAATCAACAAAATCTGACTTAGGTAAAATGGGTTTTAACAGCACATTTATTTAAAATCTTTAAAATCATCAATAGTTAGTTCAAAAAATTCCTTTACTGAATATAAAGGATGCTTTAGCAACCCATTGGTTAAAACCAATTTAAAATGAGCCAAAGATTCAATATTTCTCACATTAACAGGAAGCTTGTTGAAAAGTCTCAGACCAATTACCTTTGAACTTTTAGAAACTTTAGTCAATCTACAAAAAGGAACTTCAACATTATTTTTAGATCTAGTGTTATGACCATGAACATTTAATCTCTTTACTAAATTAACTGATTCTTTCTTAACATCTAATAGCACATACAAAACATACAAACTAAACACAGTTAAAATATTTTCACATATAAAGATGGGCCTACAATGATCTCTGTAGTCAGCAACACTTCCTACTTGCCAACAGGCTTGGAAAAAAATAAATGCAACCTTTCACGTCTCACTACTGGTCACGTACAACTATTGAGGTGGATTAAGCAAGTGGTTCGTAGCGGCGGCCAAATTACGTGCACCGAGGCTCGTGGGGTGAGGCAACAGCATCAATGGTGGTACCGCCCACGTGTCCTAGTGAATGCCAAGCTCCAAGCTCCAAGGTGATCCAAGAGTAAATTTGTTGATTGAGGTCACCAGAAACCGGTAACCCAGCGGCGGAGTCGGACTAGCGGGATCCGGATAACCAGTGCGTGGCGTCGGCGTCGGTGTACCACAGGGCCCCACACTGGGCCGCTATCTTATAAGTGGTTACGTTACGATGCTGATTGCAAAAGCAAATACGGAACGAATTGGGCTAGAACTAACGATGTGGTGTGGACGATGCCCACCGCTTCCTCCGCAGATAGACACAGACGCAGTTACGGTGTGGCCAGTGTGGTCTGTGGTTTTGTGTGTCATCACGTCCCAAACCAGGAACATCGTTAATATCTCTTCGTCTATTGCACATTGTAATCAACGTTGTATTTATTACATAAACAAATTTCTCAAACAAAACAATTTATTCGTGTTACCAAACAAAATTTAATAAATATAATATCAATTAATTGTTCTACCGCTTTTGGATCAAGAGTGATTTTTATCTTATAGTCAAATTATTGTGCTTTTGATGTTTCTTTTAGATTATGTAAAGATTATGTGCCATAAGATATTTCTGCAAACAGTTGACTTTCAGAATAACATTAACAATTAATGGCATTAAACTATACATTTATATCTGACATTTATCCTGGAATCTCCATAGCTCATCTCAACTGTGAGCTAAACCAACTTACAAATCTTCGGCCAAATGGTACAAATCTTTGGTCAAACGTGCATCACAGTTGTAGAGGTTGGACAGTTCTACATCATTCTCTGATCTCATAATTTGATCACTACGTAACCTCATAATGTATCAGCTCCTGATAAGTTCTGATTTTCGACAATGAAATCCGATATTTTTCATATAACTTTAATTTACAAGTTAATTTAATTAAATAATCCGGCCGTGCCAGCGTGTAGCCGGTCGGCGAGGCCACGGCCACAGTGAGGAGCATCGGCCTCGGTGTCGGCGCCTCGGTTGTCGGTGTCGGGGTTTTTGATCGCGCCCTCCTCACCCGGCACCTGACGAGGCGCATTCCTGCTGCATCCCGGGCACCTGGCACCCCCCCCCCCCCCCCAAGCCGACCCGACAACAACCCGGGGCCACTGACTGATTAGAAAGTCAAGAGGTTGAGCTATGCATCGAGTGGCCGACTTCTCCGATTGTATCGCGTAGTAAAGGAAGATTCATGTATTGTAACGATACGGTGTGTTTCACAACGATGAGCGAATTTCAAGGTCAGAGTGGTCAAGTATATTGAGTAATTTACTAAACAAGATGTAACAAAAAGCATATAAAATACGTCTTCCAGAACTACTTGATATAGTTACTACCAAATAATACCGTATAACTACTTACAGAACGGCAAATTCATCTTAAAAGTTTGATATTCTAGCCTATATCGATCGATTCCGACAAATCCGACATCGGTTATCATTAGATAAAAACAAGAAGCCATTTTACTAATTGATTAATAGTTCTCGAAGGACGAAAATGTGAATAAACACAATTAACTGCAACCATGAAGAAAACTGCAAGTTTATAGTTAATTCAACTTATGAATTCGTCATTCTTATTTTACAGGCATAGCGGCTATATAATCTAATAAGCGGTAGAACTCCTGTCCAGCTCTTGTGTAATCGGCAAATCGGCTCACATTAAATCCCCATAAAACAAAATACTTAGCCATTTCATTGCGAGCCGATAACGATCCAGTCGACTACCAGCTGAGATTGCACACTTGTGGCGGCCAGAATGATTGCAATTCGTGTGAATGTGTAGAGCGAGTGTCTAATTTCAAGTATCTGGGAATCGTTTTTGACAACCGACTTAAGTGGACAGATCATATCCAATCGATTAGAGTAAGGCTTAGAAAATTCATCTTTGTTTTTCGCACTCTCGGCCGAATTCTTAACCGTCAAATACTAAAAACTGTTTATTTTGCTTACGTTCAGTCCATACTGCAGTACGGTATAATGGTTTGGGGTGGTGCTCAAAAAAGCTCAATTCTGCCATTGATAATAACCCAGAAAGCCATTATTAAATCTGCGCTGGGTCTAAACCCTAGATTTCCAACTTATGAACTATTTGATGATTTCAGAGTCTATAACATTCCACAGCTATATTTGAGATCTTTAGTAATGTACCTTTTTAAAAACAAGCAGACCACTTTCAATCAATCCGTTCACTCTTATTCGACAAGATTTAAGGCCAATTCAGGTATACTTTTCCCTAGAATAAATAAATCAATCAGTACGACATGCCCTTTTTACTCTGCAAGTGTTCTTTATTCTAAATTACCGGAAAATCTCAAATGTCCCAGTCCTTGTAGTATTTCCAAGTATAAAAAATTAGTTAATGAATTTATTTTAAGAATAGGCAGGGGAGGAGTTTCCGAATACGTAACGTCGATTTACCGACAGTGAGGGTTCTACACAGAGAGAGTGTCAATTAACGGCAGAACTGTATGAGTGTCAGTATGCGTGTACGTTGTGTGGGGTGTGTGCGGTGTGTATGGGTGTGTGTGTGCGGGGTGTGTCTGTGTGCGTGTGCGGAAGTGAGATGTGTGCATCTGTGTGATTGTGTGTATGCATGAGTCAAGTCTCGGGTGGTAATCTTTAATTGTCTAGTACATATGAATTTTCGGTTAATATCCAAGCTACTAAATTATAGACAGAATTAGTATTCCATTGCCTCACAATTTACATCAATAATTTATAGATTAATATTTTCCTGTAGAACATTTTAATTTTATATTTATTCCGATGTTTATTGTAGTCTTAACTACCGTAAAATTTGGTATATTATTTCTCAAATTCAATTAACTATATCCACTATAGAATTAAGTTTTCAATGTATTATCTATACTGATAAGAAAGTTTTGTTAGTGGTACTGATAATTGGCTCACTTTCCGCCCACAGGCCTCGGCCTATGCGGGAAGTTTTATTTCGTTTTAATTTTGTACATTTTGTATGTTGTGCTTTTCCGAAATAAATGAATTTGAATTTGAATTTGAGTTAATTAGAATACACGGGCCGTAAATATTAACAACGACCTAAAACTGGGGTGTTAGTGCTCACCTAATCAGAATTCAAATGCTCCTTTATTGAACCATAGCTGTCTGACAATTCAAGTGCACCCATACACTGGCCATGCACAAATGTCGCCACATCCTGAGTGGCAGGAAGGGAACTGTTAGCGCCATTAGCCCCCGACAGCTACTGTACTGCTGATAATACTACAGTATAGCTGCCATACTGTGCTGCAGGGGCGGGCAGCGTTAAGCGTTAGCGTTATGATGATGAAGGTTTTACTTTCCGCGGGAAGATGCGGGGAAAGCAGTGTAATTGTGCAGCATTGTTGGCCGCCGCCGCCGCGCCGCGCCACCGTCGCTGATATGGCACATGTGCGGCGAATAAGCCAACACTTTCTAAAACCTAATGGCCTCTTCAACACCTCCTTTCCCGCCAAGAGGAGCCACGGTTAATTTACGACAGAAATCTCTATACAACTATCAATAGTGAAATCCACAGTCGGGGAGACAATGCAATCGCCAGGTAAATCTACCATAAAATGCTAGTTTATCTTTTAGTAGGTTTTTTTGATGGGAAAGTTTTAGTAAATCTTATTTCGCTGTACCTAATAACACAAGCTTCATTTTCGCTTGATTTTGCGATAAAGATGTAAAATTATCTTAGTAGGCCTAAGTGTATAAATAAATATTCTGGTAGGCTTACATGCGAAGCGAATTGTAAAGCGCAAGTTACAGTTTACTCACACCCTCTTATACCCCCAGTAGCAAAATAATCCAGATTAAAGATCTGATGGTGGTTCGGTATATTGGGGCATTCTTCATCCTCGATTCGTTGAACCGAATAGCAGAAATGTTGAGACTGTTACAATGAAGAGGCTAGGAGGAAACGGTGGAACAAATGGACTAATTGTCGGCCACTCCCAACGTCGGTGCTTTGTCAGACTCTTGCCTGGCTACAGTCTCACCTGGGACATCCGGGGAGACGATCGACACATTTTAGACACGCGAGAACGTGACCTGCCTATGTATAATCCCGGGGGAAATACAGTTTTCATATAAAACGTTTTAGAAACGTGTGAAACCGTAATTCCGAATGGCAAAAAGCATTAAAATTTAAGGGGGACAATGCACAATTGGACCACGTGACTCGGCAGATGAAGAAGTCGCGCGAGTGCGGCGGCGGGGAATTATACTATTTCACGGAAGGCTGGCTTCAATTAGACGCCAAACGAGGTGAGACAATCGTCTGCGAGCTCCTTTCTTTTCGATTCTCACTTGCGATTTGTTAGCGAATTTCTCTCAAGAATGATAATCACCTGGTAGCGCTACGACTTAATTAGAACTGTTGTTCATAATGGCTGGATAATTGGTACGGTACGTCAGCTTATTGTTACACAGTTGGAATAAAACTTTCATTCAATCATTTTCCAAGTCTATAACATGGAATAAAATATCAATAAAGATAAAAGTTATAAGAGTATACTTAGTACTGCTGTCACGATTCATCATTATATGAATTTAATTCATATTTTCAAAATGTTGGCACATTCGACTGAGGTTGTACGGACTTAGTCCGAGTGTACGGATCGTTGGGCAGTTTTTTAGTCTAGTTTCCGACAGTTAAGGCATGAAAAACAGAACTAAACTAGTGATGAAAATTCATTAGTAGTCCTAATAATTAGCCTGTAACAAATTTGTTTTTTAAAATCATAAAATAGGCGATGACGATGTGTTCAGCAATTTGAAGCTATGGAACTCATCAAAGACATCCGTTGTGATGAATGAACAACCATCCAATTTATTTCATTAAAAGTACTGTAATTAATAACTAACGTCGCGAGACTTCGTGATTGATGGCGCCACAGTGAGCGGCCCTTGGTTTGATTGATGTTGGGTTTATTTGAAACCTTGGGGCAATCACAATCACAATCACAGCACAGCACGCCCCAAGACGGGACACATGGCCGGCCTGAGTAGCAGCTTCCTTATTCGTATAGGTTATTGTACTGACAGTCAACAGACAAAAAACTGTCGCTGTGACCATGCTGGGATTGACCAGGACGCGGCTACTTAGTCAACGCAACCTGGACATAAAGGCCTACTGTCACTGTCACCGGTACTGTTCTTGCTCAACTTGTATAATCAACAATGTGTTCTGAAGTTTTCAAGACTATTTTTTACACGAGTCTGCTTTGTTTTAACTTCTTACACTAATGTTTAAAGTGTAATTTGGATAAATTGCGATCGTAAATTGAAAAAATTGCATGAAACTTGAGCTTAAGTAGGGCTAGATTTAAGGAGAAATGACATAACAACTTATAAGGGGTCTTATGATCCCTCCTCTCTGGATCCACAAGTGGAGGAATAAGCTACGTGGTATTTTCTATTTTATGTCTCTCATAGAGCTGCATGAAGACTACAATCACTTCAAAGTTAACGTCAAAACCACAAGTACGTTTGAATTCAGTATAAATATATGGCCTTTGTCGGATAACGCAGAGACGAAAGTTGAATGCCATGACCCGAGCGGCTGCTACGTAACGTAATGTGCACGCACGGACTGCAGGGCACCCGTCGACCTGGCGGTTCCCAGAAAACCACGACTTGGGCACTTGTTCGGAGAGTTTCCTGGAGAAACCGAGCTACACTCATTAGAAAACGTGTTATTAATTCAAACTTGTAAATTACGGTATTACGATAAAAATTACCCAAGTACAATCCTGTTAACGTGTAATGTTGTTACGTTAACATCATATTTCAACAATAATTTTATGAAATAAATAATTATATCAGTAGATATTTACGTTGTTCTGTGTTCTCTGACTTACTGTAATCTCTTAGATATACTGCAATGCAGGAGCAACGGCAGAGAACTAGTTCTCAGACATGTAATGATGATAGAAGCAACAGCAACTAGCACTCAGACTCAGACATAATGTTGTTATGGCTGGAGGTGCAGCAGTTTTTTGTGTTCTTTCGTAAGCGAGCGTCGGGCCTGGTTACGTTACCATGGAAGCAAATGTGCTAAGTCAACTCTATAGGTGAAAGGTGTCACTAAGGTAAGCGGGAGGAGACTCCTCTGTCGTCTGACTGTTTCCTATTATTCTGAGAAAGCGGATTCCATGTTTATGAACCGTTCTGAAACGCTTGATATTGAAAACAAAATGCGCGAAGACATAATATACTCACTTTCATTGCAAGTTTAGAAAGCTCATTATGTCTTTCGTGAATTTTTTCTGGCATAAATAATGTCAAAACTGTCAAAAAGAAATTTATGTAATATGAATGGTAAATTTGTATTTCTAGTTGATTTAAACATTCATTTCTAAAATTTAAAATTCAAGATGATTTTGCTCTATGATGTGCTATATCAAGTAATAAATTTAGACCGGACTGTCATTTTGGTTCATTTCACGACTCCCGAAATTTATTATTTTCCGTGAGAGTGAAACTTTACAGGTACATATTACAGTACTCATATTGTCGAGGTTAAAATTCTACCTTGAACCATAGAGTGGTGGACGAGGATTCCAAACAAAAGACTCTTAAAATGAAAAGTAATCAAACTGAACACAGCACAGATAAATACTAAAAGTAAATTTTCTTGCATAACAGTTTGTGTTGGTTCCACAATATCAAAAGCTTTCAAATTTACCTTCTAAATTTACGAGTTCACTCGGCCAAATAATTCAGATTAGGATCCTCCTTAAAGAAAAAAAAATACACGTTTTGCTAACTTTGAGCACGTTTTGCTAATTTTTTGCTTCATTTTACTTTAAAGTGGTTATATTTTTATAAATTCACTTTAGCTAGAAAGATTAAACTTTATTTTAATGTTACTAGACGTGTCTATTAACTGATTTTGGACAGTATTATGGCAAAACTTTTTTTCTAACGACTTTTTGTCAGGTCAACTTAGCACTTGTTTAATAGTTATGTTACTTTTTTCATGAAATGGTTTATTGAATTAATTTCTCCCCAGCACCAGAGGCGGAAATGAGGGTGCCGGACGCCGGAGCTCCGCGGTCCCTCCTTCGTTCCTCCTCCCGTTCCCAGAATCTGTGTTACCCAACGGAGCCAGTGAAAGTGCCGGGATTCCCGTCAAACATTGGGCACCACCAGCTGTTTAATACCCTCATATTGCCCTCATGTAATAAGTGGCCGACGAGAGACGAGCCAGCCACCTCCCAACATGGCGGCCATCTTGAGGATCGGTATAGACCCTAGGCGAGAAGATCTGTCCTATCTCCCTTCAGGTGGATGTTACAGTAAAGTGATGGGTTTACACTTATGTTGTCAAATTGCAGTTAAGTTAAATATGAAGGTTAAATATGAGTAACTCTGTTTTTAGTTATTACTCGGGAACTATGATTTACTTATAAGTTTGTTTATTACTTTTAAAGTATGCACAGTAAAAACCAATCGCAAAAAGAGTCCGTTGCAATTTTCAGTGAGCAAGGTTAAATAAAAAAATCTTACATATACTAGTAACGATCTCAACCACTGTAAATATATTTAGTTTCCGTTTGTAGACGTTCACGGGGTTGACCGTGATGAACACAACCTGTCCGATCCAACTTAAACCGGGAGGGTATTTATTTTATTAATAGTTTATGAAAACATCTCTTCTGAGTTAACTGTTGGATAGTAGACAGTGAGAGTCTCAAGATAGCGACAGGATTCCTCAGTATGAAGAACATGTGTCACAAACGTGCGGTGTTAACTGTTGGTCAAGGTTCGCAGTTTCACTTACACCGGCCTGTAGAAAGTTTTCAATTTATATCATCCCCAAGTAGGGCAGTTATTATCGTCCCGGGCCCCACATTGTAGTATTAGGGCCGTAACGGACGACTGCCGAATCTCATATTCATAGCTCCATCATCACCACTTTCCCCACAGTTCCGATGTTAGCTAATTTAAAACGAGATGCGGAGCGATCTTAAACCGTCGCTTCATCCCCTTCGAAAAATCACACACTTTCAATTAGGTTTGATATTAAGGACAATTCCTGTGGAAGAAATTTTGGCTTTCCTAAAAAAATGTATTAGAACAAAAAACCCTTTACAGTAAGGTCAATTGGGTAACTTTTCTACGTCACTTATATTTTTAATTTTAGTTATATTTTTAAAAGTTATATTTTAGTTATATTTTTTAATTTTTCAACGTTCAAGGTACGAGAGTATTAATGTAACTACTCAACTATATGATTACTAAGTTTAAAAAAAAAATCGGTTGAATAACGGCGTCCGAAACAGGGAAATACGAAACCATGTTTTGACGGTTTTGACAAAAGGTTTACGTTGCCGACTGTGCAACTAACTGTTAAAAAGAGTGCAACTGTGGGATGTTAAGAGTCATCCCTGAGGCGAAGATGACTCTTAAGGCGTGAAGATGATTCTCAATGTAGCACACAAGTGCTTGTTCCCCATGAAGTTCCGTCGCACGCATTAAAAATCTATCTTGTAATGAATACATTTAATTTTTGTTGGTGAGAAATCTCAGCTCAATGTGATAAATTATTCAGGTGTTTGTCACGAGGAAAAACGCCGCTTCAGCAGAACCTTGATACAGTCTGATTTATTAAACGAGTTTTTAATTATATTTAAAATGATTTGGTTATTAAATCGCTGCCTTGTAAGTATTAACTCCAAACCTATTAAGGATGAATTTGAGTTGTAATATAGGCTATACAGAAATATTGCTGTGTTCCATAATCATTTGAGGTTGTAAGATGATGTGTTTAGCTTTTGTTATACTGTAAATCAACAGAAAAATAGTATTTTTTTAGTTTAAAATACTACCAAAAAGGAACCTAAAGGCGTTAAAATACTACCTAAAGGCGAAACTTGCGCGTCCTCTCTTTCTAAAGGTCTCTCTCCTCGTTGGCCTAGGTCTAGAACACTGCACTGACTGTTCATTATTCATAGGCCTTTTTTCATAGGTTTTAATTAACTCGGTTTAAGACAATGTTTTGTGCTGTTCTACAAATGAATTCCTTTCCCTGTTATTTAGTACGTAATTTAGTCCATTACATAAAGTACTTTGAAAATTAGAATCACTAGAACATTCTCATTCGTTATGGGGTGTTTCCACGTTTTAATGCCCATTTAAGAATTTGTGTTTTTTTTAGGTTACAATAACGAATAATACAAGCGTATTTTCACATTTCGTGTAAACACTATATTTCCCCGTATTGCTGCTGGCCCCCGCCCCAGGCCTGCTGTGTAGTGAAGTGTAGTAGTTTACCCTCGACCAAACAACCACACCACTACTAGGCCTACTTGTAGCTGAGGCCTAATGGGGTTTTAACTGCAAGGTGTAAAATCATAGCGGTCAGTTGCACAAGGTGTAATCAAGAGCAATTTTACAGGAGCAGCCATGCAACATGGCCAGAAAGTTCCGGAGACTCATTCATAGTGAAAACTTTCTCCTTCTAGTCTTATAGTTTCCGTTCACACTAAAAGTGAAAGAATGAAAATTCACTCTTTCAGAGTGACTTTTTAACTCTTTGAAAGTAGGAAAACCGAGCCACTCTGAAAGAATGAATATTCACTCTTTAAAATAGTGAACTGGGGTCATTCTTTGAAAGAGTGAATATTTCCACTCAACGAAAGAATGATTTCCACTCAACGAAAGAGTGATTTCCACTCAACGAAAGAGTGATTTCCACTCAACGAAAGAGTGATTTCCACTCAACGAAAGAATGATTTTCACTCAATGAAAGAATGATTTCCACTCAACGAAAGAGTGAGTTTCATTAATTGTAGAGTGAAAAATCATTTTATTGAAGACTGAATAATCATTTATTGATGAGTGATACATCATTCATTTGAAAAGTGGTTATGACACAAGCCATCTATTGAATGAGTGGAAAATCATCTAATGAAAGACTGATAATCGTTCATTTAAAGGCTGAATTTCATTAAATGAATAAATGAAAATATTTCATTTCTGTCCTAAAATTAGTGGTTTCTTCACTCTTTAGAAGAGTGGAATTTCATCCATCACAGACTGAAATCAAAACCATTGAAAGGTTTGTATTTCTGCAGTTTAGGTGACCCCTCTCAAAAATTGAATTTTTTTGACTATCCAAAATTATTCCCTGATTTTAAAAATTATATAGTTTTTCTGCGGAAATATGTCATATGGGTTTTCAAATTAACGGAGAAGTTATGCTAATCACGAATAGGCCTATGTAGGCCTAAAAATTATTTCGATCCGATTTGAAATAAGCCAGAAAATGCGGGAAAAGAGTCGGAAAAGCTATTAGATGAAACTGATTTGGAAGTAGGTATGTCATGTGGGTACTCTTCGGCATTTTATGTAGAATTCATATATGTGAATAATAATTGCAAACAACAATGTATACACTGTAAAAAAGTTTTTGTAGGTTTACAAAAAAATAAATTTTTGGCAACCAGTTGCCAAAATTTTTTTAAGTAACTGTGCAACATTTAACCTTGTAAAAACACAAAAAAGGATTTGTACAATTACTAAAACTTCTCGCAATTAGACAAAATTTTTTCTTGGAAAATCACAAAATTTAAATTTGTAGAAAGGCAAAAAATAAATTGGTAAAACTACAAATGTTTCTTTTGTATTTTTACAAATATACTTCTAGTAATTTTACAAGAAAAATTGTTTTGTTATTACAAAAAGATTTGTAAATGTACAAAATCTTTTTTGTGATTTTACAAGGTTGAATTTTGTACAGTTACTTAAAAAAATTTTGGCAAACTGGTTGCCAAAATTTTTTTTTGGAAAACAACAAAAATCTTTTTTGTCAAAATACAGATAAATTGCGGTACCGCCAAAAATGTAGGTCTTAAATGCCAAGGAAAAATCTTGTAAAAGTACAATATATGTCTTTATTTTGCAACTTTACTATAAAATCTGTTTCATTCAACATTTTCAGTTCTGTTGGTTCTACAAAACATTGTCTTAGAACTACAAAGGCAAAATTACAAGTTTAACATTATAGGTGTAATAGCCTAAGTTACAGTTACAATTTTCTAATCAAACTGCAGACTTAAAAATTTTTATAAAACCATTTATTTAATGGTCTTTTGTTTTTATCTTTTATTTATTATCACACCAAAGAACAATTCTTTTTTACTTAGGCCTAACTTACAACATTAAATACTAAACTAGATCACTATAATATGGGGCCAAAGTCATGCTTTTTGATATGAACTTAAGTTTGAACGACCTAAGCTAAGCGAGTTGTGAAAATGAGTGAGGGTTGAATAGCCACTTTGGTACATGTAATAAACGATAGGTTTATCTTGATGTAAATAATACAGTAGACCCTCTCTTAACAAGCCCTTATGAGACCGGGCCTACGGATAACCCAAAAGGGTGATTAAAGCGGGCAACTTCATAGACTAAACATGTATACTGGTACTATTATAGGCTACACTGAAATAAAAATATTAACTTATATTATAGGCTATATTGTAGGCCTGAAACAAAACTAATTCGTTGATTATAAAAATAGATGACGATAAACCCAATAGTGATGTTCTACAATATTACGGTACGGTAGGCCTACTTGATTGGATATGGTTATATTTAAATAAAGTTATTATGATCGGAACGGAAGACTCTCAATCATCAGAAAAGGCCTGATAAACTGACCATTTTTAATTTTCAGGAAATTTTTATCAATCTCTATCTACTTTGTACCAAGGCAGAGACAGTTAATCCGAGTGCCGGTTGAATAGAGGATCTATTGTATTGCTGTTAAGAGGGTCTATGGTATTAAGAAAAACCAACTAAAATTGGTTTAATTTACAATGTAAAGAAAATAAAAGTAGGCTAATCAATGTTTATTAACAGGGAAAATAGATTACTATACCTAATTGATCTATTTTTTAAATGGACAACTAATAATAAGTATAAATTATTAATTTAGAATAACTAAGTTGGCTGAAGTACAGTTAGTAGAAATTACAAGTTTAGTTGAAAAAAACATTTTTATACGGGTTATGTTCATGGTAGGCCCTTGGCTTAGAGGGTTTTGGTATTTTTGGGGATATTTTTGAGAAATTTCTTCCTGGTTATTACAATTATAGTTTAGAAGATGAAATAATACTTTTCATCATACTGCACGCAAAACAGCCGTTTTCTGGCCTGTATTTAGTCTACAAAGTTAGCCTTTTCTGTAGGCCTAGTCTTTTAAAAATGCTCCATAAAAACATCGGTGAATTTTTTCCGTGCACTTACTTCAAAAGTTGTTTTTTTCACAAAAATCATACTAATCCATGGCAAATAAGGCCAATGTAACTTGCCAATGTGACTTGCATACTACAATGTTTATGCAAGATTTTGACATGTCTTCATGCTACGTATAAGTCAGTTGTTTATAAGGAATATTTAAATTAAGATGAAAGTCAATTAATAAAGGTAATCAGATAATGAATTTTAATCAAGCCTAATTTATTTTTAAATTGGTTATCCATTTTATATTTTTGCAGTATGATGAAAAACATTGTTCATCACTCGGACGGGAAGTGTTTATTCTGTGCTTGATCGCTATTTCCGACTTTGGCTTCGCCTGGCTCGTAAAACACGATTGCGCAAAAAAAGCCACTTTCCATCCTATTGATGAAAACTAATATTTCATTACTCTACACACTTTCTAAGTACGCTTTCTAAACATAAAATGAGCTAAGAAAATCAGTTTTTCCCACTTCTGCTCGGCAAAATTATCTAACATTAACTTTCTTGCATTTGAGGTGCACGGAAAGTAACCGTTATGGGATTTTGGGGTGCAGACCGATCAGCTGTTACATTAGGCTGATCAGTTGTTACATTGTTTCCGTGCGTATGTACCTTGACATAAGCACGGAAACTCAGCGTTATGAGTTCAGTTTTTTTCTTGTACTAAGTGGAATGAACAAAAATATTCATGTTGTTTAAAAGTTATTAGATATTGTAATGAAAAATAATGTTCAATACTAAGTCTCCAAAGTGCCATTACGGGGCTCGATAGCCTAGCCTTTTCCAACCACCCTCAGCTTTGCCTCGGTCGTAAATGAAATCTCTCCCTGAAATAAGTCACTTTCAAGACCTGTGATGAAAACTACTATTTCATTGGCTACAGACAATCATTATTAAATTGGTAATATGTAGGCCTACTAATCAATGTAAACGGTTTTAAATAATTACCGTAGGCTACTGTTCACTGTAATATCTTATAAGAAAATAAATTAAGGAAAATTCGCCCATTCAATTTGACCAGAAAATTACAATTTAAAAATTCAATTTAGCCATCAGGGAAAATTTGACCATGAAGAAATCCTGAAAAAATAGGTTTCCCTGTCATCATTAGTTACAATTTACAATTCCCATTATTTTTTAATTAGAAAATTTGAAAAATTTAGATGACTGCAAAATTAGCCTAATTTTGCCGATTGTCAGTGGCGGCTCAAAAATAGTTAGGGGAATTCCACCATGATTGGCACTTACAGGAACAAATCGTCGTTGCGCCAGCATTACCGCCTAACTGACCAATTCCAAAGTTTACAGGAGGAAGGAAAAACTAATTTGCAGCAACAGTAAGCAACCGGCAGGATCACCTAAGTGATCCTTGCAATACCGCCTAAGTGCCTCTGAAAGGACAGGAGATTTAAATTCATATTTACAGCGCTGATTACAGTAATCTAAACTCAACTTTAATAACTCTTAGTCTCAAACAGTTTATTAAAAGAAAATTGAAGCTCTACATGTCGTAAGTTATGAATAGTTAGGTTAAAAACAGAGGACTTCATGCTGCATGACTGCATACAAGCTGAAACTGATCTGTGCTGTTCAGATAGGCGGTGCTGCGCGAACTATTCACTTAGACCTTATTGCTTTCACGCGACTGGAGCACTTCCTGTGGTGATAACGTGAACTTCTACCGTACCAACTGATGCGTCTCTTCAAAAATACCATAGGCCTATGCAATACTCAATTTGGGAAAAAATGTCACTTAAGCGGTAATGGCGGCACAACGACGAAATGTAGGTTACTGCCTTACTTTTCATTTTGAATAACTTGCACATGTGTATCCAAAATTATTCTATGGATGGCAAATTTACAATAACTTTATGGGATTTGAACTTCTAAGCCCTAATTTAATAGGCCTAACAATATTTCCTATGAGCCTAATGAATTTCAAGTTTCATACCTTACATATGGTACCTTATATCCTGGTAGGCCTTCATTAATCCAATAAAATTTACACTTAACACAATATGAGTTAGACTGGAAAAATTCCATACTAAATCACTGCACAGAACTTCTTGACACTAAAACCAAACACTATTCCAAAGTCTTCATGATTCTTCAGCCATTAGATGCACTCATCTTCAGTTGCTGTGAGTCAGTAGAAATAAAAGGAAGATGTGTGGAGTCCGCAGGTCTTCGCCCAAATCCTGAAAAAAGAATACCTATATAAGTTAATCTTCTTTATGAGGAGGAAAAACAATTTTAATTAGAGGAGCAATATTAATTAGAAACAAATTCAAACTGTACACGATCTCAATATTTCAAAAGGCGTCTGAAACGGAATTGTCAGGAAATCGGCTTTTGAAATAAAATATTTTAGCGATTGTATTTGGGAACCAGTTATCCGTGTCAGCCGTGTCTATTTCAACGGTTGAAAATTAAGTCGGTGATCAAATGGGTTATTTCCGCAATCTGAGGCCAGGTTAGATGACTTGACTTTAGAGGTGTGCAAATAGTGATTTTTGGTTTTGAATCGAATAGTAGCCTAATGTTGAAATTTCTTTTATCATTTATTTTAACTGAGATTGACAATGAAATTAAGGTATGTAGAATTTAAAATATGAGCATTTCACAAACAAACTGTATTCCACATTATTGGGTCAGAATAAAGTGTTTTTTCCAAGATATGTGGATAAAATCACTAAAGGTTTACTTAAGGTTTAGCAGCCAACTTATTTTTCCTAAAATCACAACACAACCACAATAATTTAGTTACCACAATAAAAAACTAAACATTACTGCCAAACCGCCGAGAAGTAAAACAAGTCAAGAACACAGCAAATGAGATAAAATAAATGCGAGCGTCATTTGAATTTTTAGTCCGTCCTGACTTGGCTTGGCTGACACAGAGTATGTAAAGTTTTGATTCACAATATAGCCCTATCCACCGCCGGATTACAACATGCGCGAAGTATCAACTTTTAGTCAATGTTAATTTGTAGATTGACTATACAAAGTTGTAGCTAGCAAAAGATAGCAATACTATAACAAAGATTAAGTAAACCCTTCTTTATACAAAAAAAAAAAAAAAAAAAAAATGCAATCATTTTATAATTTTGAGTATTGCACTACTGGTCGACGCGTGGCAACACTGGAAACTCAGAACTACTGTTACTGGTTCGTTTTTGTCAATAAACATGTTAATAATTGTTGATCCATTCATTGCATTTAAATAATATTTCTGCTTTACACTATAAGCTGATTTGTTCATTCAAACGTTTGTTTAAAAAATTACAACTAGCCGTTGAGCATCATTAGCGTTTTCGGGTCACCGGCGAGCTATTCGAACGAATCAATCTATTCGGTTCGAACTTCAAATATTTCCTGGAATTTCGAATTGAATGAATTATCGCAATATTCTATTCAAAATTATTCGAAGTTCGAATATTCGCACAACCCTACTTGACTTACACTGTATAAGTTAGGCAACACTCCAATATTTAATTTCAATGAGTGTGACAAAAACTACAAAAAACAAAATGAGGACTGTAACATTAAGTTTAACGGTCGGACAAAATGACATAGGCCTAATTCTTCTAACAACCACCGTACTTTTAAATTACTTTTGAATCACATGGCTTTTGAAAGTAGGGACTCATCTGGGGTAACTTTTGATACTACACTTTATAGGACATGGTGTTACACGGTGAGTCATTTGACAAAATACATAAACATGACACTCTAGCCAAACATTTCCTGAAAAATCTTCACTAAAAAACATACTAAAAATCTTTTTGTAGTTAATAATTTATTAACAGATTTGTATAAATCTTTAGAAAAGAAGCAGACCAGTGGTATACTGCATAAATTAACAAATATAAAACTACTGTGTGTGGACTTACTCCAGAACTAAGCAAGCAAACAAATTTTACAAAGTGGTAACATATGTTGAACCAATAATTTTTCATGACAATTGGAAAATTATAAATTCCAAGGGTGTAACATCTTCCCAATAAAACTACATCATAATAATTTCCATTAAAGAGACCAACACCCTTTATAGCGGTACAAAAAATATATCTTTACAAAACATAAAGGCTAAATACCTTCTGACAAAAACCTGTGAAGATCCATGAAAGACCTCAGAAGGCATCACGAAGATATCACAGGTGTTGACGCAAGACTTCACATGGCTCGGCTGACAAGACGGTCAAGTAGCATGATTAAGCGGAGCCCTGAATAAACAATACACAGCACACTACTAATTGTAACAACCTGGTATCTGAATTAATCTAACACACAATTTTATTCTAGACAAGGGAAATATAAGAGCATAGGACTAGCCAAGAATTCTTAAGTGCCAGTTTTTTAATAAATGACAGGATGAAATTGTTAATAATATCTTGTGTCCGATTTTACTATTTGTGCTTTTATGCCTAAAATCATAATAATAGGCTATTTAAAAGTATTTTCGCGGCAGAACTGTTTATTCAGCGAATTTCAAATGGCTGTTACCATAATCAACAACTATGGTAAGGATATAAAAAATGATTTATAGGCCTAAATGGGAGTTGCTGTATATTTAACCCTTTCGGTGCTATGAACGACATATTGTTACTCGACTTTTCCCCCGAGAAATGCTAAGAAACGATATATCGTGCTTCGCCTTTCACCCAACAAGTGCTAAGGAACGATATAAATCGGATATTCCCCGATATCGATAAGGCAAAATAATAATGGGCAAAACTCCGTCCGAATCCACCGACTCCGCGGTTATTATCGATGTGGTAATGGCGATATTGCGATAATATTTATCGATAATATAATTACACCATACGAATACGATTTCATCACCTGATTTAGTTTTGTTCAAATATAATTAAACATACCTTTTAACTATAAAACAAATGTAATGCAAACAAGTAAATAACAAAAACAAATTTTAAGCTAACATAACCTACAACATTATCAAAGAACAACTCAAAATAAACTACCCAAGTTTGTGTATCTTAATTATTGTTAGAAGAAGCAGACTATGTTAGACCTAAAATGGCGTCACACAAATGCTGCCAATACGAATCAGAATGGTATTATTTTGCTATTGTATTAAAGGAATATGCATTTTAAATGTTTCCAAACACTATTCATTTTGTTGCTATAAACATCACTGTCAATAAAAGTGACAAGGTTTACGGTTAGATTATTGTTATGATACATTTGTGTTATTGTAAATAACCTATCATATGATTGATTGTGTTACACATATCTTAACTCAAACGATTACAAGTATCGAATAATGGCAATATCGAATTTTTCACATCGATAATAACCGCGGAGTCGGATAATGAAGTTTCGCCGAATAATGCTCAGAGGGTTAAATTAAAGTAGGACGCATCATAAACTGCACCCTAAGTTTTACTACACTCTCTTAGGCTATGATTTATGTGAGATATCGAAGTTTGGATAATATGTTAGGCCTACGTTAAGATAGAGTTATCAAATGACTCGATTTATACTCTCCAAAGGTTATGCCTCTGTATATGCATACGGGCGGTGACTGAATCACACGTAGGAAGCTTACTGAATGGCACCTTAGTTTTACTAGACTAACTTTTATCCAATTATTTAACCAGCTACACCTATAGGCCTACTGGTGAATAATTTACCTATCACTAGGCGTGCTAGTTTGGTATTACCTACCACATCATCAGGTGAACTTACTAGGCCTAGGCTATACAGCCCAATCATTCAAAACTAAGATCTCTTTATTGTGATTACCCAACAGTTGTAATACCATCCATGGTAAAGTTTACAGAAAATTAACAAAATAAAAAATTTTTATTATAAGGCCTAGAATAGCCATCCATTAATTGGCGGAACTTAGTTATCCTCCTCCACCATTATTATCGATGTTAAAATTTCAATTTAGTGATTAAAATTATGCGATGAAAACAATAGATTCATCAAAGATAAATTGAGGTAAGAAATGGATTATAATAACAGTCCAACAGTAAACCTCCATCACTTTCGTGGACCGCGATGTTAAGGCTATAACAACAAAATCAATAGTTTTAAGAAAAATTGAAAACGCATAACTCATTTCCTCCATAGACTAAATAAAAAGTACATTTCTGATTCGTATTTGGCAGCACTTGTGTCAAATCATTTTAGGCTAACCTAACCTAACAAATGAAGTCTTCTCACAATTACTCAAAATAGGTACACATACAAAATAAACTTAGCTAGTTTATTTTGTGTTGTTCTTTGATAATGTTTTAGGCTTCATTAACTTAGTTAAAATTTGTCCTTTATTTTGTTATTTATGTTAATATTATTCTATTAAAACCTACTGAACTGAACCTCGATGATAACCTACAAGACAAAGTGTACAAAGGTAAGGTGGCTTTGTCTTCATTATAAGTGATTCTCAGTCTTGTATACTACACAATATCCTGTTGATAATAGAGTATGTTTGCATAGAACTAAATTACTTCATCTAAACTTACCTAGTTGTGCTGTGCTTGCTAACTATTGAGGAGGGAAAGCTTCTGGAAAGACACCGTCGTGACGTGACACCAATGCCGAGGAGGAAGATTTTTTTGGAGGTGAATGCTTTCGATGATTGATTTCAGAGCTGACTTGAAGTTTTAGCCATAGTCATGCAAACACACAAAACGTTTCCCAATACTTAATATAAATAACGCATATAAATTGTCCCGGACCCGTTAAAGATGGCGGTCTTCTGATTCTGTAAGGAAATCACTCTTTGATAGAGTGACTGAGAAACCATCTATTGAAAAGGTGAAAATCCATTTATTTAAATAGTGGATATTTTCACTCTTTAGAAAGAGTGGAGGTTTTCCGTTCTTTCACGAGTTACTTTTCATTCTTTTGGAATGAACACGCATTCACTCTGAACAAAGAATGACTTTTTCATTCTTTCTATTTTAGCGTGTTGGGTGATCTGTTAATGCAAGGTTATATAGTCATAATTAATTTCTTCCTTACTTGACTATACCCATAGACGTCTTTCTTTACTAAAGTCATCAGTAGATATTATAACTAATATATAAAATGTTTATTGTTTATGGCTTGAATTCCATGAGACATATTAAAATAAATTTCAATTTTCGAACTACATATAATACTTAGAAAGTTTTGTTTTGAACCGAATGAACATTTAAAACCTCATTCAATCTAAAAAAAAAACATACCTTTTGGGGTCTTTCGAAAAGCATTATACAATATAGTAATGTTACGCAAGCATTAATATTGGGACCGCAACCAATCTATTCACCATAAGCGTATTCGAATCAATTGGCAAGCGAGGGCGTTGTCGTTTTATTAAACTCCACAATTGATTTCACAATGCGTCACTAAACCATCGATTACACTTTCTGTCTTTAACATGTTGGGAGTTTATGCACTGCACTAAACAAAGCAAGAAATTGAAAAAATTATTATTTGTAAAAAAAATCACATTGAAAATCATATTGTGTTATCTACTATATATTTGTCAAATACCACTCACTCATGTATCAGAGAATCTCCACAACCATGGGGTATCAAGGGTTGAAATTTTGCATGGACGTACCACTTTCCTCAAAAATGCTCACTAAGAAACAGTTTTGCGAAATTCCTTCGGGTCTCCGCCCCACAGGACTTCAAAATTTCCATCTAATGTTAATCTTATGGCCAATTTTTAATACAAATCAAAGCAACAACGAATCTGAAAAACTATGGGACCTAGAATGTTTCTTAAAATTCTAAAAATTAAAAAAAAAATAAAAAATTAAAAAAAGTTAAAATTTAGCACGGGTGTTCTTCTTTGCTCATAGGTGCTCACTAAGAAACGGTTTTGCAAAACTCCATCAGGGCTCTGCCACACAGGACTTCAAAACTTCTATCTAATGTTATCCTTATGGCCAATTTTTTATACAAATCTAGGAAACAACGAATATAGAAAACTATAAGACCTTCGATGGTGAAATTTGACATGGACGTTCTGCTTTGCTCATAGGTGCTCACTAAGAAACGGTTTTGCAAAATTCCATCAGGGCTCTGCCACACAGGACTTCAAAATTTGTAATGTTATTCTTATGGCCAATTTTATAATATGAATCTAGGAAAATCATATCTGAAAAACCATATGACCTAAGAGAATTATTTGGAACATTTTCAATGGGAGATCCACTTCGCCCATCGGTGCTCACTAAGAAACGCATCTTCGGTGCTCTTGGAAAGAAACTTCAGGGCTCCGCCCCTCGGGTCTATGAAATTGGTCTAGGGCCAATGGGGTTGAAATTTGGCATGGACATTTCTCTTTGTTCAAAGGTATTCACTAAGAAACGGTTTTGCAAATATAGTTTTTGAAGTCCTTTAGGGCTCCGCCCAACAGAACATCAAAATTACTCTATTGCATCCGTTGCTGAAATTTGACATTGACGTTCCTCTTTACTCATATGTACTCACTAAGAAACGGTTTTATAAATATAGTTTTTTATTTCGTTTAGGGCTCCGCCCCACAGGACTTCATTATTACTATAAAGCCTACAGGGTTGAAATTCTACGTGGACGTTCCTCTTTACTCATGTGTACTCATGAAGAAACAGATATGCAAGTCCTTTAGTTTTTGAAGTTCTTTAGGGCTCCACCCCACTGGACTTAAAAATCACTCTAGGGCCAATGGGTTTGAAATTTAGTATTTATGTTCCTCTTTGCTTATAGGTATTCACTAAGAAACGGTTTTCCAAGTATAGATTTTGAAGTCCTTTAGAGTAGTGGCAAATTGCCGGTTCTGGGACGTGACGTCATCACGATGACGTCAGCAGTGATGACGTCATCAATGACGTCACTAATGACGTCACCAATGACGTCATCAATGACGTCACATAAATGACGTCATGGTGACGTCATTACCGCTGACGTCATCATGATGACGTCACTGACGTTAATTAGGTCAAGGTCACGCAAGAATACAAAAAAAAAATTTTTTTTGCACTTTTGCGATTCCTCAAAATATGGCGAGAATTTGAAATTTCTCGAGGAATCACAAAAGTGCAAAAATTTTTTTTTTTATTCCCTAGCGATCAGACCTTGACCTAATATATCCGTCAGGGGTCATTGACCTTAACCCAGAACCGGCAAATAAAAAAATTTTTTTTATATTTTACTTACCCACCAAGAGACTAAGAGCCGAAGAATAATTTCTTCAAACACCCGACAGTGCGACAAACGACACGCGATCCGAACAGCACCGCGTCCGAAGACGTACTGACTTGGGCGCAGGCGGTTCCCCAGGTACCCAGCTCAGTGGTGGGGATAAGGAGGTGGTGGGGGTAAAGTGGTCAGAAGGAAGAAAAATTTAACTTTTTACAAACAACTCGTCCCAGCCGGTCTTTTACCGGAAATCTGTAACTCGGATTGGAAATATTTCCTGAGAAATATTTATTTTTATTCTTTCTCAGGTGATCTTGGAACTTGGTCGGGAATTGGAGTCACCAACGTAACCTTACTGGTAAAAGTTAGCTCGTCTAAAAGTTTTTGAAACATTTTATCATCCATAGTAATATTTGTGTCCCTTGAGTAAAATTTTGGATTATTTTTGAAGCAACGTTTCATTTTTGTTAAAGTGGGAATCCAAAGAAATTACACTCGGCCTAGCTCCACTCAGCACACTCGTCACTGTTGTCGTCGTCGCAGTCGTCAGCGCAGTCACAGCAGTCAAAATTGTTTTCACCAAAGTGTCTTCGGTAATTGTAGATCCAGGTCTCAAGTCCACAATAATTTTTTTCCCCGAGGAGATAGAGGTTGGCAGTGGTGACAGGCTTGGCATCGAAGCGGAAGACATTGAGGCAGAGGTACAAACAGCAGGCGAAGCGGGTGGCAATGAAGCGGAGGTCGAGACGGCAGTGGTGGTAGGCGGATAATTCTTGAAGCGAGGCATGGCGCGGAGCAGGAAAATGTTCAACTTACTCGTAGCGATACTGTAAGCAGAATGAAACAGCTCGCAACCTATTGGAATATTCCAGCGCGCTATGTGGTGGGGACAAACAAGTCTGTTACGTAATACCCGGATCTACTTATGCAAACACATGGCCAGACGTGTCAATGGAAAAGTACCAGAGGCCTTCACCTCCACCTCCCTCCGGGGGGGCGCATCTTTCGTCCGGAGCAAAAAATTTTTGGTCAAGGTCAAAATCCCCAAAAAAAATTTTTTGGGGGGGGGGCTCACTTGCCGTCCGGGGCTCGGGGGGGGTCACCTACCCCTAGACTTTAACTCTTGGATACCTGCTACCCTTACTCATGTGTCAACAACAAATAATATTTTGTTCCACCACAGTTTGGACAGCCAACACTTAGTCGCATCTCGCTCTAAGTCCTGAGGAGTCCTCAGAACTCAGGCAAAAATCCGCCTAAGTCATGGCTGACCTACATATCGTGTGGAACAAAATATTATTTTATTCACACACAAATATGGGTCAAGGTCATCCAAAAGTTAAAAAAGAAATCCCCCCGATGCCTAAGACCGCCGGCGGTCAGAGGCATCGGGGGGATCTCAACATTTAGGTTGAGGTGATTTAATAAAAAAATATTTATTTAATTTTGAGTTTCCTTAAGGGAAACATGCTACAATAATTTGGAAGAGGCCATGCTAACCATGACCGAGGATCCCGTCTTAACCCGTAGGTACTGACTTTTGCCTAGCACACCGGTCAGTGTCAGGATCCGACGCCTCGTGCTAAAGGATGCCAACCACCCATCTAGAGTGATGAGGTCCAGTAGCGCCCCTGACCGAAAGAGGCCTAAGGGTGGATCCCCAGGGGCCTACCCCCGGGCTCGTTAGGCGCCATGCTATTGTTGGTAACAAATAATTCTTGAGGTTCTGAACCTCGAAAAATTTTTATTTTACAGAGACTGTTAAGTCTCAAAAGCCTAACACTTAAGCTGCCAATTTACGGAGGAGTACCTCCAAGATGCGAATTTAGAAAAATTTCTACTTGGGGACAACCTGTGAAGATTAGTACAAAGAAATATTTTTCAACACACAACACTTAGACTAAATAAATCCAACACCAAGACCTAGCAGAAGCAGCAAGCGCAAAATAAAATATTTCTTAACACTACACATGCCATGCCTTAGACTAAAAGAATTCCCAATATAATGCGGCGCCAACATTACGTTGCGAATCCTGTAGGGCAGAGCTTCAACCACTCAGCTGAAGTGTTTGAAACCAACTGCGAGGAAGCAAAGCCTCAGAGAACCGAAGCTGAGCCGGTCAGGAGTGGGGGAACCGGATCTGGTTACGTAAACAGCCAGACCTCGACACGTACTTGTTTGCGGCATTAGACAATCTCCAAGAGCCACACCTGAATACATTACTAACCGGATCTCATTATACAACACGTGTCAAGGTATGGCAACGCCTCGGGCTATGCCACCTCCTCCTCCCCCCCCCGGGGGGGGGGGGCGGGCTCACTTCTCGTCCGGAGCCGGGGGGGGGGGAGGGGTCTTGGGACTTAGAATATTTTCAGTCCAAGTCAGGTGTACTATAGAATAATATTTTAGCTTGCCGGATTCAGCACAGCCGGCAGAGACGGTTACATAATGCTTATATAACAGACTGGTTTCTTGGCCAACTAGCCAAATGTAGCTCAACAGAAGGTAAGTCAGTTTATTGCAAGCCAACAAACACGCCACACCTCGCCGCCGCGAGACTTTTCTGTGAGTAAATTTTTATTTTTCCTTCTTAATAAACTTAGCAAAACAGAACCTAGCCTGTTTTGCACGGAATTAATTTTTGTTACACTGATACACTTACGTTTACTTTAACAAATTATTTTCCACTCCTTATTTAATATTTTATTCCTTACTTGTTAAGACTTAGAAACTAAAATGCTGGAAGACTGTTTGATACAAAATTAATTTTTATTTAGCTATACAGGTCTCCTAATATTTTCCTACACTTGTATTTTGCAGGTGTGGCTAAATATTTTTCGCTCACAATTTTAATTTTATTCCACACAAGTGGATTTTGAACTTTACTACAAAACTGATCCATACCCATCTCCTACAAAATTATTTTTCATTTGGCTCTACCTCTTTTAGTCTTACATTAAATATTTCTTGGAGTTAAATTATACACAAGTCTCTCGGTTAATTTTTCTGCACAGTACGTGTTACTCCTTGGACAGTTCCCAGCAAACTGTTTCTACACTTGGCAACAACAGTCCGCATTACCCCCTCCACTACTCATTCCCCCACTATAACCCTGTTCCCCCACCACTTCCAGCTAAGGTCCAACACTTGACTAAGTGTATCAGTTATATCCAAACCTTACTGTGAAACACATCTATGGCTGAAACTTTGCGAGAAAAATTATTAAGAGTAAAATATTTGCTGGCCAAGCAAAATAATTCTGTTAAGGTGTCCAAGACTTCCACTTTAACAAAAATGAAACGTTGCTTCAAAAATAATCCAAAATTTTACTCAAGGGACACAAATATTACTATGGATGATAAAATGTTTCAGAAACTTTTAGACGAGCTAACTTTTGCCAGTAAGGTTACGTTGGTGACTCCAATTCCCGACCAAGTTCCAACATCACCTGAGAAAGAATAAAAAATAATTATTTCTCAGGAAATATTTCCAATCCCAGTTACGGTAAAGGACAGGCTCGGATGAGTTGTTGCAAAAATTTTAATTTTTCTTCCTTCTGACCACTTTACCCCCCACCACCTCCTTATCCCCACCACTGAGCCGGGTACCTGGGGAACCGCCTGCGCCCAAGTCAGTATGCCTTCAGACGCGGTGCTGTTCGGATCGCGTGTCGTTTGTCCACTGTCGGGTGTTTGAAGAAATTATTCTTCGGCTCTCAGTCTCTCGGTGGGTAAGTCAAATAAAAAATTATTTTTTTTTCAAGTGGGGCTGCTGGGACGGGTCAATGACCCCTGACGGATATATTAGGTCGAGAGTCTCATCGCTAGGGAATAAAAAAAATATTTTTTTGCACTTTTGTGATTCCTCGAGAAATTTCAATTTCTCAGCAAAATTTGAGGATTCGCAAAAGTGCAAAGAATTTTTTTTTGTATTCTTGCGTGACCTTGACCTAATTAACGTCAGTGACGTCATCATGATGACGTCAGCGGTAATGACGTCACCATGACGTCATTTATGTGACGTCATATGACGTCATATGATGTCATTAGTGACGTCATTAGTGACGTCATTGATGACGTCATCACTGCTGACGTCATCATGATGACGTCATGGCCCAGGTGTGCCCTTTTTACACTACTCTTTAGGGCTCCGCCCCACTGGACTTCTAAATTACTCTTGGGCCTACAGGGTTGAAACTTGACTTGGACGTTCCTCTTTACTCATTTGTACTCACTAAGAAAAGGTTATGCAAAGATAGTTTTTATGTCTTTTTGGGCTTCGCCCCACTGGACTTCAAAATTACTCTAGGGCATACGAGGTTGAAATTTAACGTGGACGTTCCTTTTTACTTATATGTACTCACTAAGAAACGGTTTTACAAAATAAAGTCTTTGAAGTCCTTTAGGGCTCCGCCCCACTGGACTTCAAAATTACTATATAGCCTACAGGGTTGAAATTTGACCTTTTTACTTGTTATGTTGCCTACTAAATAAAAAATGGTTTTGCAAAAATAGTTTTAGAAGTCCTTTAGAGCCCTCTACGTAAGGTCTATGGGGTTTGAAATTTTACATATTCGTTCTTCTTGACCTTTTTACTTGTTATGTTGCCTACTAAATAAAAAATGTTTTTGCAAAAATAGTTTTAGAGGTCCTTTAGAGCCCTCTACGTAAGGTCTATGGGGTTTGAAATTTTACATATTCGTTCCTCTTTGCTCATATGTGCTCATTAAAAAAACTTTTTGCTAAATTCAATGCTCTGCTTACACAATTCTTAAGAAAGATGATTTCGTTGCTCTTTAAAGAGATATTATTACATGTAAAATGAATTAAATCACGGGCGAAGCCGTGACGGGCAACAGCTAGTATGTAGCATAATATGGGTCATTTCCCCAAAATGTTATAACGCGATTGAGATGACAATTTTGCGTCAGAATTAAGGCCTACTTATAATTTGACATACGAACGTTTATCCGAACATGGCTTATTTTTCAATTATTATTTTTTATGCAATTCCTCTTCCGGCAAGGACCTAGGTTGTGTTGGATTATATGTAGTGCCATATTTTAGATCCGAAGGAGGTAAAAGCAGTTCCCTGCCTGGGCCCCACCTCCACCATACAACCTCTATGTTCGATGACAAGGTGGTCCGGCCAGGGCGTGGCAGTGTTGGAGCAGCAGGAAGTGGCTCTCAGCTCAACAGTTGGTTCCCTGATGGTCCTTGCAAGGCGCGGTTCGTGTTGTATTGTGTTGGGCTCGTAGGAAGTAGTGCTGAGCTACGTAGTAAAGTCATACTGAGGTCATGGGAAGATTGCCAAACCAGCATCTCTGTGGGTTTATGCTTGGGCACCCTGAATATGGAATGAAACTATAAATCTTTTTCTTAAAGTATTTGTTTTCATGTGTTATGTGTGTAGGATAGTTACACTACAAAACTGCATGAAATAATTAGTGTATGAACCATTTTGTGCAATTGTGCAACGAAACTTTGTCCGCGCGTGCTGTAACGGGGTACCGTGTGGAGTAAAAGGAAATCATGAAGACTAGGTTACAGAGCCGTTTGACTACTTCCACAACATTTTTCAAATTATTATAATGAGAGCAAAAAAATTGTATTAAAATTCTCCATTAAACAGGGAATGCCAAAAAGGACCAACTGTGATAAGGTTTAAAATAATATAAAGGTTAGTTCAATGTGTAATGTTTCCTTGAAAATATGTGATGGCCGGCAATCACAGTACTGAAGCATGTGATTTCCTTCACGTGTTTATTATTCAATCATGGTCAGTATTGGGACATCCTATTGCGTTCGCCCCTTGCCGCCGCCGCCGTGTGCTGTGGAAGCTACTAATTAAGCAATATCGCAATCGTCTCATCCGTCCGGATTATGAAACGTCGCAAACACCGATCAAACCTTGAAGATTTCGGCCTTCTCATAACCTTGTATGGTTTTTGTCATTTGGTGTTTTATTTTTAGTGAAAAAAACAGTGACTACAACCAAAGTGAGGTCCACAAAATAAACTGTCTAGTGACTGCAATGAAGAATTTTATCAGTAAAACCAGAATAAGTTTCAGTTTTGCTTTTAAGGAGTACATTCAAGCTCTTATGTCTTTAAACAAAACAAAAGTGAATTCAAACTTTTCTTACAATCTCCGAAATTTCGTACGTGATTACCCCAAGATTTACAAAAGAAAATACTCATTATAGAATAATAAAGAGTAGAAAGATTTAATGCAAAAAAAGCAATATCACCCGTCATTTTTACTGAATATCAGCGAGTATTTTAATAGAGGGCCTCAACTAATTAAATATTGTTTGGAGCTTAACTTATCTCAGTGCTTTATTGTAAAATAGATTTGTTTCCAACTTGTTTATGTTGCTGGTGTTTCTTTATCCTTCATCTTTTTCCCAATCTTTTTCTTTTGGGCGTATAATATCAGCCTAGGTGAAAATATTATTAAAAAAATACCAGGAATCCTTGGGGAAAAGAGGCGCAAATAAGATAACGACCCAACGGCAGCAAAAAGGATTATCGTAAATATTCTAATTACATTTTCCCATTGCCATCTAACTACTGCTCTTCATCAGCAAACCATTCCACACTTTCCACGTGCCAGTGGAAGCAGAGGGAGCAGGGAGACATCGCAATGTCGATGACATCTCCAGACAGGCGGAATGCCAGGGCCGGGGAACCGACCCGTCCAGTGTGTACTGGATCTGGAGACCGGAGTGTTTGTTTACACTGCTGTGCCGTGACATGACCCCCGGCGGCCATTTGTCTCACCTCTGCTGCTGTGTCAGCGGTGGGCATCTCCAGACAGGAGGAATGCCAGGGCCGGGGAACCGACCCGTCCAGTGTGTACTGGAGCTGGAGACCGGAGTGTTTGTTGACACTGCTGTGCTGTGACATGACCCCGGGCGGCCATTTGTCTCACCTCTGCTGCTGTGTCAGCGGTGGACATCTCCAGACAGGAGGAATATCAGGGCCGGGGGACCGACCCTTCCAGTGTGTACTGGAGCTGGAGACCGGAGTGTTTGTTGACACTGCTGTGCCGTGACATGACCCCCGGCGGCCATTTGTCTCACCTCTGCTGCTGTGTCAGCGGTGGACATCTCCAGACAGGAGGAATGTCAGGGCCGGGGAACCGACCCGTCCAGTGTGTACTGGAGCTGGAGACCGGAGTGTTTGTTGACACTGCTGTGCCGTGACATGACCCCGGGCGGCCATTTGTCTCACCTCTGCTGCTGTGTCAGCGGTGGACATCTCCAGACAGGAGGAATATCAGGGCCGGGGGACCGACCCTTCCAGTGTGTACTGGAGCTGGAGACCGGAGTGTTTGTTTATACTGCTGTGCCGTGACATGACCCCGGGCGGCCATTTGTCTCACCTCTGCTGCTGTGGCAGCGGTGGACATCTCCAGACAGGAGGAATATCAGGGCCGGGGGACCGACCCTTCCAGTGTGTACTGGAGCTGGAGACCGGAGTGTTTGTTTATACTGCTGTGCCGTGACATGACCCCCGGCGGCCATTTGTCTCACCTCTGCTGCTGTGGCAGCGGTGGACATCTCCAGACAGGAGGAATATCAGGGCCGGGGAACCGACCCTTCCAGTGTGTACTGGAGCTGGAGACCGGAGTGTTTGTTTATACTGCTGTGCCGTGACATGACCCCCGGGCGGCCATTTGTCTCACCTCTGCTGCTGTGTCAGCGGTGGACATTAGGGTGGAATGAAAAATTTAATTTTTGAATTTTAAAATGTAATAGTGATTAAAAGTAGTCTAATGCCTTTGAAAAGACACTGTTAAAATTTGGTTTAAATATGAATATGTTATGAGGTGCCGCAACGCTGTTAAACATATGTATTTTTATGAAAATTTTACCATTTTAGAAAATTGTCTCTATAGTCTGAAAAAAAATTTTCGTCGTGATTTTTAGTATTAATAGTGATAAAAAGTTACATAATGCCTTTTAAAAGACACTGTTTGAATTTTGTTGAATTAATAATATGTTTAGAGGTACCGCAAAACTGTTGAAAATATGTATTTTTATTTAAATTTAAGGATATTTGATAACTTATTAGAGCAAAAAAGATTTACTTTAAAATTATAAATTATTTTTAATACTGTTCAAATTTAACAATTAATAAGTAAATCAAACTCTTATGAGTCAAATTACACAGAAAATAGTTATTGTATTTTTTATAAATATAACCCTCTCAAGAGTCTGCAGTATTGGCCTTGGATTTTTATTCCTATAAGAAAATGTTCAAATAACTTCCATTCCTTTAATATTGGTCGAAAAAGAATAATATTTTGGTCATTTCTAAGAGCATTTTAATACCTAGGGTCCTGTGAAATAAAAATCACGATTATAGAACAATTTATAAGATTGTATACTACTGAAAAAACAAGGCCATTTTCAAACAAAACATTTTGAGAATACTTTGTTGTTTTAATTAAACAAACAATCAATAATATAATAAATTTGATAGAACAGGGGCTAGGTATTAAATTTTCCTTTCAAATGGCATAAAGATGAATATTTTTCGATCAATATTAGAGGTAAAGCGACGTTTGAAATTTAACATTAGTCTTATGGGAATAAAAATCCAAGGCGGCCAGTACTGCAGACTCTTAACATTATGTGATGGAACGGCTACAAACACTGGATAAGAGTTAATAGTAATGTTCTTGCTTTGTTGAAAAAAAATACTTGCTTGGCCACTACAGTCGCTGATTTGTTTGTTTCATTGTCTTTTCGCCATCTTAGATGGGAAAACAACAGCTGGCCCCAATGAATGTGGAGGTGAAATAGGAAAGCAGCTTGAAAAATGTAATGATCTTAAAGTGGCTATGTTTCCTCCTATAAAACACAACCTTCCCTTAAAAAAAAAAATTAAGACAAAAATATTTACTTGATATATGCACTTTGATCTCAAGTGGTGGATGTTTTCAAGACCTCTCCTTAAGAAAATCCAGAAAATTGGCCGTTCACAATGGCTCACATCAGCAAGTCGTATAATTTGGTTATATGTTGGAATAGAGAATCCGTCCAACAACATTAAAACCTTAACAGAGTATGTCATGAAGGTGTATGCCCGAATCTGTTTTTCCATTATGGTTTTCCAAACATAAATTGTGTCTGATCAAATTCTCACTTTACCTTTGAGAACAGCAAAAAAAAAAATTGATCAAGTTATTTGAATAAATTGTTATTATGCTCATCCTAAAAATGTGCTTTTCTGGATGAAAGTAGAATGGACTGGGCTAAAATTAAACTAATTATATTTATTCCATGTCTAATTTGCTTGAATGAATTTACTTATTTGTATGTATCTTTCCATAAAACATAGAAGAATATAGGAAACTTTTTGTTGTATGCCCTTTTTATCCCTGTCTAAAATCGCTAATAAGGTTAAAAAACACAATAATTACTTTGCGTATATTAGGTTACTATTAATTCTCCTCCGTAGTTTAGTTTTAAAAATTGTAATTTAAAAGTTATTATTGAGCACAATTTTTTAGGTGAAGATATTATTGAGTTTTCTATGGTGAATTTTCTATTCAGATGTTTCTCCTATTAAATTCTCATTTATTTGACGTTTTTGTAAAACTCATAAATATAGCTATTATAAAAAATACTATATAGCACTACTAATCCTTATAATTTTTCTTTTCTTCCAAAGAAAAATGTTTTTATTGCTAATAAAAATATATATTTCAACAAAAGAATGGGCAGAAAATTTTATTTTAGTTTATGAGAAAATTTTGATTTAGAAAAAAAACTTTATTTTTGAGGCCATTGCGGCACCTCAAGATATAAATATAATCAAATGAAATTTTACAGTGTTGTTTGTGATATAAATATGCAAGTTTTGAATGCTATTAGAAAGTTTTACGGTTAAAAAAATATTTTGCCCTATAACTTCATTCCACCCTAGTGGACATCTCCAGACAGGAGGAATGCCAGGGCCGGGGACCGACCCGTCCAGTGTGTACTGGAGCTGGAGACCGGAGTGTTTGTTGACACTGCTGTGCCGTGACATGACCCCCGGGCGGCCATTTGTCTCACCTCTGCTGCTGTGGCAGCGGAGGACACGTGTTATTAGCTCTAGCAGGACTCAAGAGTGTTTACCATTAACTGGTTGCTTTCACAGGTTTGGAGAGTACCAGTAATTGACTGTCAAGGCTATACATATCTGACTTATTTAGGAGTTTTCTGCTTTACGGGAAGCACAAAAATGTTTTTCTCTAAGCCATATGTACATCATTTGATACAGTTAGGAAAGTGTCTGAACAGAAAGTAAAACTGATCAATCCAAACACTGAAACACTATTTCTGTGTAGTTCGTGAAAATAATGTAGAAATACTGGAAGTATAGAAACCTTAATTCAATAAATCGCCCTGTTAAATTAAAAGGAACATTTTCATAAAATAGTGTTGAGCATAGAATGAAGCTGATGGTAAACTGTGAATTGATGGCATTGGGATTTGTAGAAAAAGTAAAAATATTAATGTGAAAAAAATATTTAAAAATAGAGAATGATATGGTGATAAACATAATGATTTATGACACCATGCCGTAATGCAATACATGACTTTTTGAAGAATCTTCCTCGCCCGATATGACCATGATAAACGGGTATTCGACGAAATGCGATTAATTAAATTTTGATGCACACAGATGTGGAGCTCTTAAAAATAGATGTGGTACTATAAATAAGCAGGTAGTAACCTACATAAGTGCTCATTTTTTGTCATTTAATATATGATCTCGAGCCTCGTGTTTCCCAAAGTCCACGAATTCGGCTTCTTCAATGTCAATGTCGATGACACCAAGAATTGCCAAATACAATAAAACCTAGAACTGCATCCGACAAACGGAGATTTCGACATAGCTGGTTTTGGGTCAAGTCAAAAGCAAACCGGTTTCACGGTTACGGAAACTTGCCGCCGACCGGTCGCGGCTCCACAGAGACAGTCACACGCGGGCGAGGAAAGTTACTGCAGAATTCGGTACCATTCTCGTGACTGGGTGATTTCCGGTGATTTTTTTTGTGTTCCGCCCCGAAAGAAATAGGGAGAGAAGTTTATGTTAGCTTTGAGCAGTGAATTGCAGGGTATGAGAAGTTGTTAAACATGCGGGTTTAATATCATTTTGCTCTAACCGAATACCTATACATTCTCTTTAGCCATAACCGAGTCCCCGAGTCCTTCAGGAACCCCTCTATCATTACCTTGCTTGTCAACATATTTTTCAAGTGTAGTCTAGTTGATTTCAAATAAAACTTGAACTCGTCACGATGCTGTATAGAAAACTTAGAATAGAAGGCCAACATGCAATTTCATAGAATAATAGAAAAGTGACATAGCATTAGATGTGTAAGCAAATTTAAAATGTCATCTCCTTTTCTCTAAAACTAAATAAAATATACGAGTGTATTTTGTACACTCGTATATTTCCCTCTTGTCATCCCTTTTGTCAAGAGGGATGACAATACAATAGATTTTTATGTCACAACAGGTCTTATTAGGTCTTTACACAACTATGTCGGGACTTACGCAAGTATACGCAGTAATTATGGGAAAATTTGATACTTTATTATTTCAAAGCCTATACTCCTATCATAGGAGTAAAATGAAAATCTTGTATGTAAAAATAGATTGGCTTGTACATAGAAATTATCACAGATTTCCTTTCTATAATAATTTTGCACGGATTTAAAAACGGTCAAAACTTATTGCTAATCATATCCTGTGTGCGGTTTGGTAAAGGGATATCGATCATATCTTGTAACCGCTTGCCTTCATTGAGCTTCACAAAAACCATCAGGGTATCAAATTACAGTACTACGGATCCGGGGTCACCCGAGGGTCTTTCGTACCTTGTGTACTTTGTGTAAGGGAATGAACTTAGCCTAATAGGGCCTATAAATTAATAAAAAGTAGCAATGAGCTATTGTAATACATTTTATTCGTCAACAGAATAGCCTACATGTAACCATTTTATTACAATTTTTAAGTAAATTAAACAAAGTTTAGAACTTCGTTTAGAAGTTTAGAACATAGAACTTCGTCGTTCTATGTATTGCATTTATACTACTGTATAATAAAACATTTACTCCAGCACACTATACTTGGTTCAGTTTAGTAAATTTAACACGTTATCCATGGCTGTATAGTGTGTAGCCTTCATAGCTGTCAAGATAATAATAATAATAATAATAAATAGTTTACGGTAGGTCGTCCACACCAATCAGGACGGCTACTTATTTCGAAACCGCGGTCGTCCTGTTGGATATTAAGCTGTGACGAGGTCCAGCAACCGCACTCTATATTTTTTAATTAAACATGTTAGTTAATCGAATAGTAGAAAAAATAATTCATTCTTGACTCAATTTTACGATGGACTCGTTGTATGCAAATAAGGAAAACTTGCAACTTATGGAGGATCTGTTGTCTCTATGATTAAGGTTATCAAGCAGTTGGAAGTGGGGGTTTGATAAAGGAAATTTAAATGAGTTAGAGTTAATACGTATATTTATTACGTATATTAATAGCAAATTATGCGGAGGAACCCATAGCCATAATTATCGACTTTGACCAGGTCAAGAAACTTCGATTATATTTGGTCTCGGATACTTTTAACTTACAGTGTTGAATTCAGAAGGATGAAAATTTTGTCAGAGGTACCAGTGGAAAAGTAGCTCGCTTGAAAAGAGGGATTTCTAATTGACAAATTTATTTGATGTCTATAGAGAAAACTTAACACTCCAAAAGTGAATTTTTGTAAGATGTTAAAAATTTGTCTTAAAATGTATTCTTGATTTGATAGGCAATATAGTTTTACCAAACCAACTTATACGCATTGAAAACTTAAACTATGACTCAGATTTCTTCCTTATATTATCAAGCCCTAAACTAAAACTTCTTCTGTTCTTCAAGGGTTGAATGGTCCCCAGTGCTAGCTAGAGGTCGGCGTCACGTGATCGCTTGGCTTGCAGCCCATCACTCATCGCCGGTATTGTCCAGCTGCGCGACGCGTGGGGCACACAAACAGCTGATTGAATAAATTACGCCGTATCACAATTACTCTGGCCAACACTCTCTGCTGAATAAAGGCTCCGCAGGACGGTCGACGCTTGAGTTAAAGCCCCCCACACACTATCAAACATGCTAGACGAATTTGATCTGACTTCGTACCCAAAACGTCCAATGGTGGGTGTTTTACACACCCATCAGACATGTCTGTGTTTCAGATAGGCGGTGATTACGAACCAACCACAAATCAACCGAGCATGTTAGGATGGAGCCCACAGATTATCGAACATGTTGGATGAGCCGCCGGGTGCCAACATGCTCGCCAGACATGTTCGACGGTGTTTGGGAAGGCTTATGATTACCATGGGAGTAATTCGATTGTACATTTTCTCTCGATACAAGAGTATTTGTTAACACAAAACGTTACTTTCCTGTTATTTTTGTTCACTCTATACAAATTCGTCATTTCTGTTTATATCTCACAACTTTTTGTGACTAGTAAGAATGTGTAGCTAAAGATTTAATAAAACTTGCCTATTTCATGGTAGTTAACAATCATTCGAAATGCTAAAAGTTTGATATTAAAATTATATTAATTGGTGTTTGCCAGCATGGTAATGGCTACACCGTTTCAGCCAAACTAGAGACCGCCTTCTGGTTGAAATTCACCCAATATTTTCAGTTGATCTCTACCGTCTGGATCCCATTATAGTTAAAACAATATGTTATAACTGAAGCATCTGTTCTTCCTGATTTGTGGCTTCTTGATTTGTTCCTTCTTGTGGCTACAATTTTTATTACAACTGTCTATTGATTCATTTAATTATCCTTGTCTCATAAGATTAACATTGAAACTTTGAAAGCCTGTAGGGCTTATCCCCGTCGGCCAACGTGAATTAAAACGTGATTCTGCTCTCTACATTACAATATTTTTCTAACGGTATTCGGGGATTTCTCCTGCGATGCGCACAAGCTGAGAAAAAGTAAAAAAACATGCTTGCCTATTAGATACTATATAGATACTAACCTGATTATTTCTATGTTGCCAATAAAAAAATACATATAGAGTTAGACGAGAAAAACGAACAACTTTCTGCTCCCTTTTTAAAGAACTTGTTTTGGCCCCGTAGATCAGTTATTGCAGTTAGAGAGCTGACTAAACAAACATGCTGTACGAAAATGAAGTAAATTTGGAAATTTTATGTCTATCGCACGTCCGTCATGTCTAAACAACTCAACAGTTTAAAGAGGGATTTGCTGAATGAGTGTCCTCAGTCTTTGTGCCACTCCTATTTCTAGGACATCGCAAATCAACAGTTTGAGGGGAGGGGATCGAAAGCGAAGCTGCAAACTGGAAGTGGAGGGAAATGCGGACACTGGACACCGACTGGTCCGGACTGGGGCGGAAGAAATCAACAGAAGAGAAAGACAGAGACTTACCGGTCAGACGAGCGAGAGTGAGAGAGAGGAAGTCGGAGGTAGCTGAGATGTGGTCAATCTGCAACAAACAACAGGCTTGGCTTTAGAGAAGTACTCTGGCACGGGCGTAACAGAGCTCAGCGCACTGGCGTTCATTAACACGGGGAAATTCTTATGAACTATAGTATAAAAAGTATACGCTAATATTGGCCACTGATATTATTAAATGTACGCTGTTAAAATATTGCTGCAGATTCTATACCAGTGTATAAGTTGTACAGGTGTGTATTTAAGATGGTTAAACAATGGTTTTAGTCTAAAGTAATACAATATTAAAAGTTGTAGAGATTAAGTAAGGGTCATATTGGTAGAAAGGCCTTTCGCCATAGGTCTGATTTATGGCATGCAAATCCTACCCGATCACAGTCTCTTCCGGGAAAGGGAAGTACTGTACCTTGACTTGACCCCTCGCTGCAGCTTCCTCCTCCATAATTTGAGGGGTTTATGGTCCATAAAAGCTACTGAACCAAGAGACTCGACTGTCGTGAATTTATATTATGACCTTAATACATAAGCAACGATAGCATATAACAAAGCATGAAGTTCATTTACCCTCATCTTGATTTATGGCAGAAAAGCCTTGATTAAAGACCACCATAGTTTGTTTCATTACTTTTCTAATTATGGTTTATCAACTAGCCTCAGGAAGAAGGCCTGTGCACGGTACAGTCAATGAAGACTCTGTATTCATTGGTACAGTGCAAGTTTTACATTCTCCGAGTTTTAACCATCTATGGTTTTAACTAGTTATTGTTGTGCACTGTTTATTGTTTATTGTTGCAGTTTACTGTTGTGCACTTTAATTTGATTACTTGGCTTGATAAAACAAATAATAATAATTCAAAGCCACCAACCTCATGATTGCGTTATAATCTTTGAATCTATTTAAAAATATAAGCTATTTTCTTAGTTTTTTAGGTTCGTTTTCAAGGCATGAAGGGCGCAAGGAGGCATTTGTTAGTAGAAGAAGGCAAAGTTTCTCTGCATGCTCACATTCTAGAGACTCTAAGAGACTCGTTTCCCAATCTTCGGCCTTCCGTTCTTGTACTTCCGGCTTTTCCTTCCGAGGAGTCGCCTGACCGGTGACCAGTTTCAGGTTGAGTCATCGGAGGCGAGTGTAGCTACGGGTGACCGGACGGTGCGGTCGGGTGCTGGAGCTGGTGCTAGAGGCCGCAATTATCCTAACTGTAGCGGCCGGAATGTGAGGCTAGTTATACAGTTAGCCAGCAACTCAGTCCGGTCATTAGTCAACCCACTGTGGATGATACCTTGCACCTTAGTGGCTGAACAGAACCTGGTGTAGAGGTAGCTGTTTTGAACAACACATAAGGTTAACTTAACACAATCTACAGTGTTGCCTATCACTGATAAGATATAGTGAAATTTACACAGTCAGTAAGAAGTTTGACGTACATTTCTACGATCGGTAAGCACATGAACTTGGCTTTTTTGAGGAAGTGCTTTTTCGAGTACTGAGGTGCTTAATGTGTTAGCCTAATATTTTCTTTGCAGTTCCGCTCAGTTGAGCCAATGAATACAGAGTCTTATCTGTATTCATTGGTTGAGCTTAACAAACATAACTCCGTGTAAACATATTACTAACCACTCCTTGCACGGTTGAAGACGAGAAAGCGATTTAGCAAGTTCAGTTTTGGTACGTTGGAAATATATTATGAGTGGTATGTAAGGAACTATTCCAAAGAGGGAATAGCTATTAAGATATATCGCCCTCCAAACCACAATTTTCTTTTTTACCTGACTGTATAAAAAGGGAACCTCTGAATTAAAAACTAAACTTAGTTTGTTACAAATCTTTTTAAGGGCCATTCTAAATTATCTAGGTTGACAAATTGATTGAACTGCTAGTAAAGAACATAAAAAGTAACCTCCAAAATAAGGTCCCTCTATTTCCGTTGAAATGATCCATTGTTTCACTATATGGATATCTAATAATGGTGGAATTGAGAAATTTACGAATTTAAAGACATATTACAATAATGGAGGCACTTAGGGGGTGTTTTTGTAGGACAAAAGTAATGAATGCATGACAAAATTAAATGATAAGAATTTGAGTAAAATTTATTTAAACTGAATGTCATTCGTAAAACTGGCAAAACTTACAATGTATACAAGATTCATTTCAGGATTCCGCTTCATGTTAAATATTAATGTTACAATTATAGATTTCTTGTTAATCTTAATTGATGTTATTGGCAAAGATGGCATATTGTTTAATCATTGACTTTTTTAAATTAATATTTAAGAAACGCCGAAGATAAAACAATATTCAGAACAAATATTCCGAAAAGTTCGTTTTAGGGGGTCGACAATTTTGATTCTCTATACGCGACGCAAATTCTGTGTTCTTTCCATTCCCCCGTTTCTTTGACCTAGTGATAACTATAGCACCTTTGAATGTTTGATCTGAAGTAGGTAGAACGTACCCTAGAAATGCTGTTGATATAGCAGATATGAATGCTAAGTATTTCATATTTTTCTGATTATTCACAGTAGCCTTCTTGCATGTCTCAGGGCGTCACGCCGCGCCAGTACACCATATCAGAGCATCGTCATGTTTCGCGCCCGCGACGACCCCGCGCCAAGCTGCCGCCTCCACATCACCGCGGGGGCGAGGTCCCAGGGCGCCGGGGTCCAAGGCCGGGGCCGCCCCGCGGGGGTCACGCCCCGGGCCCGAGGTGGTGCAGTGTTGGGCGGAGGATCGTGACTTTCTCCGCCCGCCCAGGGCTCCCGGCTCCGGACCGTCTGTCATTATCGAGTTTGCGGAGAATGGGGCAACCCAGAGCACATTGAAGGATAAAACTTATAATCAAGCTGTGAGCTAGAGTATCAGGCTTCGCCCAATGACTTCAACGTTTTGTTATTTAGGGTGTAACTTACGCTCGGATTAATATATCCGTTGTCTGCTTGTCAAGAGGAGAATCCTTTTGGTTCCTAACTTTCAGAGAAGAACGGGAATAAAGCTTAAACGAAAAGCTCATGAGAATGATGACGTTGTTGTCGTTTTCTGTTTCAATTCAACCTAAAAGATAGTTTGAAATTTTTAAATTTAGTTTCAAAACATCTTCTGAGGCAATGTTTTTTCTGACGTGAAACATAAAAACACATTTAGGTAGCGGCTATGAGTTAGAATTCTACCCTTTCCAATCCCAAACCGTAAAAAAAAAATGTATGGCAACTGACATAATTCACTTTACTTTTGGGATTAGGGCAAAAAAGTGTCAAATGAAGTTTTAGAGGGTGGGTGTGAATGGATCACGTTTTTGAAGTGTTTACTGTTTGTCTCGATTCTTTCACAAGAACTAGTAAAGTTCTGACGTTTCATCCCAAGGTTATCAACTTTCTATTGGCTTATTTTATTTGCATCTTTATTTGCTAGCAATCAACACCTTTCGACACCCACTGACCTTGCTAGAGTCCATTGACTATATACACTAACGTCAAAAGACTTCTCCTCTCATAGCATAGGGGTGTTTGAAACCGATTTACGAAGGCGAAATCTTCTGTGGCGCACATGAAGTAAACGTGACAATGATAGGTATATCAGTTCTTATTCTATTTAATTATCTCATTATATCGTATAGTTATTTATTTTACGAGGTGGCCCGTGCGCAAATTGCGCTAAATCCTAAGCTTTAAAATGACACCTCAATCTTAAAAATCGGTTCAGTAGGTCGAGAGAAAAAGGGACGAAACAAACGAACCCCTCATATGAATAAGAAGATAGATTGTAGCTATGTCGAAGAGGACGAGGTTTTGACATTAGATACCATTTTAGATAATTCCCCTAAAAATGAAATGGAACTAAAATTGAACTTTAATTGCCTGTAGCTCCCTAACCGTTAGGTTTAGAGAAAATGCAAAAGAATAAAAATGTCTTAAAATTACATGGACATTTTAAAAAACACCATAAAATGTAGGGTGTTCCATAATAAATTTACAAGTTGGCCGCCATATTGGAAAATGGCGGCCAGTTAGAAGAAAAAGGAATTCATATTTTTTACTGCCTTAAAAAATTGGTGATGATCCCTACTTAAAGCTTTCAATATATCAATATGAATATACAAGTGTGTGTGTATGTGCTGTACGTCCGGGAGCACGATAACTTTTAAACGGAACTTCCGATTTTGATTAAATTTAAACATGTTTTATGGGGTATTTAAAGATAAAAATATTGCTTTTTAGCTTTTTTAATTTATTTTTTAAACTCGATGATTTTAATAGCTAAAAAATTTAGTATTTTGAATTATAACTTAGCTTACATGTTCATGGAGAAAATCCAAAAATATGTTAAATCCCCATTCGAATGGTGTGGTTTTTTGTATATCAATTAAGAAATTTTTATGCTTCCCATGTCACTCTTATGGAAGATCAACATAACTCTCTATCTTATATCGAAAACTTTAAATGGTAACACTTCGTAAAACCTCATTTTAAGGGTCAAGAAAAATAAAGTACGTTAGAGGTCTCGATCTCAATCCTGCGAAGAACATAGTAGCTGAGAGAAAAAATTCTGATTACACCTTTGTTGATTGCACACTACACCTTAATCATTTCATTATACCTTGTTCATGCACCTTTATTTAATTCACACTTTAATCAGCCACAATTTTCAACTGGGTTTGAGATAGAGGACGTTCACCACCCTTTTCTTCTAAAAATAACTTTAAAATGAAATGTCCCTTGATAGGATTTTTCATGAAATGATTTTTGCAGCTCCAAAAATACCCCATTTTGGGGTCATGGAGAAAATTTCTGTATCGATTAAAAAGCTATTCTCTGTTTTACCTGTACTACCAAGTTTTTTTCATAGCGTAACCCCTAAAAAGTTATAAATATGCAACTAATGTCCCCTGCTTATTATTTTTTTCTATTTTTGATCACCTATATTCACATCACAAGATTGAGGGAGAGCCCCCTAAATCTGGCCATTATTCATGTTTTCCTCCTACATTTTAAAATAAGGCACTATTACCATTGACTACACTCCCATTAACTTTAATTATGGGGAAGGAGGTTGAAAATCTTTGCACATCAAAGGCAACGAACGCACTAGTAGTCATTGCAAAATGGTTCCTCTTTTACTCCAAGACTTCTCCAGGGTTAGACAGTCTGCAGATAATCTCATCTGCAGCTGTTAAAGTAGGGTTCGGACTTTTGGGCCCTGTTACTTTATGCGAAATAATAAATAAAAACTTATAAATAGACCCAAATTATAATTTATTGTTATGTCTAACACATAAAAATGTGCGTATGAGAGCAATAGATATTTTGCTGTTTGAGAGGCCTTTATTGAAATCAACCATAAACACGATCATTGACATACAACATATTAGTATTCCCATATATATGACATATGAATATCCCAGGGGACGATATTATTTGCTCAAAGAAGCTTGGTTGAGAATGAATTACTTTGATAGTATATTTCTTAAGTCGTGTTACATCCTATGGACGTTATGTATGCCCTAGTTGCGCCTCATACGTGGTAAAAAGAGTGATTAAGTTTGGCCGTTAGGGGAGGAAGTTTGGGGAGGGGGATGACGATCTGGCTGCCTCAAAACCATCTTAGCTAAGAGCTTATACTACTCTCAGTGCCTGAAAACTGATTTGGCATAACTATAACAAAAATTAAGATTATGTAAGAGTTGATCTAGGTTAAAAATTGTTTTGTTAAGTTTGATAGCCTTCGATTTCCTGATTCAGTGAAGGCCTAACATGTTGCTAATTGATTAATCTTACGTACTATTCAATTGTATAGACACTACAAATAGGTAAGCAGGTCTAACTATGGTAAAATAAGGAATAGCCTATATTGACATGCCATAAATTAATTTCTATTTAGAATCGATTGTTTTTTTATTTAAACTATTGAGTTGACCCATTATATCCATCAATCCATCATATTATTTATATAATACATTCATAAAATTTATAATATTCATTGTGTACACGGGTTAGGCTTAATCCGAAACCAATGGAAAAGAATTGATGTGGATATTTTTATCATTCTCATTTTACACTTCGTTTTTAAACTCAGTAACCCAGTAATTTATTTTAAAGCAAAGGCCGATGTTTAATTATAGCCGCTGGTTATAATTATTTATCTTCTCCATATAAACAACATAAGTTATTCATTGGATTATTAAAGTGCGTATTGACGTATTCACAAAGGCTACATTCTAAATTATGGCATTCCAAACTACTAAATTCTGCTCGAGAGAGAAGAATAGATTACTTATGTATTTTTCTCGTACAGCCAAGACTTTGACTTTTCCAAACGTTTGACGTCCTTAAAACCAAATAATAAATAAACAAAAAAATCCCAGAGTTTTAAAAAATCGAACAAAAATAAGTTTAAAAAATAAAATTTTTAGTAAAAACGCAAAAATAAAGTAGCAAAATTAACGCTAATCTACTCATGTAAATGTAATATTTTTAACAAATTACTGCAATGATCATGTGAACTAAATTAACATTTTTTGAAAAAGTTTAAATTAGCCACGGCAGGTCAGAAACTAGGGCAGTGGTGCGTTTACCTGTTAGCCTAGGAGTGTGTGTGGCACGTTCGCACTTATCCTCACTGTGTGTCGTGGGCGCGGGCGCGGTACACTGGCTAGTACACTGGTCGCGGGTACACTGCGGCTCAGTAGGCCACGGGGGGCCGCGCCGCGCCGGGGCCCGCGAGGGGCAGTGGCGGGACCCTACTTTCTCCAGCCCCCCGCATGACGTAAGCGGCACCTGCGTTACTGGAACACCATCGGGAAACATGGGAACGCGCTTTCCGGTCCACCTTGCTGTACACAGGTCTACAGAGGGACTTGAAGCAGGGAACATAAAAAAAATTGGATATCCAACATTCAGTATAGCTAATAGGCCTACAGTACAGTATATTAACCCTAGGAGCGGCCAGGCCAAATCGGTGCGTGTGCGCTAAGCGGCCAGTCAGTTTTGGCCATTTTGCAGACGTTTTAAAAAAAATTAACAGTGTGCAAACTACTAATGATAACCTAGTCATATGCATATTCATTTTGTTCGGAAAAAGACGTAGATTATTTCTAAAATAAATTAAATTAAATCCCTGTTGGTGCGTTTTAGCGAATTTCCCTATAGGGAATACGCTATTACCGTAGTAGCCATGGTAAGACCTAAGCCCGGGACCACTTTACTTTTTCATTTTGAGGTCCCCAGAAGCCAAAAACACCATTCGTTCATTTTCATATATATGTATATATATATCTATCTATCTATATATATATATATATATATATATATATATATATATATATATATATATATATATATATATATATATATATATATATATATATATATAGATTTTTGGACCTAAATTTTCAAAATTCATCAATTTTAACGAAAACCATTTAAAAGAGCTTAAAAAAACAAACAAATTAGTATTTTGAATCTTTAAAATAGCTTAACTGGTTACAGAGAAAATTCAAATCAAGTTTCCCATGTTATTATTATGGGTAAATCTTTAAAAAGTTATATATCGCTTATTTATCAACATATCTTAATAAAAAATTTTATGAACCTTCACTAGGTGGTGAGTAATTAAGATTTGATCAAAAACCCTCATGGCAGCAAACCTATATGCTAAATCTCATGGTATTCCCATGGAAAATAAGTGTATAATGGGAGCAAGAGAGATGGAGATAATAAAGTATCTGTTCCTAATCAGCTGATCAGCTGTCTTCTGCATATTTGTCAAATTTGAAATGTTTATGTTTTGTTATTTGTAAACAAATAATTCCTTTTGCATGGAAGCTTTGGATGTGCACTTTTATTACTGTTAAAAAAGTCCTTTATTGCAGTATCAATATTAATATATAAATTATTAAATAAAAATAATTTACTCAGAAATATAATGCCATTAATTATATTTTATTTTCTTGTAAAGATTATTAATTATATAAGATAGCCAAAAAGTTCTCTGATGTTGAAACAATAATTCTTTGGAAATTCGCTGAGTACGCAGGTCTGCTGCGACGGGGGTATTTTACAAAATGTGAAAAAACCAAATTTTTTGAAAAATTTTGAAATATTTTTCAAAAGTAGAGTGCTAGAACTTTTACACTGATTTTTATACAGAAAATCGAAGATGTACAAAATATAGGCAATTTATTTCCCTACGTGTAAATATGTTTAGTTTGTTAGAAATATTTTTTTTACAACTGTTACAGGGAAATTACGACAAATGGAAAAAATTACAAACGTGCCATGTACATTTGAAAGATAAAAATAAAGTAAATAATATATACATATTACAGTAAATGTGCAATATTACTAAACTGTACAGTATATTTATTGGAAATAATGCGTTTTTGTACCATACAAAATTTTGTTCTTTACTTTATATGTGTTTAAAATGTTTATTTTTATTTTCAAAACACCTAATTTAGTTACTCAAAGCTTCATATAGTTTTTATACAACTTGATAATATGATCAATTATACATATTTTTGTAGTACAGATCATTCTGAACAAGAAAATATACATAAGTATAAGGAAATGATAAAAAAATATTTTCTTAAGACATTTGAGTGAATGGATGCACGGGTCGAATTTAGAACAAAAATCTACCCCTCAGGCCATATTCCAGCAAAATCTGCAGAGGTTACTTCAAACCCTCTCTGTGACTTAACCTTACAAGATAACCCTATCATATGCATACTCATTTTGTTCACGAAAGAACATAGCATTTAAATAAAATAAAATCAAACTAATCGCTACTAGTATATCAATAGCAAAATGCAAACAATCAATTTTATAAATCATTTTGAAATATTTTTTAATTAGACTACTATAACTCTTAAAATATTTAATTTATACTCAATCTAATGCATAATAAACTGTATTTAATTTATTTCTCTACATATAAATGTGTTTGGTTTATTGGAAATCATTTTTTTTTTGTCTTCAGTTATTGATAGAAATAGGTAAAATGGGAAAAATTGACAGAATTAGGTTGTCTGTTTGACACAAAGAAATTAAATCAAAGAATAGGTTAATATAAAAAGGACTTGTTATTTTACTAAACTTTACAATATATACACTTATGAACAAAAAATAACTGTTTTTCTTTTTTACTTATCATGTGTAGGAAAACATAATTATTGTTCTTGACAAAACCCCTAATTTAGTTTTTAAAAGCTGATACAATTATCTTACAATTTTATAATAAGTTAACTGGTACATTTATATGAAGTGCATATCTTCCTGAACAAGAATATATACATATATACAAGTAAAAAATAAAAAAATATTAAGGTTTCTTAAAAATGTTTGGGATGAGACGTGTGAGGCTTCACACCGGCAATAGATAGAATGGCCTAAGAATACAACTATTTCCGTCTTCTTCCACAGACCACCGGACGCACCATAGAGGAAGGAATCACTACTAATATGTATAACTTTTTCTGAACAACAAAATTATATGATTTATAACACGCTAAACTCATTATTAATTTTTTTAATAGGTGATTTATAATTTGCCGTATTTCCGGCAAATTGGCCAAACTATGCACCGCACATTTTAGCTGATTTTAAAAATTATTTTTCCTATTTTCTGAAGTCATATGACAAATGTTTATCACTGGAAACGAAAGAAGAACTCGTGCTCTTTTAAATCATACCAACGGCTTTCTGATAGTCAAAAAAATACAAAAAGTAAAAAATTTTAAAAACATATGTTTTTAGACGTTTCGCCGTTTTTGAGCCGTAAATGGTTCGCGCGCTAAATTCCTTTCAAATTATAATACGAATGGCGTCGATCTCTTAATGCTACAAGGTTCGATTATATACGAAAATGAAAGTTTGGAATATCCTCTTTAAAATGGTATCAATATTATTACATTTATTGATCGTTTTCCATGTGTAATGAGTAGTTGAACAAAAATTGACCTATATTGCCGGAATCCGGCAATTGACGATTTTCGTAAAAATGAAATTGCCGGATATCCGGCAATGGCCGCTTCTAGGGTTAAGCTTATGTGCTACCATTGACTATTGAACGTTACTCTTACTTCTAAAGTCAATGGTGCTACCAAGAAAGCTGGGCTAACAGAAGCGGATGAATGATGTAACTCTAATTTTTAATATTTCAAGATTGTTTAGATCTTGGGTGTTTTCGATGGAATACCACAACTTTGAAAAAGGTTACCTAAATTAACTGGATGATAGAAAAAACGTGAATTCAAATATGTGTAAAACTAGAACCTCTCTCCATGTTTTTACAACGTAAATCATGACACCCTAACTCATCAGACATCAGACAATGTATACAGTATTTCAGGTTGTGGTGCTTTCTCTTGCACAGACAAATCTCGCGTAGTCACGATATGTGGGATGTTACATGCAGCAGCAAAATGAATAGCACAAATGTTTATTGTTGCTATAAACACTGTCTATTGAGAAGACACGAGCTGACCTATGTATAGCAGTCTCCAGTTAGACAAATACTGATTTTATGACAAATAAAAAGGGGTTGGATTCAAATCCAGGTACATTATGGAAATCAAAATGTTTCATTTGAAGGTTAATGAAGAAGACTAAAGCCCCAGCTATTATAATAGACAAAGGAAGATGACAAATTCTTCATTATATAAACCTTTTTAACAGTTTACATTTCAGAAGTCCGTAGAGAAGTACAAGTAACGTAATAGCAAACAGTAACCAATATCCAATTAAAATATTCTTAATTACTATCGCTTAGATTAGTCGTGTTTGATGTATGTATTTCCCTTTCATGGATTAATAATTATATTTATACAAAATTCAAATAAATTTCTCGTTTATATCACAAAACATTTGGTTGATTAAACAATAACATCGATTGCAAATTCACTGAAGACGCAGGCTTCTGCGCCGGGGTATTTAACTATTATATCTGTATCTAATTAGCATTATGCATCACTCAATTTTCTTCATTCACTGTAGACAATCAGGAGAAGAGCTCTGGTCCGTATACATGCGTTGTTGCAAAGGCTCTTCTCATGACTTGACAACAGTAAAAAAGCGAACTAGATAAATAAATAAAGTAAATTATGATGTAGGCCTATTAGGTTATGCTAACTGTGGATGTATGCTATTAACTATATTAAAAGTATATTACGTTGTACATAAGTTCTAAATTATTTTGTGGTGTATATTGTGTGTAATAAAAGCTACTACAGGTCAGTGCAGACCACAATAACCTTGTTCTATTTATTTAGCATTAGTCAAAGTAGTCTATAAGACCCTAATTTAAATGCAATTCAAGAAGAGTTTTTAGTTCGACCAGACCTAAACACCGTAACCTATCTTTGCACACGTACACGCACACACACAGAACGTACACGCACACACACAGCCAAACACCCGGGGGGGGGGGGGGGGGGGGGCGAGCAGGATGCGCGCAAGAGGCATATCAAGTGGTGTTATTACAGGGGTTTTGAAACTGAGTTTCGACAGCAGCGTAGCAGCCTATCTGCTAGTGGACTGACGATTGGCGATTTTGGCCTTCACGGAGGAAAGCGGCCTTAGAAGCCGTAGGAAGCTGGTTATCATCGGTGGCCTCCACGTGCAGCTGTTACGATCTCAGGATATTGTAATGCCTCCATTACGGGCGATTAATTTCAACTGGAGTGTAATAAAATAATTAAATATAGAATTGGGATTTCGAATATGTTATATATTTTAGAGGTCGTCTTGAAGGAAAAAGGAAAAGAAGATCTTTATGGAAGTCCGTATTTCACCTATGGTACCGGTACCCATGTAAAGGTTCTCCACCGAGTGTATTTAACAGCTACTTTACTGCTCCTAGCGTCCAACACCAACTATCCTGCTCCAACTAATATTTATGCTGGGCACTTCTATTTACTGGCCAAACAGTTTTTTTAGCCTACCATAATAAGTACACTCCGGAACGATTTCCCGGCTGCGGCCACGCACAGTGTCACGCTTTGTCATGACTTTCTACGCAGGTTGCGTATCGACGCACGCGCAAACAATGGTTATGCGTGCGGCTTCCAAAACTTCCTGGCCACTTGATAGATAACAGCAAGGGAAAGCCGCTTTTAGGACGTTATCGGTTTGTTTTAAACACCCGTTTTATCCTAACTGCATTGTATGGTCTAGAGAAAGTAGCTAAGAGTCGGGTGTTTATTTCTTTTCATGTAAGATAGTAAGGAGTTTTAATGATTAGGCCTATACCTATACCGTATCTGCCCCGATGAGACACTGACTGAAAAACCACATGAATCAAAATAAACCCAAGTAGACAAGTTAGATTCCTTGTTTTAATCAAAGAATTTAGTAGGCGTAGTTGGGAGTTAAACATTTTTTTGATGGAATTTCAAAAACCTAACCCCGCTCTTCTAATATTTGACAAGGGATTTCCTATGAAGATTCTTTTTGGGTATTTTACTTACCTATTATATTTTTGACCACTTTTAATCAAAACGAAAAAGCGCCACTGGCGTTGAAATACACAAATAAGGCATAGTTTTGTAAGTTTGATATTTTTGCCAAGTCTTGCACTTCCTAAATTAATTATTCCGTTAAATTATGATGAAGGGCTGTTAACTGCAGAGCACAAGAAAGACTTTCCACGAAAGGAAGTTCATACGACTTTATTCCTACATACGACCTGTCACATAAAACAACAAACAACATATAAAGGTTCTAATATACATTGCATAAGGCGAAGTGCTCAACATATCTTTATGATAGTGAACACAGAACGTTAAACAACTCTTTGTATTTTATTAGTTAATTTATGGACTGGACTGGAGAGAGAGAGCCACCAGTAATTACGTTAGACCTACCGTGGTGCCAACTTATAATGTATACATTAATGTCAACTGCACAATCCAATTATGAAACCACGTTTTTGAGTGATGGACTACGGCATATATATAAAAATACCTGTTACATTTCCTGATTTCAGCTAAAAAAAAACACACACTTGATGATTAAAGGAATAAAATAGTATGCCAGTTATAAACTAGAAGAAATGTTATAGATCGGATAAACTTATGTATTATGTACAAGGATGTGTTCACAGGGATGACTGTGTTAGGGTAACCTCGATGCCGGTGGAACACCAACACCCGACTTTCCCGGCGTTACATGATTTGGGAAGCAGCAGGACCGGAACAGCTCGGCTCAGTTCCTCATGATCCGCACGTTATGTAACGTGAGCGAGCGACGATACGAGCGACCAGCGACCCCGCGCCACGGCCTGCACCCAGCGGTCGCTCCATCAGTCCGCTATATAGTCGATAGCTTCGCTTTCGTAATACTGAATTTAAAACTATTGTGTTTGTCCTTAAAGCCGCGGTCCGACTGGGCTGTTAAGCAGCATCTACATACTAACCAGCGCAAAAGCGGCGGTCCGACAATTCTATTTAGCAGCCGCTAGTAGGCCCAAATATCCCCATCGGCCAGCGGATTTGAAGGGTTCACATTTAAGAGGGCGTTGGAGTCATTCCAAATTCCCCTTTCCCCCATAAAAGCAATGTTAAACGGGATGTCAAATAACTCTTTTATTTATAATCAGAAAATAATGGTTTATAGCTCTAAATAAAGGGTTCATCAAGGCGGATTTGGTTTGCGAAAGGAATGTTTTATAAAAATTACTGTTTTTTACTAACTTGAAATAACAAAGCAAGTTTTTTACTACTTTTAAAACATTTTCTACAGAATTTTTTAAATTATTTACAAAGAATCGATCTCGCAAAAGGAACGGGGAATTTAATTGTGATTCAAACGATATTTATTCTGAACCAATCGGACAAAACATAAATAAATTATATGACAAATGCCGGGGACAAGTTTAGCATTGCTCTTATGGGAAATAAATCCAACATGGTGGCACTCCAACGCCCTCTTAAAGTAACTAGCCGTCAGTACAGTTACTACTGAATGATGACTTGAAAACATTGTTTTTTGTCCTTGGTTCTTTAAGTCGTTACAGTAACTTATTATAAGCCGAGTCTTTGGAATTTTAATTAATGTAGTTTGCAGACTAAGCATTTGGGTAACAGGCAAGGATAATTTCGAAATAAATCAATAAATGTTATAATGACTTTGCCCGACCGCACTTGGTCACTGTTAATATTCACTGTTAATCACATAAAGAAGTATAAAATACATAACGAAACTAAACAAAACACACGTGCTAATTCGCCAGCCGCTTGTGAGTGAGCTACTAGGGGTTCACATTGGCTGGTTGGTGCCAGTGAAGAGATCGCGTGACTCCCAGCAAAGGGTTAGGTAGCGCTAAAAAGAGCGTGTTTAACTTCTGATTTCCGCTAGTAAACACTAGCCCGCTGGTATTCAGCAGCTACTGGTTCTGGATCAGGCTTGGCTGCTTGCTGGCAATATTAGGCTACCAGCGGCTGGTTAGTATAGAGCCTAGGCCGCTTAAAAGGCGGCAAAGCCTTAATTTCGACCGCCGAAAGCCCGCTACAGACGATCAGTTTTCACTGTCAGTTCTTTACTGTCAGTTTGAACTGACAGTTAAAACTGAAGGCTTCAATCGCCTCCACACGGTCAGTTTTATCTGACAGTCTACATCGGTACACCAGTTGAGTTTGAGTCGTATGTAGTCTTTGCTTGTTAGCTTATAGTTATTCTTTTACGACACAAACTCAACTAGTGTACCGAGGTAAACTGTCAGATAAAACTGACCGTGTGGAGGCGATTGGAGCCTTCAGTTTTAACTGTCAGTTCAAACTGACAGTCAAGAACTGACAGTGAAAACTGATCGTCTGTAGCGGGCTTAGATTTATCAAAATTTCATCAGTCCATCAGTTCAGTTTTTTGGCCTGAGCTCAGTCCAAATCTTGCATACAGACGATCAGTTTTAACTGTTAGTCTTAACTGTCAGTTAGAACTAACATAAATAAGCCAAAAACATTAAGTAAAACAACATAAGTAAGTAAAATAACATTAAGTAAGCCAAAACTTTTAGAAATAATATGGTCTCAAAAACTAAACGCCTGCAACATTTAAGAATTTAGTTGCTTACAGGAGTGTATACCGATAGTTTCCCACAGTTTTGAAGGCGCCCAGGAGCTTCTTTATTTTAGTGTGGGGTAACTGTGAAATTGGCAAATAAATATACGATTTATGCCATAGGATTGCACAAATATTATTGATGTGGATAATATTTTCCATATTATAATATTTTGGAGGATAATATTTTGCGATAAAGATTATTTCACAACAATGCACGTTGGGTATATAAATATTTATGGAAACCATTTTGCCTGTTAAATACTTTGGTCATACTTAAATTCTTGGCAAATGAACCTTTCTATTTCAATTAAATATCTCATAGTTGTAAACTTTGACGTAAGTAAAAATAAGTGAATTAAAGTATGCAAAAATGAAAACTTTATGTGAAATTGAAAGTTTTCACAGCCTATGGGCTTCTTTTAAAACTATAGTAAGTAACTGGCTCATTTAAAATCCCTTTTTCATTAAATAGACAAGTTTTTGAATTTTATGTCAACTTATTCATTTAGATATTTACTATAGGTAGCTTTAATGTGCATCCGTATGGTATTTAGTATGACTTATTTTATAAATAAATAAAATAAAAATGTTTCTCAGTCTCTTGGTTTATTTTCTTCTACTTATTGAAACTGGACCCATGTACCCAAAGCTATTCATTGGACTATTAATTAGTGCTCCTAACAAATAAAAACTGGCTGGGTATAGTTCGGGCATTATTTCTTCGACTATGGTAAGTCAGCTGGTTGTAAGTAGAGGGTAGCTTATTCAAATGGATAGTAGCGGAGAAATAATGCGCGAACTGTAGTTGAGTGGTTGTAGAGCTCACCTTTGAACAGGGACGAACCCAGGGGGGGGGGGATAATGGGGATATATCCCTCCCGAAATGTTGGAGTATAAAAAAATATGGCCAAAAAATAAACATAATCTATGACAAATGGTTAAAATATTTTTTTCATACGCCAGACTTTTATAAACAGATATAACTGCCAACTTATATAAAGAATAATAAGGGTTTTAAATGCAAAAGATGAAACAGTAATATTTTATCCAAAACAGGTCATTTTAGTTTTGAAAATGCAATACATTATTTATTGCGCGTTGGCATTAGTGACGAGTTCATACAAAGCGTCGCGTCGACACTGTTGAATTCTTGCAATTGGCACTAAGCGCGCTCTAATTCGCTTGCAGTGCTGCCACCCCTAATTTATTAGTTATTTTGCGGTTTTGCCGTTTAGTTTGTCTAAACGTGTGTATCTTTGAGATAAAGATGACTCATATATTTTACAATTTTTAAGAAGTGTATTCATTTTGGTATTTCTTATAGACTGTAGGTAGACTATCATTTACTGTACTTCATTTGAATTTTGACAACCTGATTCTTCTTTTAAGAAGACACGATATCTTTCGCTTTGGATACATGCACTGTTAAAATAATATAATACTTTTAAGTAACAATTGTATTACTGTTATTAGTTATTATTATAATTATATTGTCTTTATAATTTAAATATCTCTGATACTGTATTCAGTGTTTTGTAGATAAATCATGTATTCAACTTTTTACTGTAAGTTACTTTGCCTGAATTTGATTTATTTCTCATTGTAATACAACGTCAATACATTTTTCCCAAGTGTAAATAATAGTCTGATCCCTTTATTTAATATTCGAAACCCATTAGTTTCACTCCAAATTCTGACGGAGTAATGGTCTGCATAAAGTTAAATTTAACTTCTGAACTTCACAAAAACTAACCATATTTAGCTTAAAAATTCCAAAATTTTCCTGGGGAGGAACCTTGAACACCATATTGCTTCTTTTTTTGATTGACTGTTAAGTGGTTCGTGTTTGCCTTAGAACGTTAATAGTTTTTAATGGTTGGAAAATGGTCCCAGGAGGCATTCATTGGTTGTTTGGTTATTAATTAAAAATTCCGTCTTAAAAAACTTGCTGATCTCAGACAAAAAAGCTGCAAAAGTCATCACACTCATTTTGCCCTCATCCTTCACTCATATTCACCTTAACCCTTTCAGTCACAAATTAAATAGAGCGTCACTTTAGAGTCACTTTAGTCACTTTAAATAGTTTTAAATAGTCACTTTAAATAGAGCGCAGCGGTTAAGTGCTGCTCTTGTAGCGAACTCACTTACCAACAGTCTATAGTTTTTCCCGCCAGGGTTACGCAGCGTTCAAAACCCTAATTGTCGTGAGTAGGGGGTTATAGCCGAAGGTAAGGAAGGGCGGGATGAGCGGGATGAGCCCCCCCCCCCCCCGAGACCACCCAAGTTGCGGACCCCCCCCCCCCCCCCGAGACCACCCAAGTTGCGGACCCCCCCCCCCTCCCCCCCCTCCCCCCCGAATTAGTAGAGGGTTTTGGCATTTTTTTTTTCCTTTATTTAATTTATTTTCGTTTATTTCATTTATTTTCGTTTATTTCATTTTTCAATTCACATAATTTGCTTCCCGCCTAAACGCTACCCACGCCATCAACGTTAGTTACATAACCGCCCGTCCGTCCTTGAAACCCGCACGCTTTTTACAAAATGTCGTTCGACTCATACACTGTAAGTAAGCGATTCACTCAGTCTTACACAGTCACTCGTGCGGTACAGACATGAGCGCGTCCGGATTAATTGACGAATACTTGAATGCATTCATGGCCGACATCAACACCGCGGACGACAACGCTACACTCGAGCAGATACCAGTTCCACCATCACCGAGGCCTAAGAAGAGGATAAGACCTACGCCTAAGCCTAAAGTGGAAGAAACAGCAAAACCAGGATGGGTTCCAAAACCTTCAGATGACTGCCCCATCGTGTCATGGCTTGAAAATGGACAATTTTACGCGGTACAAAATCCATCAAACAGCGGACCAGTGCTATTAAAAATGGAAATGTATGACGGTTCGGATATGGTGTACAGATGCGGATTATTTATAGACAAGAACAGTGAATTATACGAGAGCGTCAACCAGGTAGTGGACAAGTCAGAGAATATGTGGATTAATAAAGCTACGGGAGTACCGAAGATTAGCGGCTTGACGCAAACGGTAACACGATACAGTAAGACAGTAGAGAAACCGAAAAAGCCAGTGTTAAAACCGAAAAAGCAAGCTGCGCGTAGAAGACCCACCAAGAAAACATTGTAGGAACAACGTCTAGACACTGTGGAATGCAACCTCATCAAACACCTGCGCTCATAAAAAATCCATGATGGCCGCCACCCTTCTCGACCACCTGCACAAACAAAAGAAGCGGAACGACCCTTCTCGAATTTCATCGACCACCTGCATCCGGCCACCTGCACAAACAAAAGATTGGACACCTGCGGGACGACCCTTCTCAGATTTCATCGACCACCTGCGCAAACAAAAGAAGATTTACGATGTCTAGACACTGTGGAATGTGCCAAACACCTGCAAGACGACCCTTCTCACGTTTCATCGACCACCTGCACTGAACACCTGCGCACATAAAAAATTCCAAGATGGCGTCGTGGGCAACAAAAACCGAACGGACGAACTGTCCGAGCATCATTCTTCGCCTGGAGACCACTTCGACTAGTCGCATCATCCACATACTCTCTCATCATTACCATGTCGAGCATCAGCAACATGACTTCAGAGTCCGCACCTGGTGTAACGATGGACCTGCGAACATCATTGAACACCTGCAAATCCAGCTCTCCGGCCTACACCCGCCTGTCTGATCTGCGAGAGGAGTGCAGCTATGCGATCAGCGGGATGGAGCGTGTGACTACTCCATTCGGCGAGACAGTCGTCGTCATTCTCGAGGGACAAGTCGGCGATGATTTCTTCCTACGAGTCTACCTGCCCAGGCGTTTCAACCAAGTCCTGAGCGATCACGACATCGAGCGTTACAACAGCGGCTTCGGAGATCGCCTTCGTCTGGTGAAGCGCAGTCCACTTCCAGGCAGTAAATTCACACCGTTGGAATTTTTGTAAAGCAAGAAAAAGAAGACTCAAGATTTAATTAACCTTTATAAATTTTGATAGCTTTCGTAAGCAATAAAAATCCATGTACATTACAGCATAAACTAATGTCTTTTATTTTAAGATGAAACCCCAAACCTTTATTTTAAGAAAAAGTGTGTGTGTTATTAGTTTTAGTGTCAGTAGCAGTCATGAGCTTGAAGTGGCAACATCCATTCTCAGCCATTGTGGCTGGTCCTTCAGGTAGTGGTAAATCACATTTTGTGTCCAAGTTTATTGAACACATAGATGAAATGTGTGATGTAAAATTTACCAAAATTAACTGGCATTATGGTAGTGGTGGAGGAGGAGGTGATGTAAGTAATTCCAAAATAAACCACATTGAGGGTTTACCAGACTTGAGTGATTATGATGGTAAGGAACCGATACTGGTTATAATTGACGACATGATGCGTGAGGCAGACGATAGAGTGGTGGATCTATTCACGAAGGGTTGTCATCACCGTAACATCAGTGTGTTCTTCATTACACAAAATCTTTTTCATCAGGGTCGTGGGCAGAGGGACATCTCACTAAATGCTCACTACATTATATTTTTTAAAAATCCCAGGGACAGAGTACAAATCAGATATTTAGCCAGGCAGATATATCCAGACAGCCCAAAGTTTATAGAGGAAGCTTACGCTGACGCCACGAAACACGCGCATGGCTATCTGCTTTTGGATTTGAAACAGTCGACATCCGAGGACATGAGAGTACGCACTTGCATATTTCCCGAGGATCGTGTAAACTATGTGTACTTGCCAAAGAAAAAATAGCTAGTCAGTTGCAATCATGTCGTGCTTGAAGAAGGATGCACCGCTGCTCAGAGCGCTGATACACGCAACACCCAAGGAACGCAAGGCACTGTTAAAGGTTTGTGACAAGAGTCGCATTCGTTCAGTCTGCGAGTGCGCCTATAACGTGCTACGTGGGAACGTGCCTCTGTCGAGTAAGACTAAAAGCCAGTTGAGCAAACATAAAGTGGCTCTGAGACGCTTAGTAAGACAAGGAGAGTGTTGGGGAAAGAAACGAAATTATCTAGTGCAGAAAGGAGGTGGAGTTTTTATTCCATTACTGTTGGGCACAGTGTTACAGGCAGCAGTCAGTAGTGCATTAGGAAAGTGAAATGGATGTCCAGACAAAAGCATTTTATTTGACTTTACTTAGCGGTACGCCCCGCTCAGCAAAATATTATCCGAAAAATAACACGTCTGATTTCACCGTACAACTATTGAAGTACATTTGCTTGGACAGTAGAGATTGGGAAGTAGCGCTCGTAGAAGTACATTACCCATGTTCGTTCTCAACAGTAGGGTCCGATGCTTTGCTACAAGTAGTTGGTACAAAAAAGGAAGAACCCAAGAAGTCTGTGGGAAAAGAAGGTAAATCAGTCAACAAAGAAGGTGAATCAACCATCAAAGAACCGACCAATAAGAAACCCAAAATATTCGCACACTTCGAAAGACCGAAACCCGGATACTACAATTCAGTTGAAGAATTGGTGGAAAACATCAATGGGCTGAATTATGTAAAGAAAACTGGAACTATATTCAGTCTTGACGAAGCAAAGCGTCTTAAAGTATCGTTAGGAACTGCGTTGGGACCTGTCACAAAAGTAATTTATTCCCAATCACTCGCACTTCAGTTGGGAACAGCATCGACAGATGATATAATATCTGAACCAAGTTTACTTAAGAGTACTAGACCGGCTAATTTAAATCTTGGTTTACCAGCACTTATGCTCGTGCACTGCGATCTGGTTGAAGAACAAATTTTAAGCGATGATCGTATACCACTATTGAGGATTATCAATATATCCCACTCGATAAATGATTACGGAACGTACAAGACGGCATACATAAGTGATCCGCACTACGTGCCGGTGAGAAAGAAGACATTCGAAAGTGTGAGAATTTATGTGAAGGACATCTTAAAGCGAAATCTCTCATTCCGTCACGGAGCGTTGACCGTTAAACTACACTTCCGACCGGCCGCCGCTGCTGTAGATCAATAATGGAGCACGCAAAGAAGATGGCCATCGTCCCGCAAGAGCTTATTGAGCGTTTACAGTCTACATCATCAGCATCATCATCATCGGAGAAGACATCAAACAATTTGTCCACTACGGAAGGACTGGATGTGGAGATGCAGAAAATAATGAATAACAAGAATATAGACGATAGTGAAAAATGGAAACTGTACAATCAGGCGTTGCAACGTTTCTTACACTTTGCCTCTAATAATCGCCAGCCGATTAATATTCCAATCGTGGATGCGACATTCAGTGATGATGCCCAACACCCGACACGGGGTGCAGCGGAAGGGCCAGTCGATGAGATTGTCGAAATGTTCTCAAAGACATACAGGAGTGACGCCCGCAATCTGTTACGATTTATGAAAAAACCCGATAGTCGAATCAGTTGGGATATCAACTACTCGGTGTTTATCGATGGTCGAAAACTACCGAATGCAAATATAGTTGATATTTTGAATAACATAGTGAGAGTTCGAATGACCGAACGTATACCGCCAGGATGGATGGAAGTGATGACCGCTTTGAAAGAAATGAATGTACCTCTAGAATTTATAAATAATACCAGAGCGTTACGGGAATTGAATGACACATTCAAATCATCATTGCGGATGACCAGTTCACCGAGTGCACCATCACCGCGCAGAACACCGATGCGAGAGCGGCTACGTTCGTGGGCGGTAGTGAAACGAGGAGCTAAGGAGCGGCGCGGTGAGACATCATTACAGAGAACATTACGTGAGGTCGATGATTATCTAGCGAAAACACCGATTGAAGAAGCGGCGACCGGCGGCTATGCTACGTCAACTCCTGCAAACAGGGATGAATACCAGTGGGAAACGGAGCCGCTGGGCTTTCTAGACAGGTGGGAACCGTATCCGGCCAAGTGAGTATGGATCGTCTCTATTACAACCCCGGCGAGCCCGGCGCGTTCGGCGGTGTCGCACCGCTAGTGCGAGCTGCACGCAAGAGAGATATTTCAAAGTCGAAAGTAATCGAATGGTTACAATCACAGGATACTTATACATTACACAAGCCTGCCCGTAAACGCTTCCCACGCAATCAGTACTCTGTTTTCGGCCCGTATGAACTGTGGCAAGCGGACTTGAATGATATGCGAGGATTGAGTAAATACAACGATGGAGTCAATTACCTGCTGACCGTGATAGACGTGTTCAGTAAACGTCTGTACGTGAGAGCGTTGAAGAGAAAGGAAGGTGCAGAAGTGGCAGTGGCATTCGATGAAATATTCAAAGAAGCGACTAAAACTCCACGTTGCCTCCAGTCTGACAAAGGAACAGAGTTTACCGGCACCAAGACCAGACAATTATTCAAAAAGTACGGAATAAAATATGTGACTACGCAGAATCCCGATGTTAAAGCGGCAGTAGTGGAACGCGTGAACCGCACGCTAAAGTCTCGCATGTGGCGTTACCTGACTTACAAAAACACTTACCGATATATCGATGTACTGAACAAACTGGTGAAAGCATACAATGCCAGTGAACACAAGAGTCTCGGCGGTGGATTGCGCCCCATCGATGTGAAAAATGATCGGACGATAGCACAAGTGCTACAACGCATGTACAGTAAAATTCCACGTCGTGTTAAGCCCAAACTCAAGATTGGTGACACTGTACGCATAGCAAAGGAGAAGGGTACATTCGCCAAAGGCTACGAGACCAATTGGAGTAACGAAGTGTTTACTATTCGTAAAGTGAACACTCTGATGCCGTTGCCCATGTACACGCTGGCGGACCTCAAAGGTGAAGTTTTGACCGGCCAGTTTTACGAACACGAATTACAGAAAGTAATCTATCGGAGTGATCAGCTATTCAAGATTGACAAAATTCTGGACACTCGTGGCAGAGGCGCCAGTAAGCGTTATTACGTCAAGTGGCGAGGATACGGAGACGAGTTTAACTCTTGGGTGAGAGCGCAAGACTTGCAAAATGTCTAACTCACAATTCTTCCTTACGCTGCCCAGCAACAGTTCTATGGAATATTTCCCCAACAATAAGGTGTCAAACTACACTACGCATCTTTCGAAACAGATACGATTGGAAGGTGCGTGGGAGATGGCTCTGGTGGAATCTCACTATCCATGCTCATTTCCATTAGTGAACAAAAACGAGATTATAATAATCGAACAGGATACTATTCTTTCCGCCATAGATTTAGGAGATACAGACAAGTACACGTTTACTCTGGACATGGGTTACTACAAGAATATAACCGAACTGGTGAATATGATCAATGATGCGAAGGGTCTCATCGATTACGTAGAGTTCACTTATGACAAAGATGCGGACAGAGTGGAAATAAAAATACTGAAAGAAGACGTGGTTGCAATACATTTAGACAATAAACTGGCTTTACAATTGGGATTCGATCCGCAACAGAAGGACATTGTGAAAAACAATAAAGCGTCATGGCCCCCGAATCTATCGATGGGGCTTCCAGCTAATATGTACGTGTACTGCGATCTGATTGAGCCACAATTGATCGGTGACACTTCTGCCCCACTATTGAAGATTATCAACATTGACAGAGGCGACTACGTGCACGGTGCCAATAAGACTGTACTCTACACCAGCCCGCATTACGTACCGATCACCAAAGGAGCATTCGAGACTGTGGAAATCGACCTCAGGGATCACACGGGGCAAAACCTGTCATTCCTGTTCGGGACGTCGTACGTGAAGCTGCATTTCAGAAGAGCTCTGCATAATAATTAACTGTAAAAATGGCTTCGAACGATCCGTACATGGCGTACTACTATCGCCAGCATTCGCAGACGGGCGGATCGATAGAAAAAGTGTTTCGCGGTGCCGCCTACCAGAGAGGACATGGAGTCGGCAGCTTCTTGGGCGGAATGTTTCGCACCGTATCTCCGATAATCAAGAGCGGAGTTGCGGCATTGGGCAGAGAAGCCTTAAAGTCCGGAATGGGTTTCCTCGGTGATGTCACTCTACGTACGAAACATCCCAGAGATGCGGCAGAGGAGCGCATGAAAGAGTTTACCGGCTCGTTGAAACGCACGGCCGATGACAAGATTGAACGAGTTCTCCGTGGTGGTGGCAGTGTCAAGCGTCTGCGGCCGGCATCCAAAAAGCGCGGATCGCGTAAGAGTGGCGCGAAACGCGCAACGCGCAAGACTTCCGCGAAGCGCGCAATGCGTGGCGGCAAGAAACAATCGAGTAGCCGTCGCACACTACGTGTCACACCTCAGTCTCTGGCTAAACTCCTTAGAGGAAGGACGTCATCATCGCCGTCCAAGAAGAGAAAAGCAGCAGTTAAAAATAAAAGGAAAGTAGCAAAGGCAATAAGGGATATTTTTAATTAATCATGTCGTTCATACATCAAAGATCATGTGAATGCGTCAAGACGGAGCTGGACTTGTTTTCACTACCGCCCACACAGACGAGTATCGAAAATGGAAAATGGATTCAATACAAACCGATATCCACACTGACGGACGACTCACCGATAGAGTTTGTAGTGCCAGGCAATGGCGAAGAGTACACCGATCTATCACAAACAATGCTAGAAGTCACAGCATCGATAATCAAGGCTGACGGAGCGGCGATTGCTGCGGCCGATGCAACAAAAGCTGGTCCGATAAATAACTGGCTACACTCGTTGTTCAGTCAAGTGGACATGTGCATGAATCAAAAATTGGTTACACCACAGAACAACACTTACGCCTATCGAGCGTACATCGAAACAGTATTGAACTATGGATTCGATGCCAGGAAATCTCATCTATCGTCCGTGCTGTGGAACGCCGATGATTCAGGCCATATGGAAAACACCGAAGACGATAATGATGGACTGGAAAAGAGACGGAAGCTAACAAAAGGAGGACGAGAAATCGATATGGTCGGTCATCTGCATTTGGACATGTGTAATCAGAATAAATATCTTTTGAACGGAGTCGAGCTACGCTTCAAGTTAAACAGATCGAAAGATGCATTCTCCATGATGGTGCACGAAGGTGACTACAAAGTGCATATCGCCGATGCGAACCTGTGGATTAGAAGATGTAAAGTCAGCCCGACCGTACTGTTGGCGCACAGCAAGATACTGCAGTCCGGAACCGCTAAATATCCAATCACACGAGTGGACGTGAAATCTTTCACGCTCGCTTCCGGCATAAGGAGCAAGACTCTGGACAACGTATTTCTGGGACAAGTTCCGAAGCGCGTGATTGTCGGAATGGTAACCAATGCCGCATTCAACGGTGATGTCAAAAAGAATCCGTACAATTTCAAGAATTTCGATTTGAACTACTTCTCACTGTACGTGGACGGTGAACAGGTGCCGGCCAAACCGCTCCAACCCAAGTTCTCTCCTGCCGGTAGCGCAAAGTCAGTTATGGCGTACAACACAATATTTAGCGGCACGGGGATCCATTTCTCAGACGCTGGAAACGTGATCAGCAGAGAAGATTTCGAAAACGGCTACTGCCTGCTAGTGTTTGATCTAACACCCGACCTGTCTGCCAGCGATACCGGCCACTGGAATCTCGTACGCAATGGCAGCGTGCGTATGGAACTGGGATTCGGTACCGCGCTAACCGAGACTGTCAACTGTTTGGTGTACGCAGAGTTTGACAACGTAATTGAAATCGATCGACACCGCAACGTAATGGTTGACTTTGGTGGTTAGTCTCTCATCAACACTCGTACGAGATGGATCGCTTACGCAGAGTACGTTGCAGGAATTTGGCCGCTCCCATCATTATTGATTTCCAGAGTTTCAAAGACAACATCAATGATTACATAATGAAGGAAGTCTGCGTTATGGAAGTGGACAGCGGGATACTACTGATGCATCACATCGCCAAACCTCCATTCAACAGGGACGAGCTGACCATCGACAAACATCGAGAATCACACTGGCTATCGAAACACTATCACGGATTAAAGTGGGATCAAGGAGACATTAGCTACAACGACTTGGAACAAAAGCTACGAAAGATAATCGCCAAACGACATACCGTCTATGTCAAAGGATCGGAAAAGAAGAGTTTTATATACAGACATTTAGTTATTGATCACTGCACTACCAACATTATCGACTTGGATGATATCGGATGCGGTTCACTGGCGACGATCAACAATCTACTATCGAAATCCACGCTGCGATGCCACCATCACAGATCACCGAACCATCGATGCTCACTATCCAATTGCATAGCATTACACGGATGGTTGTTTTTGACTAACAATATTGACGATGAATTGGAATCTACTGATGAGACGAGCTCGTATTTCTGCTCTTGTTTTCACACGTCTACGAACACTACAACGAGTACTACCGCTGCAACTGTTGGCATCGACACCGTAGAATGAATACCAATCAGATTGAGGAATATCTATCGACTCTGCCAGTACACAATCATGGGGTCTACGCCGCCGACCGACTACCGCATCGCATCTCCCCGTCTACAGCAATCGTTGTGAATACCGATCCACACAATGAAGCCGGTACGCACTGGGTTGCATTCTACCTGGACCGAAAGAGTGATGTCATTGAATTCTTCGACAGTTACGGACAACCCCCACATCTGTACTTCTATCAAGGATTCCTGAGACGTAACGCTCGTCGTTACCTGTACAACGAGTATCGCCTACAAGATGATGACAGCACAGTCTGCGGCCACTACTGTCTGACTTACCTGTACTACCGAACTCACCATGATATGAGGATGATGGACTTCGTGCAGCTCTTCGACGACACCTCCACTGCTCACAATGATGCGATGATCAGAAAACTATTCACCAGATTGTATAAACACTTGTAGCAATGTTTGCTTTTTCTTTGTAAAAATCTTTTTAATTTTTCTTTGTATTGTAAAATCTTTTTCATTTATCTTGTAATGTATTTTTTTTTCTTGTAATAAAAATGAGTACTCAACAAACACCAATCTTTTCATTTCCTTTGAGTATGTAAGTTTTCATTTTTTAAAAAAAGGCTCAATATTTCAAAGTGCATTTAGAAAAATCAGATAGTTTAATCTTTGTGCAGACTAGACATTTATAATTTACTTTCAAAGACCAGAGGGTCTAGTAACTCAGTATTTCAAAAGAGTCTGATAATTTACTCATTGCATATATTTGACATAACAGTTCAAAGTGGAAAGAGCCTATTAGTTTAACCTTTATGCAGACTCGACATTACTTTCAAAGACCAGACAGTTTAGTAACTTGATATTTCAAAAGAGTCTGATAGTTTAAGTATTTGTACACCTCTGTGCAGACTCGTCATTTATATTTTACTTTCAAAGTGAAAAGAGTTTGATATCTTAGTATTTTTAAAAAGCAAAGAGTCTGACAGTGAATGATCTTATTACTAAGTGTAAAACTGGAAAATGAAAACAAGTATGTCAATACAAATGACTAGATTTATTGAAGTAATCTTAAGTCTAACATCAAGTGTATTTAAAAAGAAGGAATATTGAATCAGCAGATAGAAACTTTATACATTATTTAACAATGATAAAATTTATAGAATAGACATCAAAGATAAAACATTGTAAAATGGTCAACACAAATGAATTTGATTCATTAATAAAAATTTACATACAAGCAACAACAAGAAAAATGCACACACAAAAATAAATAAAAGTTCATATCACAGTCCACAACAGTCCATAAACAGTCCATATCACAGTCCATCACACACTCCCGAGATCCGAACAGAGCCTACCCGATCACACTCATGCGACTTAAATTATATTGCCTATTCGTCTACGTCCATCAGCGCTGGTAGAGCTGGAGGTAACGGTGGCGCCCTGGGGGGAATAGCATAGTGCCCCCACGGAAGCGTGTTTATTCCGTCCTCTGGCATTACATAGCGTTTGTCATCATAGGGTGCCAGGGACCGCTTCCTCACCACAACGGTGTAAATGATGTGGTGTTTGCTTTGGAACCTCTGATTGTCCGTACTTTTGATTGTCTTGTTGTACAAGCAGTCCAGGTAATCTTGCACGGAGAGGTCCTTTGCAACTACGGCGCGGTTGACGCCCTTTGCCCGCTTTATCGGCGGAGGCGCACCACAGTCGTCGTCATCTCCGTTACCAACAGCACACGTAAAGCCTCCGGACAACATACAATATAATTTTGCCATCAAGCCGACGAATAACCTAATTACTCTCCCACCGACTTCGTCCTTAAATTTCCCCAAAACCCTAGCATTGCGCCCGTCGTAGCACATGTGGTTCTGAGGATAGTTACTAGTGTCGAAGTCGTCCAGGTGCGTCATCATGTCGCGGTAGACGTCAAGGGTACGGATGGCGTAGACGATACCATCTGTGTCCATGTAGGCCATCTTGATATTTTCGATGCCGTACCTTTCTACCATGTCGTAGTGAAAACCGTACATCCACCGTTTACTGTGGTCCAGAATACACATCCCCGCATAGACTGGCTTGTTCAGTACAACTCGCACTTTCGCCATATTTAGTAGTGCCAGGTTCTCGTCGTACCAAATTCGGTCGTTGAAATTTGCCTTGGCCACGTACTTCGTGTATGTCTTGCGGGATGTGGCGATCTTCATGTTTTGATGTTTTCTCACATTCTGGAGACTCATACCGTAGACAGCATTGACCATCAATTTAAACATTTCGACTTCAAATTTGTTGTTGGCCTGTCGTCTCAGTTCGGTATTCAGCATCACGTACGGTTTTAACCACGGCGACTGTTTGAAACGCATAACCCGGTGAACACGACGAACACGCAGTCCATTCTCGATCGCTTGTTGCAAGTAACGATAGTGGATCACGTATTCATCCTTGTCCGTGAGAGTAGCCATTAGCTTCTTCGATTGTCCTGCTCCGCTATTAATGATGTCCTCCGACGAGTAGGGCAGCTGGTAAGCCGGCGACTTTCGTACTTCCGGACAGAACGGGAGGTCGCGGTGTTTGTCGTGGAGCGCCTGGTCTCTCGGGTACTCCAGGTCGACTTCCAAAACATATCCATACTCGCCGTCTGCCGGTATGTCCATGATGTTCATGTCGTCGATTTCCTGCTGCGAAAGCCACTCAAAATCTTTGTAGGGGAGTGGTTCTGACATGGCCCATCCGTAGAGGTTGTTAGCATCATAATACATTAAAAATGTATCATTGTCGTATTCTACGACACCTCCACTTGTCGATGCGCCCTGGCCGTCTCGGTTGCCGCCATCTTCAGCTCTTGTGTATTTGTTGTTGGCGACAACGTGCCTAGTGACGCATTGGGTCAGTCCACCTCGGATGCCCTTCTCGAAGAACAAGTACATATCGACATCTCGCAAGGTATCGAGCACCACTCCTGTCTTGAGTAGCATTACGTCCCACGCGTATGAAGGCAGAGTAAGATAATGCGCAGGATCCAAGTTGTAATGCGTCATGCACATTTCTCTGAAACCCTCGAAGACGTCGGCAAGTAGCAGAACATCGGTCATCAGATATATTTCTGCGTACTGTCCGAGGGATGTGCAACTGAACTTATCCCATACGCGTTGGGCGTGTGCGTAATCCTCGTCGGTAACATTTTCTCCGAATACATCTTTAGGTGGCAGGTGATCATCATTAAGTACCTCCATAGACGTGACGTACTCGTAGGGGAAGATTCCCTTCCTTCGAAGCAAATCAAAGTCTTCTTGGTCTTGGTGCCGGGCGCGCGTGAGGTGCATTTTGTTGGCCGGCAGAATAGACGCTAATGTGCCTAACGCCTTTGACATTAGTCTGTATGAATCGACAAACTGTAATTTAATACTGTTCCGCCGGCCCGCGCCCGGATATTTGAAGCGCTTCGAGAAAGTGATGTACTTCTCCTCGGTGTTGGCGAGTACCTCAACGTCTCCCTTGTCCACGCCTAACTCACGCACGATGAAGTGGGCGTCGTAGTTGGAAAGGTTGTGGAAATACATATTGACAGTCTCCTGTTCCCTGTAGCGGAGGTTGCAAGATCGATGAGCCGCTCCTCTGTAGTTGTACGGAGGCGAGTGTTGGTGATCCCTAACTTTCATTTTATCTTCACCATCGTTAGGGCCGAATTCCCGCTTACAGATGTGACAGATAGTGGCGCGTCGGAATTGGAGCTCTTCCTGCTCTGTCAACATCGGCGGATCTCCGGGCATGCGCTGACCGTAAAGGATGTCGCCAATCTTCCGTACGTCATCCCGTACAGCATTGATGAAATGTTGCGCAGCATCCTCGCCTCTGTACATCCGCAGTTTGGAGAATGTGTTGGAGTCCTGGTCATCGTCATCACAGTCTCCCTCGTCGGCTGTTCTCAGGTCGTCACGAATATAATATGCATAAGCGTACGGTCTGTGGACATTTTTAACATTGTTGGGCGTGCCACCCATGCGCTGTTGGCCGATTGTCCGGTTATTCGCAGGGTCCCAAACAGGCGGTCGAACAGTTGGTGCGGGATGAATTGGCCTTTCGGCCTCATAGGGTACGAGCATACTTTCAAAATCAGCATAGATCGTGAAACGACTTCTCTTTGTACGCTCGGGCCGATTGAACATGATGTGCTCTTCTTCCGCAACATCGGTTCTCAATGGCGCGTTTTTGTAGCAGTAACGCCTGTGTTCTTCTAACCGCTGCTCTCCGGTGAGACCCAGTTTGTTGGGTTGGTTGTCAAAATGCGCGAAGCATCTCCTGCAAATGTGCAAACGATGTCCGCGACGAGTTAACTGGCTACTGACTAACCTCTCAAAGTCAGCTATGTACGCATAGTGGGTGGTCTGCTCATCTGTCAGGAATAATAGATCAAAGTGGTTTGCTGCCTCTCGTTCCACGACGTGAAGCGGGAAGACATAGTGCTCTTGTTTATCTTGCTGTCTCTTCTGTTTCTTCTTGTCCAGACCGTACACATTTATGCTTATGCCGGGGTTGTTACGTTCGAACGAGCGGATTTTGTCTAATCTTACTGGAAACTCCAGCCCATCAAAATTTAGATTGGAACGTGCCCTGACCTCTGCTGTGAAATAATAAGGAGTAAGTCGATTACGAGGAGCATTTTCAACGAATTTTGTCAGCATGGCATATTCAAAGCAGCGTTCATCCGCATCGTTATACGTATTTACCACGGCATGTTTCACGGCGATGTCGCGAGGAAGGGGGATGAAGGAGCTGCCTTTGGTAGGACTGTAGACATTTACTCTCACTTCCATATCTAAGACCCTAACAAAGCTCCATCCCGAGCCCTTCATCTCGCATGTCTCCTTCTCCAACAAGATTTTGTTGATGTAATCTTGACAAATTTCATCTACATCGCTTGTATGGAAGATATCGACATTCTTGGTCTTGAAGGCACGCCTACAAGTTTCGCCGTGAATGTTAGCAAATTCACATTCGACCCAAAGATTAGACTTGATGGCATGAGTGTGAATAAGTATTTGTCGCATGAGTGATATTACCTGAGTCCTTAGCGATAGAAGAAACTCCTGCAGGGTAACTGTCTCGTCTGCGGGTTCGGTCAAGCGGTAGGTTTTGAGCCGCCCGCGGAATGCCGTCTCTACCTCGGTGAACCCCGCAGGAGCTAGGTCATCAGGGATCACAGGCACCTCGTCGACGTCTTCGTTTGAAGTTGCCACGGATGCTGGCGACGAGGGGGCAGGCGAAGGTGGCTGGACTCCACCGGTCTGGTCGGGCTGGCGTTCCGCGCGTAGGACTTTGCATCGGAACCGGGCATGGAACTGCATGTTATCCTTCCTCGTGAAGGTTTGTCCGCACCCGGCGCACACATGGCCTGAAAAACACACAATGCTGTAGTCACATGTATAATTATAATGTTAAAGCTGAAAAGAGAAACAGATTCCAAACTGATATGAAAAAATCTGAATATTTATTATACTTACTTTGCAATGGGATTCATTGAATTGTAAAACTGGAGAAAGCTCAAATATTTTCTGATTGCCTACATTGCAACTGAGATTCATTTAATATTAAGATTGTTCAAGAGTCTTTAAAACATAATACTTTGGTGGTATGGTCCATGTAGTTGGTATCAAATATCTGGATGAATTTTTACATTTGAGAGAAGATAGTTAATTTCAAAATTAATAGTTTGAAGTTAAAGATAAACACATACCTCTTGTAGGAACTCCAGCAGGTTCTGGCTCTTGAGATGGTCTCGGCTCGATGTCAGGAGCATTGGAGGGGCCGGGCCTCGGCTCACAGTCAGGAGCAGTTGAGGGGCCAGGCCTGGGCTCGACGTCAGGAGCAGTTGAGGGGCCAGGTCTCGGCTCAAAGACAGGAGCAGTTGAGGGCCCGGGTCGTGGTTCCGCCGGACTCGGTGTAGGCACGAAGTCTATAAAGAAAATCACAGACATGATTAGAATATTTTGTATTAGTTGAATAAACATAGTGAATGGTGCATATCTTTTTATCACAATTACATCTCGAGTGTGAATGTTACAGAACTTTAAGTAAGAATGAAGTTTAACGTTAGATATGACAATTCGCTATAAAGTGTTTAGCTAAATTGGAATCAAATAAATGATCTAAGTTACAGTGGAGCGGATGTTAAATTGGATTTCTTTCTCATCATTATGAAAACTACGAATGAGAGAAGAATTTCAGACATCTGACTGTTTAGTGGACATATATAAAGTTTAAGATACTAACCCGGTCTAAATGCTGGGTTCATTGCCGGTTGAGGTCGATGCACATTGGCGATGTGACGGCGCAGAACATCCTGCCTGGAGAAAGGTTTGTCGCACTCCGGACACGTGAATCTAACTCCACCATGGACGAAGCGAACGTGTCTGGTGACATGGCATTTGTTCTTGAACGCCTCACCGCACTGGGTACAGGAAAAACGACGCTCAACGTTGTTCATGATGATCTGTAAACAAATAGCGCTGCGTATTAGGACTCTAGCAGAGAATAAGGTACAGAGCGGGGGGGGGGGGGGGTCACAAGAAATCCATTTATGCCTCTACTAAGTACAAATAAAAGTAAAGGTTTAAGTTCAAAATAGAGTCTTCAAAAACTGTTCTACTAGTGAATTAATGTTTTTTCTTCAATATAAAGTCTCAAAATACGTTACTATCGTAAGCTTACGTTACACAAACTAGACATCTTTGTTAAAATTTACATGCTATATGAACAAGTGATGTTACGCTACGAATCATGGTCTATGCGGGGCCTAACATATCTACTATTTTAAAAGTTTTATAAAATTAAAATAATTATTCACAAAATAATAAATAAAATAAATTAAGCGTTACAGAGACTCAATACTGGAATGAAAATTTGTGTTCAATATGATAGAATGCGACAAAATGTTTAAAGAATTGCTATACAATTCCTAGTCTAGGCGAGGCCAAACCAATCTACTATTTTGAATAGTTAAGTAAGATTAAAATGTTTATTCACATATGTTTAGCATTTGTGTATGATGCAGTGAAAACTATTAGCATCGTTCTCTTTGAGTTTCTTGACAAAGTCAAAATTGCTGAAATCTAATAAAAAGGAAAAAAAAAAAAAAAAACTACATTTAATTATAACTAGTTATTGTAAATTAGAAATATTACTTACATTTGAAGTGAGAAGTATCCAAAGAAGACACTGTCGTAGACAGAGGCGCAAGGAAGCAGCAAGCGGAGCGAAGTGCAGGAACGTCCGGTCACTACGGCAGCTAGGCAACTACTGATGCCGGGGAGTGTAGAAAATGGCCGACGCTCGGCCGCTGTAAGGTGACGGTCGGAGAAGGGACGCGCAGCTGCGTGGGGTGATGGGTAATATAAGACGCGCTATTGTGTAACATCGCCGGGCGGACGCTCCCACGCAGGGGTGAGTTTTATTGTGCCGGCTCCCCTAGGTGTGGAATGTCGCACCTGGCCGAGGGTCGGTACCTTTACGCCGTGGGTGGTCTCGGGGGGGGGGGGGGGGCTCCGCAACTTGGGTGGTCTCGGGGGGGGGGGGGGCTCCGCAACTTGGGTGGTCTCGGGGGGGGGGGGGGGCTCCGCAACTTGGGTGGTCTCGGGGGGGGGGGGGGCTCCGCAACTTGGGTGGTCTCGGGGGGGGGGGGGGCTCATCCCGCTCATCCCGCCCTTCCTTACCTTCGGCTATAACCCCCTACTGTCGTGACTAGGCTGCAGGTCGTGATAGCTGAGATGGCTAAGGCATAGGCATCCTTTGCCAGGATGTTTACGTCAGCGCGGGTTCGAATCTGCATGAAAGCTAAAACCTTGCAAAACACTGCTCAATAATTAATACATTGTATTCAAAGATAATGTGAGTTACTCCTGGACAGTGCTGCTACTACAGATACAGTAGCCGTGGAGGTTTCAATAACTAAGGACGGCGGTGAGGTATTCAAAACATCTTGCAGCCACGAAGGTGTTTTAAGAAATGTATCTTATCATTTCTCCTGGTTTTTTTCTTCATGGTTCATTTTCTGAATCTACACTTTTTTCCACATATTCATAAGACATCTCATCCAAATAGACCAAGGAAAGTGCATTTTTTTGTTTTTATTTTAACGTACTAGTGAAATTTATTAAATATTATTTTTCACTTACTTACTTCACTTATCCATTTCCTCGCCGCAATCCTCGGACTGGGGAGACGTCATGTTTCTTCCTCCTTCTTGAAGGGGTTATGATTCAAACTAAGGTTGTTATGATTCATTCCGGTGGGCAAAGCAATGTTCCTCATAAAATTCACAGGTAGAATAGTATGGTCTAATAAGTAGATAGTACCAGGGGGACCGAGCTTAAGCTCGGTAAAATTATTACTTTCGTTTCTCACACAAAGCTCGTTCGCTCCGCTCACTCGCCAGGCGGAAGGTTTGCTGCACATTGGTATGATTTTCCTAAAACCACAGGTTAAAGATGTAACACATTGGTTTATTTTATCTACAGTTATCAGCTGATTTTTGTTCAGTTAAAAAATTTCCATAAGGATAACATGGGATCTTTGAAGGGCTCTAGCGCGAAAACCGGATTTTTCCCAGCTATGGGACCAGCTCCAATCGATTTCTGGTGGCCAAAACCCCCATATTCCAAAATTTGAAGGAAATCGTCGGAGCCGTTTTTGAGATAATTGTGCAAGCAAACAAGCAAACAAGCAAACATTGCTCGTATAAGAGTATAGGATTCCTTTAATTTATTCTTGAAAGCTTCATGATTGTTAAGATTTTTCAGTTCATCCGGCAATAGGTTGAAAAATTTGGACCCGGAGTACAGGGGGCTATTGTTGGTTTTTTGAAGTCTGTGTTGTGGAAGATTAAGGTTATTCTTGTTCCTTAAGTTGTAACTTCGGCACTCAGACCTTTTAGGTATTGGGACTGTTTTTGCATTGATGATGGTTTCCAATATATATAATGAGGGCAAAGTTAAAATCCGGTTTTCTACGAAATAAGGTTTGCATGATTCAGTAGGTGAAAGAATGTTGATTAATCTAACAGCTTTTTTTGTAAAACTAATATTTTTGCTCTATAAGTTTCAATTACTGCTCCCCAGGCCACCAGTCCAAATCTGAGGTGTGAGGCAAACAAAGCATGGTATGCAATGATAGTGGTCTTTTTATCAGTAAGGTATCTGATTCTCCTTAAGGCATATAAAACTGTAGACAATTTTTTAATTAAGTTTTCCGTGTGAGGTTGCCAATTTAGGTGGTTGTCGACTGTAATTCCGAGGAACTTGCAAGTCATAGCCGATTTAATTTCATGGTAAGGCAGATTGTCATCTAATTCTGGCTGTGCTGATGGTGTAAATTTCATAAAGACTGTTTTTGTTTTATTTATCTTCAGGTTAATGTCTTGACATATTTTAGATGCGTTGTTTAATGATTCTTCAACCAATTCACGAGTGTCTTGATTTCTACTAGTAGTAGGTTAAACAGCGGTTCTGGGCCACCCTCATAGTTTTTTTGATGACTTTTGCTTCGTATGACCACTTTTTTTTGCTTCATATGACCACTTTTTTTGCTTCGTATGACCGCTTTTGCTTCAAATGACCACTTTTTGCTTCAAATGACCACTTTTGCTTCCAATGACCACTCCTGCTTCCAATGACCACTTTTTGCTTCAAATGACCACTTTTTTGCTTCAAATGACCACTTTTTGAATATAATCCAGGGAACACTCATAGTTTTTTTTGACCGCTTTCAGCTCCAAATTGACCGGTTTTTGACCGGATTCTGGCCGGTTTTGGTCAAATATCAGCCCATTTCGGCCCATTTTAGGGCATTTTTCAGGATTTTCAGATACTGATTTCAAGGAGCACTTAGAATTTAATCCAGTTGTTCATTTGATTAGGGGTCCTTTTTTTACCCCCTTCAGCTTCAAATTGACTGGTTTTTACCGGATTTTGATTGGTTTTGGCCAAATATCAGCCCATTTCAGGGCATTTTTCAGGATTTCAGACAGTGATTTCAAGGAGCATTTTGAATTTAATCCAGGGAACTATGAGATGCACTCTTAAGTTAACTATAGTTTTTAAATGAAGTTACCCACTCCCCTTGTGGTGAATCTAATCCAGAAATTAATCCAAGGAAGTGTGAGAACTCCTAAGTTAACCCTATGTAAATGAAAAGATACCGGTTTTCGGTGATTTTTTACTTTTTTGTCAACTTTCCAACATTTTTCAGGATTTCCGATCCATAAAAATTGATATTGAAAGGCGAATTGCCCAACATCCCAGCCCAATATAAAATTAACTTTAATTGCAATTTTACCTTCAAAGACACATTTTTAGGCCAAAATTCTCCAATTTTTAACTTAGTTTAACCTCTTAAGATCTAATCCCTAAGGCCCAAGGCAGTAGACAAGCCCTACAACTAAGATGTTAACCTAAGGCCTTGCACCTGAGTCCAAACCCCTAAAACCTAGCAGCTAAGGATTTAACCTGTGGATAGTTATTAGCCAACAGCCTAAACCTGATGTGTTGGCACTAAGATGTAAACCTAAGGCCTTGCACCTGAGTCCAAAGCCCTAAAAGCTAGCAGCCAAGGATTTGACCTGTGAATAGGGCCTATTATCCATCAGCGAAGGCCTAATGTGCTGGATCTAAGATCTAAACCTAAGCCCTTGCACCTGAATCCAAAACCCTAAAACCTAGCAGCTAAGGATTTGACCTGTGAATAGTTATTAGCCAACAGCCTAAACCTAATGTGTTGGTACTAAGATGTAAACGTAAGGCCTTGCACCTGAGTCCAAAGCCCTAAAAGCTAGCAGCTAAGGCTTTGACCTGTGAATAGGGCCTATTATCTATCAGCTTAGGCCTAATGTGTTGGACATAAGATCTAAGCCTAAGGCCTTACACATGGTTCCTAAGATGAAATGCCTTGGACTTAGGTCCTAAAACCTAGCAGCTAAGGCTTTGACCTGTGAATAGGACCTATTTGCGTTTAGCTTAGACCTAATGTGTTGGACCAAAAATCTAAACCTCAGGCCTTGCACTTGAGTCCAAAACCCTAAAACTTAGCAGCTAAGGATTTGACCTGTGAATAGTACCTATTAGCAAACAGCCTAAACCTAATGTGTTGGAACTAAGATGTAAACCTAAGCCCTTGCACCTGAGTCCAAAACCCTAAAACATAGCAGCTAAGGATTTGACCTGTGAATAGGGCCTATTAGCCTAAACCTAATGTGTTGGTCATAAGATCTAAGCCTAAGGCCTTACACGTGGTTCCTAAGATGAAATGCCTTGGACTTAGGTCCTAAAACCTAGCAGCTAAGGCTTTGACCTGTGAATAGGACCTATTTGCGTTTAGCTTAGACCTAATGTGTTGGACCAAAAATCTAAACCTCAGGCCTTGCACTTGAGTCCAAAACCCTAAAACTTAGCAGCTAACAGCAAACAGCCTAAACAGCAAACCTATTAGCAATCCTATTATCAAACAGCCTAAACCTAATGTGTTGGCACTAAGATGTAAACCTAAGGCCTTGCACCTGAGTCCAAAGCCCTAAAAGCTAGCAGCTAAGGATTTGACCTGTGAATAGGGCCTATTATCCATCAGCGAAGGCCTAATGTGCTGGATCTAAGATCTAAACCTACGCCCTTGCACCTGAGTCCAAAACCCTAAAACCTAGCAGCTAAGGATTTGACCTGTGAATAGTTATTAGCCAACAGCCTAAACCTTATGTGTTGGCACTAAGATGTAAACCTAAGGCCTTGCACCTGAGTCCAAAGCCCTAAAACCTAGCAGCTAAGGCTTTAACCTGTGAATAGGACCTATTACCCAACAGCTTAGACCTAATGTGTTGAACCTAAAGTCTAAACCTAAGGCCTTGCAACTGAGTCCAAAGCTCAAAAACCTAGTGGCTAAAGCTATGACCTGTGTATAAGACCTATCAGCCCCCAGCCAGGACCTAATGTGTCGGGACTAAGATGTAAACATAAGGCCTGACACCTTAGTACAAAGCCATAAAACCTTAAGATCTGAAAACTTACAAGGGGGCCGCGATTCACAGCCCCCCATGAATTGAGCAAACATTAGGCAACGAGGTCTTTTTTCTTTGAATATGAAATTATGATCAGAAATGGTTATCAGATTCAGATTGGAGTATTTGAAGACCAACCTCCATCCATCTTACCCAACTCCTAAGGTCCTACCGCATGGACTTGACCCAAGACCTAAGGCTATACACCGTAGGCTTTAAGGATTTTAGCCCCAAGACCGAGGCCATAGAGTTAAGACCTGAATATTTACAAGGGGGCAGCGATTCACAGCCCCCCCTGAAAAGACACTGTAGTCTAAACCTAATACCTAATACACCGTGGTCTAGGCTTTTAGGTTTTTAGACCAAAGACCTACTACACCATGGTCTAGACCCAAGATCTAAGGTCTGTGGTCTAGGCTTCAGGTTCTAAGCCCCAAGATTTAAGGCCTGCATAGGCATTTAGGTTCTTAGCCTCCAGATCTAAGGCCCGTAATCTAGGCCTTTAGGTTCTTGAATCCAACACCTAGGACCCTACATCGTGGTCTAGACCCTAAACCTAAGGCCTGTGATCTAGGTCTCTAAGTTCTCCTCAAGACATAAGGCCCTACACCATGGTCTAAAACCAAGACCTAAGGTCCGTTGTGTAGGCTTTTAGGTTCTTATACCCAAGACATAAGGCCCTACACCAGGGTCTAGAAAGAAGATCTAAGGTCCGTGGTCTAGGCTTTTAGGTTCTTATACCCAAGTCCTAAGGCCCTACAACAGGGTCTAAAACCAAGATCTAAGGTCCGTGGTCTAGGCTTTTAGGTTCTTAAACCCAAGACCTAAGGTCCGTGGTCTAGGCTTTTAGGTTCTTATACCCAAGTCCTAAGGCCCTACACCAGGGTCTAGAACCAAGATCTAAGGTCCGTGGTCCAGACTTTTAGGTTCTTATACCCAAGTCCTAAGGTCCGTGGTCTAGGCTTTTAGGTTCTTATACCCAAGTCCCTAGGCTCTACACCAGGGTCTAAAACCAAGATATAAGGTCCGTAATCTAGGCTTTTAGGTTCTTATACCCAAGACCTAAGGCCCTACACCAGGGTCTAGAACCAAGATCTAAGGTCCGTGGTCTAGGCTTTTAAGTTCTTATACCCAAGATCTAAGGTCCGTGGTCTAGGCTTTTAGATTCTTATACCCAAGTCCTAAGGCCCTACACCATGGTCTAAAACCAAGACCCAAGGTCCGTTGAGTAGGCTTTTAGGTTCTTATACCCATGTCCTAAGGCCCTACACCAGGGTCTAGAACCAAGATCTAAGGTCCGTGGTCTAGGCTTTTAGGTTCTTATACCCAAGTCCTAAGGCCCTACACCAGGGTCTAGAACCAAGATCTAAGGTCCGTGGTCTAGGCTTCTAGGTTCTTATACCCAAGACCTAAGGTCTGTTGTGTAGGCTTTTAGGTTCTTATACCCAAGTCCCAAGGCCCTACACCAGGGTCTAAAACCAAGATCTAAGGTCCGTGGTCTAGGCTTTTAGGTTCAGACCTAAGGCCCTACACCAGGGTCTAGAACCAAGATCTAAGGTCCGTGGTCCTGGCCTTTAGGTTCTTATACCCAAGTCCTAAGGCCCTACACCAGGGTCTAGAACCAAGATCTAAGGTCCGTGGTCTAGGCTTTTAGGTTCTTATACCCAAGATCTAAGGCCCTACACCAGGGTCTAGAACCAAGATCTAAGGTCCGTGGTCTAGGCTTTTAGGTTCTTATACCCAAGTCCTAAGGCCCTACACCAGGGTCTAGAACCAAGATCTTAGGTCCGTGGTCCTGGCCTTTAGGTTCTTATACCCAAGTCCTAAGGCCCTACACCAGGGTTTAGAACCAAGATCTAAGGTCTGTGGTCTAGGCTTTTAGGTTCTTATACCCAAGTCCTAAGGCCCTACACCAGGGTCTAGACCCGAAATCTAAGGTCCGTGGTCTAGGCTTTTAGGTTCTTATACCCAAGTCCTAAGGCCCTACACCAGGGTCTAGAACCAAGATCTAAGGTCCGTGGTCTAGGCTTTTAGGTTCTTATACCCAAGTCCCAAGGCCCTACCCCAGGGTCTAGAACCAAGATCTAAGGTCCGTGGTCCTGGCCTTTAGGTTCTTATACCCAAGTCCTAAGGCCCTACACCAGGGTCTAGAACCAAGATCTAAGGTCTGTGGTCTAGGCTTTTAGGTTCTTATACCCAAGTCCTAAGGCCCTACACCAGGGTCTAGAACCAAGATCTAAGGTCCGTGGTCTAGGCTTTTAGGTTCTTATACCCAAGTCCTAAGGCCCTACACCAGGGTCGAGAACCAAGATCTAAGGTCCGTGGTCTAGGCTTTTAGGTTCTTATACCCAAGTCCTAAGGCCCTACACCAGGGTCTAAAACCAAGATCTAAGGTCCGTGGTCTAGGCTTTTAGGTTCTTATACCCAAGTCCTAAGGCCCTACAACAGGGTCTAAAACCAAGATCTAAGGTCCGTGGTCTAGGCTTTTAGGTTCTTAAACCCAAGACCTAAGGTCCGTGGTCTAGGCTTTTAGGTTCTTATACCTAAGTCCTAAGGCCCTACACCAGGGTCTAGAACCAAGATCTAAGGTCCGTGGTCCAGACTTTTAGGTTCTTATACCCAAGTCCTAAGGTCCGTGGTCTAGGCTTTTAGGTTCTTATACCCAAGTTCCTAGGCCCTACACCAGGGTCTAAAACCAAGATATAAGGTCCGTAATCTAGGCTTTTAGGTTCTTACACCCAAGACCTAAGGCCCTACACCAGGGTCTAGAACCAAGATCTAAGGTCCGTGGTCTAGGCTTTTAAGTTCTTATACCCAAGATCTAAGGTCCGTGGTCTAGGCTTTTAGATTCTTATACCCAAGTCCTAAGGCCCTACACCATGGTCTAAAACCAAGACCCAAGGTCCGTTGAGTAGGCTTTTAGGTTCTTATACCCATGTCCTAAGGCCCTACACCAGGGTCTAGAACCAAGATCTAAGGTCCGTGGTCTAGGCTTTTAGGTTCTTATACCCAAGTCCTAAGGCCCTACACCAGGGTCTAGAACCAAGATCTAAGGTCCGTGGTCTAGGCTTCTAGGTTCTTATACCCAAGACCTAAGGTCTGTTGTGTAGGCTTTTAGGTTCTTATACCCAAGTCCCAAGGCCCTACACCAGGGTCTAAAACCAAGATCTAAGGTCCGTGGTCTAGGCTTTTAGGTTCAGACCTAAGGCCCTACACCAGGGTCTAGAACCAAGATCTAAGGTCCGTGGTCTAGGCTTTTAGGTTCTTATACCCAGGTCCTAAGGCCCTACACCAGGGTCTAAAACCAAGATCTAAGGTCCGTGGTCTAGGCTTTTAGGTTCAGACCTAAGGCCCTACACCAGGGTCTAGAACCAAGATCTAAGGTCCGTGGTCCTGGCCTTTAGGTTCTTATACCCAAGTCCTAAGGCCCTACACCAGGGTCTAGAACCAAGATCTAAGGTCCGTGGTCTAGGCTTTTAGGTTCTTATACCCAAGATCTAAGGCCCTACACCAGGGTCTAGAACCAAGATCTAAGGTCCGTGGTCTAGGCTTTTAGGTTCTTATACCCAAGTCCTAAGGCCCTACACCAGGGTCTAGAACCAAGATCTTAGGTCCGTGGTCCTGGCCTTTAGGTTCTTATACCCAAGTCCTAAGGCCCTACACCAGGGTTTAGAACCAAGATCTAAGGTCTGTGGTCTAGGCTTTTAGATTCTTATACCCAAGTCCTAAGGCCCTACACCAGGGTCTAGAACCAAGATCTAAGGTCCGTGGTCTAGGCTTTTAGGTTCTTATACCCAAGTCCCAAGGCCCTACCCCAGGGTCTAGAACCAAGATCTAAGGTCCGTGGTCCTGGCCTTTAGGTTCTTATACCCAAGTCCTAAGGCCCTACACCAGGGTCTAGAACCAAGATCTAAGGTCTGTGGTCTAGGCTTTTAGGTTCTTATACCCAAGTCCTAAGGCCCTACACCAGGGTCTAGAACCAAGATCTAAGGTCCGTGGTCTAGGCTTTTAGGTTCTTATACCCAAGTCCTAAGGCCCTACACCAGGGTCGAGAACCAAGATCTAAGGTCCGTGGTCTAGGCTTTTAGGTTCTTATACCCAAGTCCTAAGGCCCTACACCAGGGTCTAAAACCAAGATCTAAGGTCCGTGGTCTAGGCTTTTAGGTTCTTATACCCAAGTCCTACTACACCAGGGTCTAGAACCAAGATCTAAGGTCCGTGGTCTAGGCTTTTAGGTTCTTATACTCAAGTCCTAAGGCCCTAAACCAGGGTCTAGAACCAAGATCTAAGGACCGTGGTCTAGGCTTTTAGGTGCTTATACCCAAGACCTAAGGCCCTACACCATAGGCTAGAACCAAGACCTAAGGTCCTTTGATTAGGCCTTTAGGTTCTTAGACCCAAGTCCTAAGACCCGTGGACTAGGCCTTTAGGTTCATAGACCCAAGACCTAAGCTCTTAGACTCAAGACCTAAAGCCATATACCGCGGGTTAGGGTTTTAAGCTCTTAGACCCAAGACCTAAGGCCATACACCCTGGTCTAGGCTTTTAGGTTCTTATACCCAAGACCTAAGGCCCTACACCCTGGTCTAGGCTTTTAGGTTCTTATACCCAAGACCTAAGGCCCTACACCCTGGTCTAGGCTTTTAAGTACTTAGACCCAAGACCTAAGGCCATAAAGTAAAGACCTGAAAACTTACAAGGGAGTCGCGATTCACGACCCCTGAACAGACACTGTGGACCCAAGACCTAAGGCCTTACACCGTGGTCTAGGCTTTTAAGCCCTTATACCCAAGACCTAAGGCCATAAACCCTGGTCTATGCTTTTAAGCTCTTAGACTCAAGACCCAAGGGCATACACACTGGTCTAGGCTTTTAAGTACTTACTCCAAGACCTAAAGTCATAAACCATGGGCTAGGCTTTTAAGCACTTAAACTCAATGCCTAAGGCGGTCCGCATGGGCTAGACTTAAGACCTAAGGCTATACACCCTGGTCTAGGCTTTTAAGTACTTATACCCAAGACCTAAGGCCCTACACCAGGGTCTAGAACCAAGATCTAAGGTCCGTGGTCCAGACTTTTAGGTTCTTATACCCAAGTCCTAAGGTCCGTGGTCTAGGCTTTTAGGTTCTTATACCCAAGTCCCTAGGCCCTACACCAGGGTCTAAAACCAAGATATAAGGTCCGTAATCTAGGCTTTTAGGTTCTTACACCCAAGACCTAAGGCCCTACACCAGGGTCTAGAACCAAGATCTAAGGTCCGTGGTCTAGGCTTTTAAGTTCTTATACCCAAGATCTAAGGTCCGTGGTCTAGGCTTTTAGATTCTTATACCCAAGTCCTAAGGCCCTACACCATGGTCTAAAACCAAGACCCAAGGTCCGTTGAGTAGGCTTTTAGGTTCTTATACCCATGTCCTAAGGCCCTACACCAGGGTCTAGAACCAAGATCTAAGGTCCGTGGTCTAGGCTTTTAGGTTCTTATACCCAAGTCCTAAGTCCCTACACCAGGGTCTAGAACCAAGATCTAAGGTCCGTGGTCTAGGCTTCTAGGTTCTTATACCCAAGACCTAAGGTCTGTTGTGTAGGCTTTTAGGTTCTTATACCCAAGTCCCAAGGCCCTACACCAGGGTCTAAAACCAAGATCTAAGGTCCGTGGTCTAGGCTTTTAGGTTCAGACCTAAGGCCCTACACCAGGGTCTAGAACCAAGATCTAAGGTCCGTGGTCTAGGCTTTTAGGTTCTTATACCCAGGTCCTAAGGCCCTACACCAGGGTCTAAAACCAAGATCTAAGGTCCGTGGTCTAGGCTTTTAGGTTCAGACCTAAGGCCCTACACCAGGGTCTAGAACCAAGATCTAAGGTCCGTGGTCCTGGCCTTTAGGTTCTTATACCCAAGTCCTAAGGCCCTACACCAGGGTCTAGAACCAAGATCTAAGGTCCGTGGTCTAGGCTTTTAGGTTCTTATACCCAAGATCTAAGGCCCTACACCAGGGTCTAGAACCAAGATCTAAGGTCCGTGGTCTAGGCTTTTAGGTTCTTATACCCAAGTCCTAAGGCCCTACACCAGGGTCTAGAACCAAGATCTTAGGTCCGTGGTCCTGGCCTTTAGGTTCTTATACCCAAGTCCTAAGGCCCTACACCAGGGTTTAGAACCAAGATCTAAGGTCTGTGGTCTAGGCTTTTAGATTCTTATACCCAAGTCCTAAGGCCCTACACCAGGGTCTAGAACCAAGATCTAAGGTCCGTGGTCTAGGCTTTTAGGTTCTTATACCCAAGTCCCAAGGCCCTACCCCAGGGTCTAGAACCAAGATCTAAGGTCCGTGGTCCTGGCCTTTAGGTTCTTATACCCAAGTCCTAAGGCCCTACACCAGGGTCTAGAACCAAGATCTAAGGTCTGTGGTCTAGGCTTTTAGGTTCTTATACCCAAGTCCTAAGGCCCTACACCAGGGTCTAGAACCAAGATCTAAGGTCCGTGGTCTAGGCTTTTAGGTTCTTATACCCAAGTCCTAAGGCCCTACACCAGGGTCGAGAACCAAGATCTAAGGTCCGTGGTCTAGGCTTTTAGGTTCTTATACCCAAGTCCTAAGGCCCTACACCAGGGTCTAAAACCAAGATCTAAGGTCCGTGGTCTAGGCTTTTAGGTTCTTATACCCAAGTCCTACTACACCAGGGTCTAGAACCAAGATCTAAGGTCCGTGGTCTAGGCTTTTAGGTTCTTATACTCAAGTCCTAAGGCCCTAAACCAGGGTCTAGAACCAAGATCTAAGGACCGTGGTCTAGGCTTTTAGGTGCTTATACCCAAGACCTAAGGCCCTACACCATAGGCTAGAACCAAGACCTAAGGTCCTTTGATTAGGCCTTTAGGTTCTTAGACCCAAGTCCTAAGACCCGTGGACTAGGCCTTTAGGTTCATAGACCCAAGACCTAAGCTCTTAGACTCAAGACCTAAAGCCATATACCGCGGGTTAGGGTTTTAAGCTCTTAGACCCAAGACCTAAGGCCATACACCCTGGTCTAGGCTTTTAGGTTCTTATACCCAAGACCTAAGGCCCTACACCCTGGTCTAGGCTTTTAGGTTCTTATACCCAAGACCTAAGGCCCTACACCCTGGTCTAGGCTTTTAAGTACTTAGACCCAAGACCTAAGGCCATAAAGTAAAGACCTGAAAACTTACAAGGGAGTCGCGATTCACGACCCCTGAACAGACACTGTGGACCCAAGACCTAAGGCCTTACACCGTGGTCTAGGCTTTTAAGCTCTTATACCCAAGACCTAAGGCCATAAACCCTGGTCTATGCTTTTAAGCTCTTAGACTCAAGACCCAAGGGCATACACACTGGTCTAGGCTTTTAAGTACTTACTCCAAGACCTAAAGTCATAAACCATGGGCTAGGCTTTTAAGCACTTAAACTCAATGCCTAAGGCGGTCCGCATGGGCTAGACTTAAGACCTAAGGCTATACACCCTGGTCTAGGCTTTTAAGTACTTATACCCAAGACCTAAGGCCCTACACCATGGGCTAGGCTTTAAAGCTCTTAGACCCAAGACCTAAAACCATAGGGTTAAGACTTGAAAACTTACAAGTTAATCGCAACTCACGATCCCCGAAAAGACACCGTGTCTAGACCCAATACTTAAGGCCCTACACGAAGACCCAAGAGCTAAGGTCCTTCACCATGATCTAGACCCTAAGACCAAAGACCTTACACTATGGTCTAGTACTCGGCTTAAACCGTTTGCAGTTGTGGTTGTTTCATCTATTTCTAGAGGTAAGTCGGCCTCTAAGTTCCTAGACCCTAAGACCAAAGGCCTTATACCACGGTCTAGTACTCGGCATAAGCCATGTGCAGTTGTGGTTGTTTAATCTATAGCTAGAGGAAAGTCCTAAGTTCTTAGACCCTAAGACCAAAGGCCTTACACCATGGTCTAGTACTCGGCATAAACCGTTTTGCAGTTGTGGTTGTTTCATCTATAGCTAAAGGTAAGTCGGCCTCTAGGTTCTTAGACCCTAAGACCAAAGGCCTTACATCATGGTCTAGTATTCCTCTTAAGCCGTGTGTAGTGGTTAATTTGTCTATACTTAGAAGAAAGTCGGCCTTTAAGTTCTTAGACCCTAGACCTAAGACCCTACACCCATGGACTACAACCTGGACCTAAGGCCACATCCCCGAGGTTTTGTACTCGTTTAAAACCGTGTGCAGTTGTGGTTGTTTCATCTATAGCTGGGCGAAGATTGGCCTTTAATAACTGTGTGCAGTTATTACTGTTTCGTCTCGAAAAAGAGAATGTTTATGCTTTTACACCATAACTTTGAACGAAAACCCATGGTCTTATTCCTAAAACCTAGGACCTTAGACCGACATCCTAGGACATAAGGGCTTAGACTTATTGCTTTAGATCTAGGGCAAAAGGAATTTAAATGAAGACCTAAGGCCTCATAATTTAGACCAACCCCAATCCCAAGCATTTAAGGCATTATACCTTATATGACCTTAAACATTTGACCTAAGACCAAAGACTTTAACATAAGTCTTAAGCCCTAATACCCTACCCCATGGGCTAGTACTGGTCCTACACCATGTGGGACCGTGTAAAATGGCGTGCATAAAGCCAATCACATGGATTATTTTAAAGACCAGCGCACATGAACACCTGTGTTTGCTGTTGGGCGTTTTTATGATTTGCGCTTTCGGGCGTTTTGCAAACTCGACGCGGAAATTACGATCGCAGACGTAAATTATTAAAAAACATTGTGTACACATCGATTTTGAAAAACGATCGTACACGTTGATTATTTTAAACAGCGTCTGGGCATCGATTTTAAAAACGTTCGCAGACGTTAATTATTAAAAGGCATCGTCTACACATCGATTTTGAAAAACGTTCGCAGACGTTAATTATTAAAGGGTATCGTCTACACATCGATTTGGCATATGCAGGTCGAGTTTGCAAAACGCCCGAAAACGCAAATCATAAAAACGCCCAACAGCAAACACAGGTGTTCATGTGAGCTGGGCTTTCAAATAATCCATGTGATTGGCTTTATGCACGCCATTTTACACGGTCCCACATGGTGTAGGACCAGTACTAGCCCATGGGGTAGGGTCTTAGGGCTTAAGACTTATGTTAAAGTCTTTGGTCTTTAGTCAAATGTTTAAGGTCATATAAGGTATAATGCCTTAAATGCTTGGGATTGGGGTTGGTCTAAATTATGAGGCCTTAGGTCTTCATTTAAATTCCTTTTGCCCTAGATCTAAAGCAATAAGTCTAAGCCCTTATGTCCTAGGATGTCGGTCCTAGGTTTTAGGAATAAGACCATGGGTTTTCGTTCAAAGTTATGGTTTAAAAGCATAAACATTCTCTTTTTCGAGACGAAACAGTAATAACTGCACACAGTTATTAAAGGCCAATCTTCGCCCAGCTATAGATGAAACAACCACAACTGCACACGGTTTTAAACGAGTACAAAACCTCGGGATGTGGCCTTAGGTCCAGGTTGTAGTCCATGGGTGTAGGGTCTTAGGTCTAGGGTCTAAGAACTTAAAGGCCGACTTTCTTCTAAGTATAGACAAATTAACCACTACACACGGCTTAAGAGGAATACTAGACCATGATGCAAGGCCTTTGGTCTTAGGGTCTAAGAACCTAGAGGCCGACTTACCTTTAGCTATAGATGAAACAACCACAACTGCAAAACGGTTTATGCCGAGTACTAGACCATGGTGTAAGGCCTTTGGTCTTAGGATCTAAGAACTTAGGACTTTCCTCTAGCTATAGATTAAACAACCACAACTGCACATGGCTTATGCCGAGTACTAGACCGTGGTATAAGGCCTTTGGTCTTAGGGTCTAGGAACTTAGAGGCCGACTTACCTCTAGAAATAGATGAAACAACCACAACTGCAAACGGTTTAAGCCGAGTACTAGACCATAGTGTAAGGTCTTTGGTCTTAGGGTCTAGATCATGGTGAAGGACCTTAGCTCTTGGGTCTTCGTGTAGGGCCTTAAGTATTGGGTCTAGACCACAGTGTCTTTTCGGGGATCGTGAGTTGCGATTAACTTGTAAGTTTTCAAGTCTTAACCCTATGGTTTTAGGTCTTGGGTCTAAGAGCTTTAAAGCCTAGCCCATGGTGTAGGGCCTTAGGTCTTGGGTATAAGTACTTAACAGCCTAGACCACGGTGTATGGCCTTAGGTCTTGAGTCTGAGACCTTAAAAGCCTAGAAAACGGTGTATGGCCTTAGGTCTTGAGTCTAAGAGCTTAAAAGCCTAGAAAACGGTATATGGCCTTAGGTCTTGGGTATAAGTACTTAAAAGCCTAGACCAGGGTGTATGGCCTTAGGTCTTAAGTCTAGCCCATGCGGACCGCCTTAGGCATTGAGTTTAAGTGCTTAAAAGCCTAGCCCATGGTTTATGACTTTAGGTCTTGGAGTAAGTACTTAAAAGCCTAGACCAGTGTGTATGCCCTTGGGTCTTGAGTCTAAGAGCTTAAAAGCATAGACCAGGGTTTATGGCCTTAGGTCTTGGGTATAAGAGCTTAAAAGCCTAGACCACAGTGTAAGGCCTTAGGTCTTGGGTCCACAGTGTCTGTTCAGGGGTCGTGAATCGCGACTCCCTTGTAAGTTTTCAGGTCTTTACTTTATGGCCTTAGGTCTTGGGTCTAAGTACTTAAAAGCCTAGACCAGGGTGTAGGGCCTTAGGTCTTGGGTATAAGAACCTAAAAGCCTAGACCAGGGTGTAGGGCCTTAAGTCTTGGGTATAAGAACCTAAAAGCCTATACCAGGGTGTATGGCCTTAGGTCTTGGGTCTAAGTACTTAAAAGCCTAGACCAGGGTGTATGGCCTTAGGTCTTGGGTCTAAGAGCTTAAAACCCTAACCCGCGGTATATGGCTTTAGGTCTTGAGTCTAAGAGCTTAGGTCTTGGGTCTATGAACCTAAAGGCCTAGTCCACGGGTCTTAGGACTTGGGTCTAAGAACCTAAAGGCCTAATCAAAGGACCTTAGGTCTTGGTTCTAGCCTATGGTGTAGGGCCTTAGGTCTTGGGTATAAGCACCTAAAAGCCTAGACCACGGTCCTTAGATCTTGGTTCTAGACCCTGGTTTAGGGCCTTAGGACTTGAGTATAAGAACCTAAAAGCCTAGACCACGGACCTTAGATCTTGGTTCTAGACCCTGGTGTAGTAGGACTTGGGTATAAGAACCTAAAAGCCTAGACCACGGACCTTAGATCTTGGTTTTAGACCCTGGTGTAGGGCCTTAGGACTTGGGTATAAGAACCTAAAAGCCTAGACCACGGACCTTAGATCTTGGTTCTAGACCCTGGTGTAGGGCCTTAGGACTTGGGTATAAGAACCTAAAAGCCTAGACCACGGACCTTAGATCTTGGTTCTAGACCCTGGTGTAGGGCCTTAGGACTTGGGTATAAGAACCTAAAAGCCTAGACCACAGACCTTAGATCTTGGTTCTAGACCCTGGTGTAGGGCCTTAGGACTTGGGTATAAGAACCTAAAGGCCAGGACCACGGACCTTAGATCTTGGTTCTAGACCCTGGGGTAGGGCCTTGGGACTTGGGTATAAGAACCTAAAAGCCTAGACCACGGACCTTAGATCTTGGTTCTAGACCCTGGTGTAGGGCCTTAGGACTTGGGTATAAGAACCTAAAAGCCTAGACCACGGACCTTAGATTTCGGGTCTAGACCCTGGTGTAGGGCCTTAGGACTTGGGTATAAGAACCTAAAAGCCTAGACCACGGACCTTAGATCTTGGTTCTAGACCCTGGTGTAGGGCCTTAGATCTTGGGTATAAGAACCTAAAAGCCTAGACCACGGACCTTAGATCTTGGTTCTAGACCCTGGTGTAGGGCCTTAGGACTTGGGTATAAGAACCTAAAGGCCAGGACCACGGACCTTAGATCTTGGTTCTAGACCCTGGTGTAGGGCCTTAGGTCTGAACCTAAAAGCCTAGACCACGGACCTTAGATCTTGGTTTTAGACCCTGGTGTAGGGCCTTAGGTCTGAACCTAAAAGCCTAGACCACGGACCTTAGATCTTGGTTTTAGACCCTGGTGTAGGGCCTTGGGACTTGGGTATAAGAACCTAAAAGCCTACACAACAGACCTTAGGTCTTGGGTATAAGAACCTAGAAGCCTAGACCACGGACCTTAGATCTTGGTTCTAGACCCTGGTGTAGGGCCTTAGGACTTGGGTATAAGAACCTAAAAGCCTAGACCACGGACCTTAGATCTTGGTTCTAGACCCTGGTGTAGGGCCTTAGGACATGGGTATAAGAACCTAAAAGCCTACTCAACGGACCTTGGGTCTTGGTTTTAGACCATGGTGTAGGGCCTTAGGACTTGGGTATAAGAATCTAAAAGCCTAGACCACGGACCTTAGATCTTGGGTATAAGAACCTAAAAGCCTAGACCACGGACCTTAGATCTTGGTTCTAGACCCTGGTGTAGGGCCTTATGTCTTGGGTATAAGAACCTAAAAGCCTACACAACGGACCTTAGGTCTTGGTTTTAGACCCTGGTGTAGGGCCTTAGGTCTGAACCTAAAAGCCTAGACCACGGACCTTAGATCTTGGTTTTAGACCCTGGTGTAGGGCCTTGGGACTTGGGTATAAGAACCTAAAAGCCTACACAACAGACCTTAGGTCTTGGGTATAAGAACCTAGAAGCCTAGACCAAGGACCTTAGATCTTGGTTCTAGACCCTGGTGTAGGGCCTTAGGACTTGGGTATAAGAACCTAAAAGCCTAGACCACGGACCTTAGATCTTGGTTCTAGACCCTGGTGTAGGGCCTTAGGACATGGGTATAAGAACCTAAAAGCCTACTCAACGGACCTTGGGTCTTGGTTTTAGACCATGGTGTAGGGCCTTAGGACTTGGGTATAAGAATCTAAAAGCCTAGACCACGGACCTTAGATCTTGGGTATAAGAACCTAAAAGCCTAGACCACGGACCTTAGATCTTGGTTCTAGACCCTGGTGTAGGGCCTTAGGTCTTGGGTATAAGAACCTAAAAGCCTAGATTACGGACCTTATATCTTGGTTTTAGACCCTGGTGTAGGGCCTAGGGACTTGGGTATAAGAACCTAAAAGCCTAGACCACGGACCTTAGGACTTGGGTATAAGAACCTAAAAGTCTGGACCACGGACCTTAGATCTTGGTTCTAGACCCTGGTGTAGGGCCTTAGGACTTGGGTATAAGAACCTAAAAGCCTAGACCACGGACCTTAGGTCTTGGGTTTAAGAACCTAAAAGCCTAGACCACGGACCTTAGATCTTGGTTTTAGACCCTGGTGTAGGGCCTTAGGACTTGGGTATAAGAACCTAAAAGCCTAGACCACGGACCTTAGATCTTGGTTCTAGACCCTGGTGTAGGGCCTTATGTCTTGGGTATAAGAACCTAAAAGCCTACACAACGGACCTTAGGTCTTAGTTTTAGACCATGGTGTAGGGCCTTATGTCTTGAGGAGAACTTAGAGACCTAGATCACAGGCCTTAGGTTTAGGGTCTAGACCATGATGTAGGGTCCTAGGTGTTGGATTCAAGAACCTAAAGGCCTAGATTACAGGCCTTAGATCTGGAGGCTAAGAACCTAAATGCCTATGCAGGCCTTAAATCTTGGGGCTTAGAACCTGAAGCCTAGACCACAGACCTTAGATCTTGGGTCTAGACCATGGTGTAGTAGGTCTTTGGTCTAAAAACCTAAAAGCCTAGACCACGGTGTATTAGGTATTAGGTTTAGACTACAGTGTCTTTTCAGGGGGGGCTGTGAATCGCGGCCCCCTTGTAAATATTCAGGTCTTAACTCTATGGCCTCGGTCTTGGGGCTAAGATCCTTAAAGCCTACGGTGTATAGCCTTAGGTCTTGGGTCAAGTCCATGCGGTAGGACCTTAGGAGTTGGGTAAGATGGATGGAGGTTGGTCTTCAAATACTCCAATCTGAATCTGATAACCATTTCTGATCATAATTTCATATTCAAAGAAAAAAGACCTCGTTGCCTAATGTTTGCTCAATTCATGGGGGGCTGTGAATCGCGGCCCCCTTGTAAGTTTTCAGATCTTAAGGTTTTATGGCTTTGTACTAAGGTGTCAGGCCTTATGTTTACATCTTAGTCCCGACACATTAGGTCCTGGCTGGGGGCTGATAGGTCTTATACACAGGTCATAGCTTTAGCCACTAGGTTTTTGAGCTTTGGACTCAGTTGCAAGGCCTTAGGTTTAGACTTTAGGTTCAACACATTAGGTCTAAGCTGTTGGGTAATAGGTCCTATTCACAGGTTAAAGCCTTAGCTGCTAGGTTTTAGGGCTTTGGACTCAGGTGCAAGGCCTTAGGTTTACATCTTAGTGCCAACACATAAGGTTTAGGCTGTTGGCTAATAACTATTCACAGGTCAAATCCTTAGCTGCTAGGTTTTAGGGTTTTGGACTCAGGTGCAAGGGCTTAGGTTTAGATCTTAGATCCAGCACATTAGGCCTTCGCTGATGGATAATAGGCCCTATTCACAGGTCAAATCCTTAGCTGCTAGCTTTTAGGGCTTTGGACTCAGGTGCAAGGCCTTAGGTTTACATCTTAGTGCCAACACATTAGGTTTAGGCTGTTTGATAATAGGATTGCTAATAGGTTTGCTGTTTAGGCTGTTTGCTGTTAGCTGCTAAGTTTTAGGGTTGTGGACTCAAGTGCAAGGCCTGAGGTTTAGATTTTTGGTCCAACACATTAGGTCTAAGCTAAACGCAAATAGGTCCTATTCACAGGTCAAAGCCTTAGCTGCTAGGTTTTAGGACCTAAGTCCAAGGCATTTCATCTTAGGAACCATGCGTAAGGCCTTAGGCTTAGATCTTATGACCAACACATTAGGTTTAGGCTAATAGGCCCTATTCACAGGTCAAATCCTTAGCTGCTATGTTTTAGGGTTTTGGACTCAGGTGCAAGGGCTTAGGTTTGCATCTTAGTTCCAACACATTAGGTTTAGGCTGTTTGCTAATAGGTACTATTCACAGGTCAAATCCTTAGCTGCTAAGTTTTAGGGTTTTGGACTCAAGTGCAAGGCCTGAGGTTTAGATTTTTGGTCCAACACATTAGGTCTAAGCTAAACGCAAATAGGTCCTATTCACAGGTCAAAGCCTTAGCTGCTAGGTTTTAGGACCTAAGTCCAAGGCATTTCATCTTAGGAACCATGTGTAAGGCCTTAGGCTTAGATCTTATGTCCAACACATTAGGCCTAAGCTGATAGATAATAGGCCCTATTCACAGGTCAAAGCCTTAGCTGCTAGCTTTTAGGGCTTTGGACTCAGGTGCAAGGCCTTACGTTTACATCTTAGTACCAACACATTAGGTTTAGGCTGTTGGCTAATAACTATTCACAGGTAAAATCCTTAGCTGCTAGGTTTTATCGTTTTGGACTCAGGTACAAGGGCTTAGGTTTAGATCTTAGGTCCAGCACATTAGGCCTACGCTGATGGATAATAGGCCCTATTCACAGGTCAAATCCTTGGCTGCTAGCTTTTAGGGCTTTGGACTCAGGTGCAAGGCCTTAGGTTTACATCTTAGTGCCAACACATCAGGTTTAGGCTGTTGGCTAATAACTATCCACAGGTTAAATCCTTAGCTGCTAGGTTTTAGGGGTTTGGACTCAGGTGCAAGGCCTTAGGTTAACATCTTAGTTGTAGGGCTTGTCTACTGCCTTGGGCCTTAGGGATTAGATCTTAAGAGGTTAAACTAAGTTAAAAATTGGAGAATTTTGGCCTAAAAATGTGTCTTTGAAGGTAAAATTGCAATTAAAGTTAATTTTATATTGGGCTGGGATGTTGGGCAATTCGCCTTTCAATATCAATTTTTATGGATCGGAAATCCTGAAAAATGTTGGAAAGTTGACAAAAAAGTAAAAAATCACCGAAAACCGGTATCTTTTCATTTACATAGGGTTAACTTAGGAGTTCTCACACTTCCTTGGATTAATTTCTGGATTAGATTCACCACAAGGGGAGTGGGTAACTTCATTTAAAAACTATAGTTAACTTAAGAGTGCATCTCATAGTTCCCTGGATTAAATTCAAAATGCTCCTTGAAATCACTGTCTGAAATCCTGAAAAATGCCCTGAAATGGGCTGATATTTGGCCAAAACCAATCAAAATCCGGTAAAAACCAGTCAATTTGAAGCTGAAGGGGGTAAAAAAAGGACCCCTAATCAAATGAACAACTGGATTAAATTCTAAGTGCTCCTTGAAATCAGTATCTGAAAATCCTGAAAAATGCCCTAAAATGGGCCGAAATGGGCTGATATTTGACCAAAACCGGCCAGAATCCGGTCAAAAACCGGTCAATTTGGAGCTGAAAGCGGTCAAAAAAAACTATGAGTGTTCCCTGGATTATATTCAAAAAGTGGTCATTTGAAGCAAAAAAGTGGTCATTTGAAGCAAAAAGTGGTCATTGGAAGCAGGAGTGGTCATTGGAAGCAAAAGTGGTCATTTGAAGCAAAAAGTGGTCATTTGAAGCAAAAGCGGTCATACGAAGCAAAAAAAGTGGTCATATGAAGAAAAAAAAGTGGTCATACGAAGCAAAAGTCATCAAAAAAACTATGAGGGTGGCCCAGAACCGCTGTTTAACCTACTACTTCTACTTATAGGCTTTATCATCGCTGTATCATCAGCGAACATAATACAAGTTTCTTGTGGTAGAATTTTATCAGGAAATGCATTAATATACATTAAGAAAAATATCGGTCCTAGTGTCGATCCTTGAGGAATTCCTTGTGTAACCTTCCTGAATGATGATCTGATCTTTGATTCAATTCCATTTGCAATGAATTTTATTTCAACTGCCTGGGTCCTGTTAGTTAAATAATTTTCCATCCATTTTAGTGCCTCATCTTTGATATGTAGAAGTTTTAGTTTATCTATTAAAATCTTCCAATCCAAGCAATCGAATGCCTTTTGAAGGTCGAGAAACATTCCTGCAGCGTAGTTCTGTTCTTCCCAGATGTTTGTTATGGTTTCACATAGTTGTGTAATTGCAGAAGTTATAGATTTCTTATTCCTAAAGCCATGTTGATTTGGTGTTAGTAGGTTGTTATATTCCAAAAATTTAATGATTTGCTTAGCTATTGCTTTTTCTAGGTATTTAGACAAGGTAGGAAGTATTGAGATAGGCCTATAGTTTTCAATGTGTTGTTTGTTGCCTTTCTTGAATATTGGAGTTATGAGAGAGATTTTCATCTTAGCAGGTACTGTAGATTGTCTGATTGAGGCATTGATGACGTCTAGTAGGGGGGGGGGGGTGATATCTCTTCTTCACAAAATTTAACTATTTTATTGGGTATTTCGTCAATGCCTGAAGTCAACTTGGGCTGGATCTCCATAAAAGTTTTATGTAGGTCTTTCCGTGTTATTGTTTCAAAGTAGGTTAGTTCACTGTTTGAAGGCCGAGGTGCGCTGTCCGTAGATAATACATCTTCCTCATTCTGGTTTTCATTATGCCCTATTTCTACAAAAAACTTGTTAAATTTGTTGCATATATGGTATGGGTCTGTAACAATTGATCCATTAGATTCAATCATGATGTTGTCTTCCATAATTTTTATTTTGTTTCGTTCCTTATTTATGGTTCCCCATATTTCTTTGCTTTTGTTTGCAGATCTCTCAATTCTATTTGTAATTGATTCAGATTTCTGTTTCCTAACTTCAGCATCATAGGCCCTTTTGATTCTGCTATAGGCTAATTTATCTTCTTCACGGTTTGTGGCTAGAAATTTGTTTTGGGCCGTATTCACAAGGCATTTTAGGTCAATCAATTTTTTATTCCAAAACACTGAATTAGGACTTTTCCCTTTTTTCCAAGTTTGAGACATTACTGAGTTTATTTCATACGCAAAAACATAATTACTGGGGGACTTTCAGTTAGTATCACTACAGCCTGGATGCTTGATATTAAAAAAATATTAGTTTACGTTACTCAGTTAAATATTGCAATTTTTAATTTTATTATGTATGGTTGGTATAGTTATGCATCATAGTACTTGTTTTGCCTTCTTTTCGTTGGGAGGTCTCCAGCATAATTACAGCCAGATACCTTTTGGTTCTTCAGATTCCTCAACAATTTTAATTAGCTGTATCTTTCAAAATGTCTTACATTCAGTTTTTACAGTTAAATAAAAAATTAACAGGCAAACTTAAATTTAAATTAGGAAACTAAAGAATGACCTACCTCAAGGCATCACAGCTCGCACCACTCCTGTTCAATGTGTACACTGCTGAAATACCTGTCACTCGCCCTTCTAAGTTCATATAAGTTGTTGGTTGTGTATAAGTATCTCATTTCAATAATATTTTTTATTGTGTAGACAATCCAATTGTTTGTGGGTAGAGGATTTGGCTCAATACTTTTACTTTAGAGGTAGAATACCTAAACACCATTTTAGCGAATTTTTTTATGTTTTGAGGCCTTTGATTTATTTTGTAGCTCAGTAAAATCCCAAAACCTTAATGTATGTGTTTTGACGGAATGCCTTTCTTCTGAAGTTTGCTGGGTTCTTTAAATCTCGGAGTAAGAATTAAATTTTTGGATCTGTCTTGGAAGTTTGATGGCTCCCAAATCCTGGAGTATGCAGTACTTGGATGAGTCTTTTAATGAGTTTTGATGGAGACCCTCTTAGTATTGTAAAGCCAATACTTGAATAAATTTTGAAGTAACATTTTTTCATAGAAGCAAACATGTTTAAAGAATTATTGCAAAATATTTGGGAAATATCCATAGAAACCAGTATTTAACAAACTTATAGTTGATTTTTATTAAATTTTTGATATAAGGCAAGATTAATAAGATTGTTTCTATATATTTCACAAATAAAATACTACTGAAAGCAGTTTAGCACACTCCATGCATTTCCAATGCAGTTTTGTGTTATTTTAAATTTTCTTGGGTGTATTTTTATGGATTTATCCTATAGTGAGTATATTACATTTGTAATCACAGTAGGCCTATGTGTTTCCACCATGTGTATGTGCAGAGCAAATGAATTCGCTCATTGAGCAAAGCGAAGGAGCTAATCGTGAAGGCAATCAGATGCTAAACAATTAATTGCTGACAAAGCACAGAACGACAGGACCGTATATAAACCTCATCATTAGGTGTACAACAACATTGGGTAAAAATAAATAATCTCAAAAGTATTCTATTCTGAGGCGAGTTCATATTTTATGCAAAGGAAAATTCAACCGAGTCTTGCAATAGGACATTTTAGAAGAGTCATAAATAATAATTTTACACTGTGACACAAAAAAACTGCACGGATAAAAATGTCTATTCAAATAATTATTATAAGTAGATACAAAAAATAGTTATTTCATTAATGCACATCAAGGAATAGCCTCACTCGCCTCTCAGTAAACAGTACTATTCTAGCATCACCAATAAGTTTATTCTAATGTGTACTCTTTGAACTATTTTAATTTGATAACTAACGGTCTTTAGTAAAAAATCTGAATCCATAATATAAAATATGAATTTCAAAAACCAGTGAGCCGGAGCAAGATCTTAGACAAAGACATGTATGGACTTTCAAAATGAATTTAGGCCTGCCTGTCTCTTAAATATACTGGCTTAAGTCTTACAAAGTTTCATGAGTATCGGTCAATTAATTTTTGGAGCAAGGAACTTCAAACAGAACCCACTGATTTTTATTGTGGTCTGAAGATCAACAATTTTACAATCATTTTTTTTTTTTAACAAAACACCTCTGTCGCAGTAGACCTGCGTACTCAGCGAATTTCCAATAAAGAAATTTGTGATTATATAATTAATATTAATTATCTCAACATAATATAAAATATTAAATAACATTATTATGTTAATTATTTTACTATTTTATATTGTAATAAAATAAATTTTTTAAGCAATAAAAGTGCATATCTAAAGCTGCCTTGCCAAAGGAATGATGTTTACAAATTCCAACATAAACATTACAAATTTGACAATAATTGCAGAAGACAGCTGATCAGCTGATTAGTTACTCCCCACCTAGTGCAGGTTCATACAATATTTTAAAACAAAATTTAATGTTGATAAATAAGCGGTATGGTATATCATGATGACTGTAGTGCCAAGTGAGCTACATCCCATAAGAGCAATGGTGTCACTTTCTGCAACATCAGTGGATGTCGCCATAGAGTTTTTGTTGGTTAAAAACGTGTTAAAAAAACCAACATTTTACTCTTTGTTACTTGCAAGTGTTGCCAACGCTGCAGGAAACAACAATCGTTCTCGCTTGCGTTGGAGATTTTTTGTCTCACCTATTACTAAAATAAGGAATTGCAAAGCAAACTAGGGGAGAATTTATGGTTTTATATTTACCTTGAATGATAATTGTTAAATGTAGCTAATAGCTATGTAATGTAGCTATGATAGCTAATAATTCGAATGTAAAATAGAGTAACATGGTGTCGTGACAATAAATAAATATTGTACCCGTGGCAAGACTGCTTCATTCTCTTTCTCAATCAGCTGTGTAATGGTGAATATTATAATGTAACTTGACTTCCGTTTTAGTTTTGACGCTTCATATCTGGAACACAAAAAAAAGCTATTCACCTGATCTTAGGAAGAAGTTATGCTTTTTCATCTACAGACCTTGACGGTATATAACTTTTGAAAGATTTGCCCATAACAATAACAAGGGAAACTTAATTTCATTTTTCTCCATATTCAGTTAATTATATTAATTAACTGATATTGATTAATTAATATTGAATACTAATGATTCAAAATACTAAATTGTTGGGTTTTAAAAGTTCTTTAAAATGGTTCGTCTAATTTTAAAAATTAAAGACAAAAAATGTCAAAACCCTATTTTTGTCCCTCTTAGAAAACCATAACACCCCGTTTCCAAACTTAACATGATGAATGCTGCCCTACACCTCTGTACAAAATTTCATCAAAATCGGAGGATCCCTTCAAAAGTTAATGCATTAATGGACATAGATTTATATATCTAATAAACTATACAGCCCTATGTGTCTAATAAACTATACAGCCCTATGTGTAACTGACTGACTGACTGACTCACTTATATGGGATACGAATTTTTGACGTAACTATTTAAGCTAGAGACTTGAAATTTGGCATACGTCTAGCCTGAATGGTCAATGTTAAGTATAAAATCTTAAACTTGCAAATTTCTATTTTTAACCTGCTAAAAAAATTCAAAATGGCGGATTTCTGAAATTGTAATTTTAGTTTTTTGGCTCTAGCGGCCAAACGCTTGGTCCTATCAAAAATCTGAGACCAATGCTACGATAGGGAATTTAATTTTCTACAATTTTGGTCCTTTGACTTTTTATCATATCTCGCACCGTTAAGCCTCCAGAGCGTTTTTAATGAAATGCCGTTTTCGGTTTTCGGACTCTAGTGACTAAACGGATGGCCGTAAAAAATTTCTTAAGGTTTATTTCGATAGATCTTTTTAATATCTACACTTTTTCCTCTTATATATTTTGCCGTATCTCTACTCGTTTACTCACAAAATTCATTTTTCACTTTTTCTGGATTTTGTGAACATAAGTAGTGGGAAAAATACCGGTTCTGGGACACTAGAGAAATCGTAATTTTAGTATTTCAGCTCTAGCGGCCTAACGGTTAGTCTTATCTGAAATCTGAGAGCAATATTACGATAGGGAATTGGATGATCAACAATTTTGGTCCTTTGACGTTTTGTCGTACATCGCACCCTCCAAACAGATTTTTGTGAAATTTATATTTAGATTTAGGGCTCTAGCGACTAAATGGTTTGTCCTACAAAAATGTTGAAATGACAACTTTTATAGGTCTTTTTAATATCTACAGTTTTGATTCTAACATACTTTGCTGTATCTTTTTCCGTTTACTCTTAAAATACATTTTTCACTTTTTCATAGTCTTGTGATAAATAAGTAGTGGCTTTTGGCCAACTAGAGAAATCGTAATTTTAGTATTTCAGCTCTAGCGGCTAAACGGTTAGGCCTTTCATAAATTTGAGACTACTACGGTACTGAATTGGATGAACTACGATTTTGGTCCTGTGACTTTTTGTCGTACATCGCACCAATTGCGTAAATCTCCAGACTAATTTTTGTGCAATCGCGTTTTTAGTTTTTCCACTCTAATGTTGCTGAATATGACTGAAATATTTTATTAATGGCTTACAGTTTTCAGAACATTTTGCCGTATCTCTACACGTTAGCTCTCAAAACAGATTTATTACAGGATGATAAACTCAAGAGACCTTTGGTATCTTGTAAACCATAATAATTACCGAAAACTTGAAATTGGGGACCTTAACTCCTTTTAAGAGATTATTAAAAATATGAATTCAGCTATTGTCGGGGCTTGTGTTACTAATTTACATACTTTTAGTAAGTTCCTCCTCGGATTTTAGGGGATCTTTTTAAAACTTTGGAGTCTTTTGTGATTTCTATCTCGTTTACCAGATTTTATATTATTTCGTTTTAATGTTATTTTATTGTTTTCACTGATTTATTGCAACAATTTTTGACGAATTTAAAAGATTTAATTATTATTGATTTGAGAAGTGTGCATTAGCCTTTTGTTACTGTCTTGGCTGTGCCCTTCTTTGGTAAAGCTAACCTGTTTAACACTCGACTTTTTTATTTACAAACTAATTCAGCGAACACATTGGAGTTAATAACCCTCAACAAGCCCGTTCACTGCATCAAATTTTTACAGAAATTACGGAATTGGGGCAACAAATTAGGGAGTGGACCCTCCATTCAGCATAACACCCAGAATAAATAATTATTATATCACACTCAAAATATTTTAACAAATTTTTACTAAGAAGAGTTATTAAAACCGATTCATAGGAGATTTTCAAAGCTTTTTTAACTATCGATTGTGAATTGTGTGTATTAAATGGTTTTGTTACTGTCTTGGCTGTTCAGTTCTTCCGTGGAACTAACTAATCTCATACTTGACTTTTTATTAATTTACGAATTTAGGGACACCCCTAAGGGGGCATGGGGGAGGAGCCCCCATTGAGCCGTAGGCGAGTATATACATATTACAGTGGCAGTAACGGTAAGACCTTAGAACGGGACCATGTTAGTTTTTCGTTTTGAGGTCCTCAGAGGCCAAAAACACTGTTCATTCAAATTTATATATAAGGCCTCTGAGGACATCAAAACGAAAAACTAACATGGTCTCGTTCTAAGGTCTTACCGTTACTACCACCGTAATAGCCGCAATGTCGTATTCCCTATAGGAAAATTCGCTAAAAGCAGGACTTAAAAAATTGTAAAACTTTATTTTTTTATACTTTGTTTGATAAATTTTGCTATGAAGAACCCGATGGTATCCAGCTGAGGGGAGGGGCCGGCGGGCGGTCCGAACCTCTGGACCATGCAGCGCTGGTCCTCCGTCAGGGAGCTCTGGAACAGTACCAGCAGTGTTGATTATTGTGCAACACGACACGAGTAGGAATTGTGCAATCCCAAGATCCCAAGCAAATTTAGGTATCTGAAAATCTTGGCATTTTTACTTCCAATCTCAGGATTATTGAGGTGAAAAAAATATTTTTATGTTTTTTTTTTAAGTGTTTTGATGTTTAATAATAATTAAAACTTGAAAACTGTTTTACACAGTGGTTGTACTCATATAAACAAGCCAATATATTCCATCAGTTTGAAATTGCTTGCATAGGCCGCAGGATCATTGCACCTGAATAATTACTGGCACAAAGAATAATTAATTTCTCATCAATCCATACTTCCAGTGTGCTTCCTTCCCATGGTTGACACCATTTTTATGGATTTATTTAAGTCAGAAACTCAATAGCTAACCGACCCTTGTGAACAAATATATGGATTTGATGATATTATTTTACAAAATACCCTATATGATTATGGGCATGATGTTCAGTTAACACCCTAGTAACACAACCAAATAAGTGATAATACTCGTATGAATGTCTTGACTCTAGTAATATTGGATTTTATATTACTTAAATCAATTAATGTAAACCAGTAAAAAAATGTTGTTTATTTTCCTTAAATGACAATTTTTTACTCAGGTTAGTTGATTAATTTCATAACTGAATAGTTGATAGTAGTATTTTAGAAGGCAATTTGATATGAATTACCAATGTCTCAATGCAGTATCACAATGCAAACTCATTACAATGAGGATTTATTTGTAAAAAAGGAAATAATTTTAAAGTGAGATGTCTTTCAAACAATAGAGGTTGGTTCAACTGCCGTGTAACTTAAGGCATGTGAGGTACAGCAGTAATGACTTCAAACTAGAGGTGTGATTAATACAAAAGCTGTCATTGGTTGTAAAATAAATGGACCAGATGCTACAGCAGCAAGTGTTTCCCAGATTGTCGCAATAAGTTACTCAAAATTGTGCGCACTTGGTATGTAATTTATCGTTAATTAGAGCAAAAATGTCATGAACTTTGCTTCTAAAAGTATGAATATAATATATGATATATATGAATATAATATAATAGACTGGGACGGTGGCGACGTCCTGTAATCCAGCTACTTGGAGGTCACGAATTGTGGATAGTTATGAGCGATGGCTTGTGGATGCGATATTCCCTGGTGGGGATTAACGTCCGCACTAGTGAATACTAGTTCATCCATAAATACCATCCTCATAATTAGACCAATTCGTAAATGGGAGGTTGAAATTGTGGTTCGGATCCCACGTTAAACTGTAGGTCCCTAGATACCATTGGCTGTTGGGCTATGAATTAACAGTCCTGTCTAAGGAGAATGTCGGCCTTAGTCAGTAACAAGACTAAAAGATCGCGCCACAATCATCCTACACTCATCCCTCATTCATACTTGGCTTTAAACTACCTATTGAGTTAGGTCGCCATTTCAATAAAGGTATTAAAGGTATTAAAGGTATGAATATAAAAATATGAATATCTATATCCCGGGATTGTGGTTAATCAATCCAAAAATCCTGGGATCAAAATTTCAGTCTGAGATTGACAACCCTGAACACAACAAACCAGTCATAAAAATCTTGCAATGTGCTAAATAATTAAAAAAATAAAAAGCTACCATGCAAGCAGAATTAATGTAGGCTATTATTTGGTTTTTGCAAATCTCAAAGTATTAACAGGATAGGGTTACCATACATCCTCTTTTCCCCAGACATGTCCTCTTTTTAGAGCATAAAAAACTGTCCAGGTTGGTTTTTTGTGAAACCCTCTATTTGTCCGGCTTTTTGGAAGCAGTTAACAGAATAAGGTTTTATGTTTTTACCAGCCCCCCAAGAAGATTTTATATTGTTTCGTCGTCCACATTGTAATTAAATCTTCATTTACATTGTTTATAATGTTAAAGTTCATCTATGTACAGTAAAAAGTAATACCAATTTTATTATTTACTGAAACACTTTGTAAATGCTTTTAAGACGCCAGCGCCAGGTAGTGAGTTTGCATTATTGCTGTCAGTAAGTAGTCTATATAGGACTAGGCAATTAGGTAACTAGGAATTAGGTTATATTATGGAAGAGATAAGTTATAAAGTAATCAGCTTTGGATTTTTTTCTGGCTTATTATTTCACCAACACAACCATTGATTGTATTATATATTTTGACTAGTTAGAGGGAAATTTTGTTGTAATGAAAACTAAAAGTCACCGATTGCGAAAGTAACTAAGCCTTGTCTTTGTTAAGAGGGTACTGAACCTCTCATTGAAACTAATATCAACTATTTCATTATCCGACCCTACTAATTAATTTTAGTAGTTTGCCAACAATTTTTACTTTACTTCATTTTAACTTATAGGTAGTTAATCTTGAGAGGGCTTCACTTTATGGTATTTAAAGAAAACTATTTAATGTTTGCTTGATTATTATTTTGCAATGTTAGCGTTTTACTACAAAATACACACCTACAGTTTTCCTCCTTCTTAAGCTTCTAGGTAGGTTAGTTCTTCTAACTACATCAAATACAGTAAATAACAAAATAAAACCTACTTTATTTGGTAAAAAATTTGTATTAACTTCCTAAATACTGAATTTAATCATACAAAATTGGCACCACATGGTATACTAAGCAAATTTAATCATCTGAAATAATAATTATTTTAATTTAAACATTTGTCGCTCACCTTTTTCCACAATTAAGCTAAGATCAGATTTGAAACTAACGAAAACCAACCTAACAAGATGTAAACAAAGAAATATTTAAAATTTACCAACTGACAAGAAAGTATTTAGAAGAAAAATATAACATTGAGAATTGGGAAGTTCTTAGTTTATTCGTTGGAGGTATAACAATATCAACATTTTAAAATAAACTAGGGGTTCAGCGCTATGCACTGCATTTATCAAGACTACCTGGTGATCAAACTTTGTTCCATGGTAATTTACCAAGTTACCATGAATGAAAATTAAATTGTAGTGAAAATCAGATTACGCCATATTGGTATTTCATCAATTGGTCTTCATCAATAATTCTCCAAATTCCTAATGTGATAGTGTTGAGATCTGGTGGTTGTTCTCTTAGGTCCAAATTGGCTAGGATTACGTGATGGTTCTTATGCAGATTTTTCTTAGAGTCTCTGCCTAAAAACTCCTATAACATTTGGAATAAATTCACAGATGATGGATCTAGATAGTTCATCACACAAAGAACGTAAATGACATCAGAAGTAAAATCAATATTTAATTACAACTCCCCGGTCCTGTATGAGCTGTGCAGCACTTACTGCAGCTGTTTTTCTAGTACTGTATGAGTCAATACCAATATGATAACCCATAAGAACCACGTCATAAATTCAATTTCCAAACTTTTTTTTGGTACAGAAAAATGAATTTTTCTGTGGTTAAGTTACTAAACTTATTTTTGTGCCCAAATGCACATAAATGCAAAGTTCAAGCAAAATCTAACTGCTACATTTTGAGGAAAAGGTAAAACACACAATTTGTTCCACACAAAAGACACTCCTCGTATTAACCCTTAATAGCCCAAATTATTTCCTTTAAATATATTGCGGCGCTCTCGTGCTGTGCTCTCCTAGCAAACTCACTCACTAACGGCTTACAACTTTTGCCGCTAGGAGCGCGCACTGTTCAAAACCCTAATCCTCGTGCCTGGGCTGCCGGTCGTGATAGCTGATAGCTTGGCCAGGTGTCTACGCAAGCGCGGGTTCGATACCCGCTCACGACCAAACCTGACCTGGTGGTGCAACTCTTAAAAGGGTTAGCCGATCTGTGGTAACGATGGTGGGAGGGCCCACGTTAAATAAACGGTGGCAGGCTTGCGTGGAAGTTGACGGGATCGGTTAATTCTTTGAGAGTTGCACCTTGGTCAACACTGATTTTGCTACTTTTTACTACTGTTTACTGTGTGTGTGCCACTACGGCTTTGAAATATGCAAAATGGCCATATTTGTACACTAAAATGCCAATAGAACTATGGAATATCATGCCAAAACTGGTTTAAAATATTGCGCAATATTTGTGTTGCCAAATGGTAACGCTAGGTCATAATGGGTTAAAGTATGGAATTGTGTTATTTCAGAACCAGTACCAGTAGTTCAATTGTTTCAACAAACAATTAATTGTTGTTGAAACAATTCAGCTATTAACATGTGTTCGTCTCTGTTTTAATATAAATCCAAACGAGAAGATTTTTCAAAAGTTTGCAAGATAAAAATGTTTTTTCCAGTGAATATCATGATCATTCTCCAATAGACGTTTGAGATGCTTTGTGCAAATTCATATCCGAAAATGACATTAAGATTTTGTAACTCTAAATTGTAATAGTTGTTTACATATTGTATTTTTGTATGGCTAGCTATGGGCATATTGCCATGAAGCAAAAAAAAAATTGCAATTCAAATAAAAATTGTATCCCATGTTGATGTTATGGACAAAAAACGAACTTTAAGGGCTTCCCGTGGGCTTAAGGATTAAAATATGAAAAATCTCAAACCTTATTGCAAAACTACGAACTGAGACTATTCTTTTGACACCTTAAACGTTAAAATTGGTCCAGAAATAAGCAAGGAGTAGTGTTTACAAAAAATGGTTTCACGTATTATATATATATATATATAGTTATAGACTTTGGTCAACGTTGGAATTAAATAAAAAAAGCTTTACAAAATATTGTTACTTAGTGTGAAATAATAAATTAAAATTTTAATAAATCATTTATGCGGCCGTAATCACGCAATTAATTACTATTAATTTGAATATTAATAGTTTTTTATGAGCAACTTATATTGACAAGAAAATATCAATTTTTATAATAATTAAGATTTTTCCAGTGGTGCCATCAACAAGGTGTTTGTGTCTACCAAATTCACAAATGGAATTCCTGACTCTTCCAAACCGATTTTCTGAAAATTCCTGGCCAAAAAAATAGCCTCCTCACCCTTATTTTTGCCAAACAATTTGTAAAGTTCATAAAATATTATGAAATTCTCTTATTTTTTTGTGAAATAAGGTTTTTTTGAACACAGACCTAATAAATAAATTCCTGACTTTTTCACTACTTCTCTACTGTGTTTCAACACTAAGTTTAAAACATAAGAAACTTTTTTAACATGTTTTCGCATTTTAATTGAAAAATGTAAAGTTATCACCTTCAGTCCATAATAATATGATAGGGATATGTCATGCGGGTTATAAGTTTGTCTGCATTAATTTAACATAGAATAAAATGTCTTTCGTCCTACTGTGGTAAAAACGGCAGTTTTCAGTCCTTCAATAAGCCATGTTGGGGTTATTGATGCCTTACAAAATAATTGTTTTTTATCATTCTGCACGAAATCAGCCTGTTTTTTGTTCTCTCAATTGTACCAAAACAGTTTCTTTATTGTCCTAGGACTGAAAAATCAGGTGGAGAATTTTTTAGGTCCTAGTACTGAAAAGTCAGCTGTTTTCCAAGAATATTATTATTCATTTATTAATGTTGATGAGCAGAATTTTGAAATTCAAGTGTTATTAAAGAGTATTGTTTGTAAATAACAAAAATGTAAACACTGCATATTTCTTACTTTGTAAATATAACCGCGAAAATACAACTTTAATATTTTTAATGATCAAAAGTATAATTTCGCATTATGATAAAAAAACGTTGTTCATCACTCGGAGCAAAAGTGTCTTTTTGATGCTTAATCGTTTTTACGATTGCGCACCAAAAAGACCAACTTTTGCTCCTAGTGATGAAAACTACTATTGCCTCATTGTGAACTATAAAAAACTATTCAGACCAATGGCTCACCTAAAAAAATGTGCTTGTTTTCAATATAAACATATAATGTATTAATAATAGAACAAATAATGACAAGTGAGAATTAGTTTCATTAAAAAATAATTAAAAAATTTATTAAGTTCGATTTTAATTTGCCACATGTGAACTTGCTGGGGGGACAATAAAATTTTAATTTACCTGAGTTTTTAACTGTATTTTATACTTAATTACAAGTATTAAAAAATGTTACATGATATAATGATAATATTCATCTTGTGGTATGGAGGCAGTTAGGCCTACTGTATTTTATAGCACAGGTCTGTAATGGAATAGAAGAATTTTTTTTGTACCTCATCTAAACTTGATATCAAGTTTATTTATGTAATTACAATCATACACACTTTTGATAGTAATACTGTTTTTATGCTTTGACAATGGAATTATAAATAACATACATTAGATTTACAAAATGTACTTATTCAAATAAAATCATAATTTAAAAAGGTTTAAATATTTTATAAGACTATTTGAAAGTAATATTATTTGTAACATGACTCCGCACGTATTTGGTTGAACAGAGTGCAGCTGTCACAGATGTCCAAATGCTGACTAAGACAGCTGAGCTTGTCAAATTACTCTCCACACTCTGTCTATTCGGCTGTAAACCACCTGTGCTACTTCACATCAAAGACTCCTCTTAGTCACAGAGTAGCTTCATATCCATCTTGTTACATCTTGGTTAATTATTGGATGGTTTTATCAAAGTAAGTATAAGGCACATTTTCCCAATTAATGTTGTATAAAATCAATATATTAAAACATTTTTTAGTTAAATTGTGTGTTTGCTTTATAGTTTTAGTTATTGCCTACAATGTGACTAAAATAAGATGACATTCCTGTAGAATTAGGAAGGGATATTAGGGTAATCAAAACACTTAACAAGGGTTTAGAGAAAAAAAGCAAACAAAAATTACTATCAAAAGTGTATACACTAAACATTTTACACAGTGAGGAATATAACCAAACAACTATCAAGCGATTTATTAAATTTTCAAAAATATTAAATAAGAACAGATATATTGTGTTATTTTATATCAGACTAGCTAGCTGTATGGGGTGTGACGGTGTGACTGGTTTGTCTAAGCCAATTATATATTGTAAATTCATGCACAAATGCAATATAATTGCTTCAGTTGTTTTGTATACCATATGTCTCAAAAGTCTCACCTTCCTTATTAAATTTTTAACAAGGGCAAATAATTGGATTAACTTCTGGGAAAGTTTCAGTAACCAAAGAACGAGTTTTTTAGAATTTCAAAAAATTCAACCCGGTACCCCAAAATGGGGTTTTGGGGGTCAACTCAAACATTTTAAATATGAACCCCCAATTTTTATTTTATTTTTGGATTGTATACACGTGTTTTAAGACTCTTTCATTATTCTTTGTTATTTTTCTCTAAACTTAACCGTAATGGAGCTACAGCCAATCGAAGGTAATTTTAAGTCCCATAAGAATAACAAGGGGCAAAATTTAATTGCGTATATCTTCTAAACCATTTGGTCAAATAAAAAGTACTCAATAATAAAAATGTCTTAAAATTATGTTTTAAGAAAATTTCACTCATAAAATTGTTATTTACTCATAAATTAAATTATTTCCAATATGGCAGACAATAAAATTTGTAAAAACTTGGTGTTTGTATTTAAAAAAAAAGTATCTTAAAACATAAATTTAAGACATTTTTATACTTGAGTATTTTTTATTTGACTAAATGGTTTACGAGATATACACAATTAAAGTTTGCCCAATGTTATTCTTATGGGACTAAAAATGACCTTCATTTGGCTGTAGCTCCCTAACCGTTAAGTTTAGAGAAAAAATTCAAAGAGTGAAAGAGTTTCAAAACACATGTTCAATCCAAAAATAACATAAAAATTGGGGGTTCATGTTTAAAATTTGTGAGTTGCAGCCCAAAACCCCATTTTGGGGGTGGGGGGTTGAATTTTTTTGAAATTCTAAAAGACCAGACATTAGGTCAATGAAACTTTCCCAGAAGTTAATTTAACTATTTGCTCCTGTTAAAAATGTAATGGGGAGGGGGTGGGACTTTTGGAACATACAGTTTACATAGTTTTAAGCTCAGTAACTGGTACGAGTATTTGTCAAAGACATATTATGGTTTTGCATACAAGAATATGTTCTTGCGTATTTCATGTTCTTATGAATTCTATTTGACCCTAGCCTGGTGCTGAAAAAAGACTTTGTAAATAATGTAATGTTTTTACAATAAACAAACTGTGTATTTAATTATAGTAGTGTTGTTCGAATCCAGTTTTTTCATTTTGATTCTCAATCCCAAATCTGAATCTAAAAAAATTGATTCTCGTATCTTTTGAGTCTTTTGAATATGTTTAACTTTTTTTTTAAATAAGCCTAAGTATAACCCTAGTTTCAACTTCAACATAATTCAAATTAATGAAGAATATTTAATCTATCAGAGGTCCCTCTATTCTACTATTCATCTAATCTATTCTCTATTCTATTGTTAACTTATTATCTCTTAAAATGGTTAGTAATATTTTGTACTTTTATTTCAGGCCTATCTAGGTAATTTTTGAAAGGTCCCTATAGAAAAAAACTTTTTTATTCTGATTAAATATTGATAAAGAGTTCATTACTGTAAAACGTGGTCAACAAATTTTACAAGCATAAAAAAATAAAATCTATTTTACTTCAATTGAATTTTTTTACAAATAAAAAGTAGGCCTAATATGAAAGTTTAAATCAACTTAAAATTGAAAACTTAGTAACTACTCACTGAACTACGAACGAACAAAGAAACAGCTCGACTAGTCATAGTGATCCCAATATTGAAAACCACTAGCTTCGATCGGATCGCTCGCTATTGAGAGCTCATTAGCGTGCATTGTAGTTGCCGTCTGACTTAAAGCCATAATATTATTAAAGAGATTGGTACATAATTTGAAAGGTCTATTTACAATTTGGTGAAAACAGCATATAATTATTTTCACCCATTTCAAAATTTTTTGAAATGCGGCCATTTTTGTGTAAAAAAATAAGAATTTACAGAATACCCTGTAATTTGTTTATCATTTGTCATAAACGGCTTCTGATTCAAAATACTTATTTGAAATTAGGTGAGCTTTATAAATGATAAAGTCACAGTACCGCTTTTGCTAAAAAAACAAAATTTCTAAACATTTTGAATTTTGAAAATGTTTACATAATCAAAACTCAAACATTTGAAATAAAACATATGTTGTTTAGTGCAGCATAGGAAAGCTCTCGTTGAACTGAGCAACCTTGTAAGTTACACTTAAGATGTATCTCTTTTATTTGGATTAATAATGAAAAATGTAGTTTTTTTCTATGTGAATTGATGAGAGTCATGCACAGCAATGGGAAGAAGGGCATTCCATACTATAATTCCTTGAACAATTAACATGCAAGTCATATGGAAAAAACTACTTTATTCTTTAGTACTCCAAAACAAAAAGAGATAGGCATAAGTGTAAATTACAAAGTTGTTCAGTTCAACTAATTTACCTAATTTAAAATAAGTATTTTGAATCAGAAAAGTAATTATGACCAATAAGAAATGAATTACAGGATATTCCGTAAATTTTTATTTTTTACACTAAAATGGCCACCATTTTTAAACGGGTGAGGATAATTAAATTCTGTTTCCTCCTAATTGTTTGTATTAAATAGACCTCTTTATCATGTATCACTAGACCCATGTTAATATTTGAAAATTTCTCAAAAACAAATTTTAATTTTGAATTTGATTCTCGTCATGAATGAAAATGTTTTGGTGGTGTATCTCTGTTGGCCTTGATGGTACCACACCACTTTTGTAACACATTTCCCATTATGTTACAAATCTAGTGGAGTTTTTAGTTAATAACATAACATATCTACTTCTAAAGTAATGTTCATCTGAAGTGCTCTGGTATACTGTCTGCTAGATTTTAATGTAACAAAAGTGTAAAAAATTTGTATTATCCACAAACATTGTAATTACAGTAAGTTTATTTATATACTTTTAACAATTTTTTCAGATTTCATAAAGAAGTAAATAATGGAAAATGCCATATGAGACATGGAAATGATTGCTATGGTGAAGTTATTGAGCTATTGATCACTACTGTATTGATCTATTCATGAGAAAAATCACAATGAAAGAAGAAAGGGAATCCATACTAAAAATTGATGAGAGTAAACAATTGTGGATAAAAAATAATGCTGATGACTACAAATGCAAATATCACGAACCGTTAAAGGAAGAGAACAAACAAGACATTATAACAGAACTAGTGGATCAGTATGATACTGATCCACTTTGTTTAGATTATAAACTTGGCATAAACAATAAGCCATTCTTGGATATAAAAAAGGATATTAGTTTTAGTAATATTTCAAACAATTTGCTACCATTCTGTAAGAGGGAAAAGTTCAGCCCTGAAAAAAATCTGGAGTATTCAGATGTTGATTCCTTTCAGGTTGAAGCACAGGCTAAGAATTCATCTATAGAAATAAAAAACCATAAAAAGAAAGGATCAAAACGTAAAACTGTACGTGGTGAAAATGTATTTTTCTGCTCCCTCTGTGACTATCGATCAAATAATAGAAGAAATTTTAGAGAACACTGGGATGTGCACTTACGGAATAAACCCTTCAAATGTGAGCATTGTGACTATGGAACAGCACGGAAAAGCACATTGGTAAAACACCTGCGCGCTCATGGCATTTATGGAACAGAATTAGACTACATATGCTCACATTGTGACAGTAGGTTTGTATATCGTTACAATCTGCTGCGCCACTTAAAGAGAGTTCATTCAGAAAATACTTGTTCAGGTTACTTGGAAAAACCTCGCCCCTTTAAGTGTCCACAGTGCACTATCACATATGGCACAAATTATGAGCTACAAAGGCACTTGCTTTCACATTCCAGAGAATTTCCTTATCAATGTGCTCACTGCCACTTTGGAACCAAAAGACGCTACATTTTAGAACAGCACTTGTTCAGGCACAACAATATCAAGCTAAATAAAAACCTATCAATTAATAAACAGATATTTTGTAAAATATGCTTTAAATTTTACAACAGTAGTCTAAAGACTCATTTGCAAGCCGAATGCAAGAATATAGGACATAACCAGAAGAAACAAACTTACAATGATCAAATTAAAAAAGGCGATAAATTGCACATGAAAGAATTTAAGGACAAATATCCATTTGAATGTGCTACTTGTAACTTCAGAACATCTAAACGTAGTCTTTTGAAATACCACATAGTTGGAAAACATACCAAAGAACCTACGTTTCAATGCTCTAGTTGTAGTTATTCAACCTTTCGTAGAAGTGATCTTCTTCAACATAAACGGAGCAAAAAACATGATGTCTATTGTTGTGCACACTGTGATTATGTATGCTTCAAGTATCTAGATGTGCAAAAACACATGCAAAATCATTTCACCACCCATTGATCGAAAAACTGTTGACATCTATAAAAACCTACATCGTAGCGAAGTAAACAAGAAATAAAGTAAATGAGGTAAAAAGTGTTTTATTGTAATTGTTAAATAAAAGCCAAAACAACTTTTAATTTTACACACTGTGTCCTTTTCACTTTCACCGATAAATTACAAAAGCTTTGACTAACAAGAAAATTTCTGAAGAAATCAAGTCATCACTGAAGTCACTTAAAACAAATAATTGTAATAATAACTTCTACTACGTAGAACATGGTGGGGTTCATCTAAAGATCCAAGTAATGCAACCATACACAGGTTGCACATACAATACAAATTGTAGGTATTGAATTGGTAGGTTCATCGTATTGAATTGTAGGTATTCATCGTAGGTTCAGTACAATACGAAAGGTTGTTTTATTAATCGCTTTTATGATTCGAGATCCTTGGATGACAAAAACTAAGTTTCAAATGAATTTATACACTTTGTTTAAAGTTCATTGTTGGTGATGGCGAGTTTATGTTGTTTGGTCAATTTTTGCGGACATTTTCCAAATCCATCACTGATTAGTAAAAAACAAATTCACAACGTTTCGGGATCTGGAATCTGATCCAATCCTCAGGTGGAAGAAATACCTAGAACGAACAAAGTTAGTAAAACACACCAGGGGAACCTGGAGAAATCCATAGCCAAACCTGAAATCAGAAAAGGCAGCCACAAAAATTAAATTAAATGCTAATAAATGTACAAATCTTAAACAGAAAACTATGAAAGCAATAAATCAAAGCACAAAAAATGACAAATACAATGCACCAATCAGAAGATAGCACACAAAAACCAACCACACGCCAGTGGTGAATTTCAGGTGGCTGGCATTGCTGGCGTATGGTTGGCTCCCGTGTGCTGTCTTCTGATTGGTGCAGTGCATTTTTCATTTTTTGGGCTTTGTTTGCCTGCTTTCACAGTTTTCTGTTTAAACTTTGTGCATCTATTATTTGTGTTCTATTTAATTTTTTTACTGCCTCTTCTGATTTCAGGTTTGGCTATGGACTTCTCCAGGTTCACCTGGTGTGTTTTTACTAACTTTGTTATGTTCTAGGTATTTCTTTGACCTGAAGATGGGATCAGATTCCAGATCCCAAAACGTTGTTTATTTGTTTTTCCATAATCAGTGATGGAAAATGTCCACAATAATTTAGAAAACAACATAATTTATACCTTTACAAATATATGAACGTATGTCACTCTTTGAGAGGAATAAACTACAGAAGTGAGCTTCTTTTAAAGTTGCAAAATCTACATCACAAATAGCAAGCTTGTATCAATAGATAGTAGTTGTAGCACTAGACATAAAAATCAATTTGCACAACAACATAGGCTAGCAATTTTTGAGAAAAAACCAGAATATATAGGTATCAAACTGTACCAGGCTTTGCCACTGTCTCTAAAGAGTATCGCCTCCTTTTCTAAGTTTAAATTAAAATTAAAATCATTTTTAATCAAACATAGCTTTTATAATATTGATGAATATTGGGAGGAATGTAAATCCCACTACTAGCTCTCCAATGGTTGGAGAGTGGTTCAACGTGGATTCCTACGTGAACGTGACAGATCCTACGCCCATTGCGACACAGGACGCCGAATATAAGTCAAAGTAAGTCAAAGTCAAAGTAGCAAAATACAATTATAGAATAGCATGTAGAGGATTATATTTTCCAATCTTCCTTGTTAATTTTCATTTTGATACTAAAAGTTAAACTGATTGAAAGACTAGATTTACTGTATAGGTCTTTAGCATAAAAAATAAAAATAAAAAGCACACAAACCCTGTAATGAATGTCCCATGGACATTCCAAACCCTTGAACCACATTGGTGATGTTTACCTTGGGACTGCCAGGTCCGCCCACCAGGGGCAGTGCGGGGACCAGCTGCAGCTGTGGGTAGTGGCCGAGCGCCCAGGAGACCATGTCTTCATTCTCCGACAGTGAGACGGAACATGTGCTGTACACTAGTGAACCACCATCCTTAACAAGCCTCACTGCCTGAAAACATGTACAAGCCAACATGCTCACTAGGAATGACTACATTTTTTATTATTTTAGATCAAACGCTTATTAAAACTTGAAGATGTATCCAAATAATTATATTACAGTTGAGGCCCGCAAATTTAAACCCCACTAATCCGAAAATTCACTTATCTTGAAAACGTTTCCTTGGGGAAGTAGAGATTTTCCTTTCTTAAATTATAAACAGGAAAATTCCAGAATAAATATTTCTTCTTGTGCAAAAACAAATTTTTATTATTACTGCAAAAAGTTAATCTGTTAACATTTGGTAATGTGGTTAAATCTGTCTGTTAACATTAATTTAAAACAAAATATAGCATAAACTAATATCAAATGAAAAATCAAAAATTAAATTTGACTTATCTCAAATATTTATTTATTTATTTATTTATTTATTTATTTGTTCCCAACGGCTTGTTGCCAGTTTACAATAAAACACAATCAGAGAAAATACAACAAATCATACAATTAACATGCAATATGCAAATAATAATGGTGTGCAATAAATAAGTTCAAGAGTTGCAATTAAACTGTGCAGTACTACATGCAGTAATTCTAGAAAAACCACAAAGGACAGTAACATTCAATCACTTAGAAACAAGCAAATTATAAATATAACTTGTCAAAACTACTGATACATGCATGTACAATAAGAAAGTTAGTGAGTAGTATTTGACTGATCAGTAATGCATCTAATATTCTCAAGCACAAAAGACAAGTACCATAGCATTCAATAAATACAATGCAATAATATGAATTTATACAAACTATTGATGCATGCAAATATAAATTGATGTGGAATGCAACCAAACGTAACAATACAACGTTACATCAATTGAATTCTAGACTACTTCTGAACAAACATGCTACAAGATGCAATTAATTTAGTTCGTCCAGGCATTTGATGACGATTAAAATGATTTACTACTTAACGATTAAATATGATTTACTACTTGCAATGCAAAGTAAAATGACTCAATGACTCGATTTGCATTGTCAAGGATGCGAATGTCATCCCATTGTGTTCCGTCTCTTCACCTGCTTATGAGCCAAACAATACCGCAGAGCTGGCATTAGCAGATGTTCCTACTATAAATTTCAGATACCACCATTGCTTTGTTGATGAAAAGTACTGTATTTGTACAGTTCAAAATTATTATTATGGTACAGGATTCATCAAAATGGGAAACTCTTCCTCTAACATAAGTTGTAAGAATTAAATGTTACGTTAAATAATATGCCATTAAGGCTTCACTAAAACTGTAAATTGCATTATTTACATAATATTTGCCTAATCCAAAAATGTGAACCACCGGGACTCTACTGTATAGTGATTTTATTTATATACAGTACAATATTTCCTTTTACAAAATGGGTGTCACATGAACACTTACCGAATGGAAAAGCTTCTTCTGCAGTCTGGGATGGGAGACGAGCTGCTTGCGAGTGATGGGGTTCCCCAGCTGAGGCCGTTGGCCCAGAGCACTGCAAGGTGCATCCAGCAGGACTTTGTCAAAAGTGCCTGGAGAGAAAGGAGGAGTCCAGTCGTCATTTGCGTCATGTGACACTGCCTTGGCGGCATCGTGCACAAACGCTCGCACACAGTCTGCTCCTGTGGTCTTACAAAACGATCGAAGCGTTTCCACCTTACTAGCAATTTTGTCCAGTGCTACCAAGACGCCCTAGAAAGTAAGGTAGTTAAAATTATATAATTTCCTTACTAGGCTAAAAAAAAAAAAAATACCTAACAAAAAAAATGTTAATTCAGACACAAAATGTATTTAAGCATGGATTTTTTAAGCTGGAAAAACACCTAACACTTTTTTGCCCAAACACAGGTAGTTTTGATCAAACATGTACTACTGTAATGCTCCTCTAAGGAAGACATATGAGATTTATCAAATCATTGTTTTTATGTCTATGCAATTGTAGTTACTTGTTTAAATAATTGGCAAAGTTAATTAGGACTGTTTTTCCCAACCAATTAAAACCAAACTTTACCCTGTTTAACTAAAAGGAAAATTCAGAATAAGTGGATTTTATGGAGAATATTGACAGCCACTTGTGTTCTGTACCTGGTTGTGCATGAGAGCAGCAAGGTGAGTGGTTTTGTGGCCAGGAGCCGCACAGAGGTCGATGACACGGTCACCAGGGCGAGGGTCGACCACACGACCACACACCACTGACGGAAGGTTCTGCAGGAGACCCATGTGGGGCGGAACAGCGACTGACGACACGTTGCTCGCCGGGTAAGTCATCTCTACGGCAATACCTCTGGATCAATATAGATGGGAAATGAAAGACACAACAAAATAATAGTAAAAAAGGTAGGCCTAGTAGTTATTGTAAAAACAAATTTTTAAATATTCTTTAGAACAACTAATTAATGCATTGACTACATACACTAACATTAATATACTTATCATATCATATAATGCATTTCTTCACTTCAGAAATTTGGATTTGAATTTAGGCTCATGTACGCCAAGTCAGAGATGCAATCAATGTAAAGATATTTCAGCTGGTTTTACAGTGCTAAAAAACATATTATCGCATAAACAGATCCCAATTTTTTCATGCAGGGTTAGAAAGAGAACTGATTTAAACCTATTGTATGCCACTTGTACTCCCCAAAAGATCGAGCCATAGTAAATCAGTTCCAAACCCGCCTGAGTTTAAAAGGTTATTCAGGTTATTGTATATCGTAAATAATTAAAGTGATTACATGTGGTTTACAATCTCCAATCTCAACTATAAACTGTGTGTATTTGAATTTAAATAAATAAATAGAAAATTTCAATTATTTTAGGATTGTACTTTTTTTATAAACAATGTAGACATGTTATTTGTGGAACAAACATCCCAAACCTTATACATCTCATATGAAACTTTTCACATGACAAATAAAAATATTTTACAATCACAGTCAGCTTCTATGCAACAGTGTCCATGATGTTGCACAGTATGATGTGATAATATGGATTTTCAAAATGGCTCAGACTCCGTTGTTCATTTACAAGCTCTTTTTTAAATATCACAGATTAAGAAGAAGTTGTATGACACATGTGAATTACTAATGGAATAGTATAGTATGGAAGTATAGTGGTTCTGAACAAATGTTACTGTTTAACTTGAGTAAAGCATTCTTCATAAATAAAAGTCCGAAACAAACCTTACTTGGGGTGCAAGTCATTTTGGAATAGTTGTTTCCTAGACATTTTCATTGTGCCAATGCCCACAAAGGCCTTGCCGGGACCAGCAAAAGGGATGGATAGGCCCCTACGACACAGACCAGCCGTGTCAGCAAACACCCTCACCTCAGCTTCCTCCTTCATGCCTGCGACATCATCACATCATCAGTTGATACAAATCACCACCCACAGACTCAACAGCTAAGTGCAACAAGTCATCTCCAGGAAGGGGGAGGTGCAATTGAAAACCAGTTAAGGGAGAGTCCTGCCCGACCCCTTACGGAAGCTTGGTCATTCTGATGACCCTGACCCACTTTGACTACCATGCTTGTGAGTTCCAGATGTGGGTTAGGGTAAGTCAACCTCTTAGACTGGACGGACCACGACATAATTGAAATCCTACCACTGACCCACCTACAGGCCATCTGACTCAATGCTTATTTAATATGCTAAGGCTAAGGGGGTTTTTTGTAGTTGGGACTCCCCTACAATTTTCAACCGATTTTCAAGGTTTTATTGTCCTTGAATAGGGCTTAGTCTGTAGTTGTTTCTACCAAAAGTTGTTGAGAATTGGACTTAAATTACCATAATTGTAATTTGAAATTTTTCTACTAAAATAAAATTATCATTTGGTTAAGCATTTTAAACATCTGTTAATCTAACTTAGGCTAACAGTTGGAAATATATTTGGTTTTGAGTGATTAATGATAATCATGGACACTGGATTCGGCGGGTGTAATTGATTTAGAACTAAAGGTAAGTAACATTTTCAGCAATGACATATGATAGCCCTAATTAAATTGCTCGGTTACGAGCAACAAATACACAAGTATATTCAAATAACAAACGAAATAACAACTAACTAAATTTAACTGTACTGGATTCTGATGAATTTTTGGGTAAAATCTCTAATATTAATTTGTTAAGATAAAACCATTGCAATAACATGAATGTACAATAAACTAGCAATTATCCGAGGTCTTCAGGACCTCGAGGCTACCTCGGATAATCCAGAGGTTACTTACTTTTTGCGGTTAAGATGTTACAAGACCCTATCCCCATATAAAATTATTGTAAATAATATATATTTTATCAATAATTATTGAATTTATGACATTGAAAATAATATCCTACAATTAAACAAACTGACAGGTTGCAGACTGCACGTGCAACTCCCTGTATCAACCTCACAGGTTTGAACCTTTGGTAGCTTGGAGCACTAGTGGCAATTTACCTGTGCTAATTGCGATCAGCATCTGAAGTAAAATCCTGACAGTTCTGAAGTTAGAATCCGGTTGATTCTATTCCATCTGCTTGATTCGCTTATGTTATGTTATGTCGATTTGTTTGGTAAACTGCTGCCTTGAGAGCACTAATAACTTTGTGGACACACTAATATGAGGAGGCTAATTTCAATATGAGTATCGTGACTGTTTTGACTTAGTCAGTCATAGTACATGTACAGATCTATGACTGGACGGAAATGCCCGAAGCACACTGGAAGTTCCTGAGTGTAAAAGAAAAATAAATATTCATTGTCAATCAAACGGTTGTTTATTTTCTGCAGATGGTTAGTTCAGTGTATGTTTTTGTTCTGAAAGGTTATTTCGTATAACTCATATGTTGAAAAAAATAATTTTATGTTTATTTAAAGTAATAAACAAATAAATTACAAAAATTACAAATAAACAAAATCAGAAGTTAAGCACATTACAATTCTGTTCCAAACAAAAATTAACAAATACTAAAAATTCGGCTCAGAGCTACCCTGTTTAACTTGGAGTCTCGGATAACCAGGGCTCGGATAATAGGGATGTTACTGTACTCTGAAGCAAGGTGTTTTTAAAAGAGAAATCCTGTAAAATGAATTTGAAAATTTGCTAACAGGGCAGTTACATTAAAATGAGAGTATTGATTAAAATAGTTTGCTAACTTCAACAACAAAATACACATACCGGATGGCACAGCCAGTACCCCAGGAGCGAAGACATTAGCTCCCCTGAGGACAGCTGCGCCGCAAGGCGCATCCACGATGACCTCATGGAGTGGGGGTGGCTGTGGCAGGGCCAGCGGGGAAGCCCAAGGGTTGAGCACAAGCAGCTCAGGCAGTCCGGGGTAGCCCCACACATCCGGAGGCTGCTGCCCTCTGCGGTCTGCCTCCTGAAGTGACAAAATAAATCAGTATGAAAAATACCTGTGAAATACCAGTAGGCTACTTCCAAAATTATCATTGCCAGAATTGTAGGACACAAAAAGGTTGAACTAACTCAACCTTACGCAAGAATGATTGAAAAATCAGATTAAACATTCAGTAAATGATGTAAATGAGTTCCATGTAACTCTATTTTAGGACCTATACTGGGCCTATATATTACATGTTAGCCAATTGGAAGACATGCTTCCCTCATGCTTCCTGCCCTTTTTTGTTTGTAAGGCAACAAACAATAACGAATAGTTGATATCGTAGTTTAAAACTTCATAACAAGTGTTTTATCAGCTATAAATTGACCCAGTCAACCACTTCCACTTCATAGAAAAAAATGTAATACTCTTTTTTTCCTAACAGTAACACAAGACTTATAGAATCAAAACCCTGTAAGTAGTCAAGGAGTGTTATTTTCCATTTTCTCTTGTGTTTTGTATCCAATAATTAACCAAAAACATGTATAAGATAATTGCAAGGGCCTGTGCTGTGGATTTTTTTTTTCAAGATTATGTTTTGGACACTATATTCTCCGTTTTAGCAAATCTTCAGGCAGTAAGATTAGTATTAGTATTAGTACTAGATTAGTACATGGTTTTGACATTATTTACATAAGTTTAACTTCAAGTTATGTCACAATCAAAAAGTCAATTTATCATACTTTCTACATTATTTTATGAGACAGTTCATTTCCAAAGATTGACTTAAAAGTTTTGGTCACCTAAATATGGTAGACCAGCTATCTATATATTAATAGGCAAGCAGGTTTTTTCCTCCTTTTTTCTCAGCTCGTGTTCATTGTAGGAGAAATCTGTGCATACCGTTAGAAAGGTAGTGTCCTGTAGATGAGCAGAATCACATTATAATTTTCATTGGCCTCCAGGGCTACGCCCCATGGACTTTCAAAGTTTCAATGTTAATCTTATGGGAGAATGAAAATTGATTGAATCATTAGACAGCTGTTATAATAATAAATTCTAGCACACAAGGAAGAGCAGATGTTTCGATTATAAAACCTTTAAAATTTAAATGGCTCAAGATGAACTGAGATTTTGGTCGAATTTCGACCAGTGGGCGATCTCTAGTTCTTATTATTTCATCAAACATAAGTTAAATGTGGGCTACTTACACAATTCAGTGATTTCCTAACTAGTCTTTCAACTTCTTCTGTTGAACTTAAAAGTGAATTGATGCGAATGGTTGTGAAGCGAGGAGAAGTCATAAACCACTTTTCGCCACACTTCTGAAAAATAACCATAAGGGTCAGTTTGTGGGAAACAGTTGATGCAGTAAGATGCTATCTAAAGTAAAATTTGTTTGCGCTTTGGAAGCGGGGGGGGGGGGGGGGGGTGTGTTTTTACAATCCACCAGGGGAGAGTACTGGATTCACCCTTATCATGTTGAAGGTAACCCAAGTGAACGTTTTCCAGTCTTTATAATATTAGGAAACACGACAGCATGTTTTTAAATTATTATCAAATGTCGATTAAGTCATTTGAAGAGTAAGTGTAAATTTTGGGAGTGCACATGACAAAAAAGAATACAAAGTTCAAACTTAAGTACAAAGAACATGGTAAAAGAGGCCTTAAATTCGCTGCAAAAAGATACTGAAACACCACGCAACTACCTGTGATCTGCACAGTGTGAACGCTTGTTCAGGAATGAACGTGTTTCCTATTAACTTCCCGGTAGAAAACACCTTGGCACCCGCATGCGGACGTGTGTATTTCCGGCAGCATGCTGCGAGGTTGCGTATTCTCCATATATGTGAACGCTAACATTTAAAACAATGTGTTGCCGTCTTGTCGAAAATATGCAGCCGAAATACGCATCTGCCGAATACGCATCATGTAGACCCGGCCATATGCTTACATTATAATTACCGTACAGTATGAGGTTGCCAGTTTCATTCTTAACAGTGTATATTCTGCTGTGCACCAGTTGTCATTTAACATAGGGCTATTACAATAGAGTCCCGCAAACCTAGACTAATGTGGACTGAACAGTGTCCAAGTTATTGAAAATTCTGGGTTATCAAGGAAGGGGTAGGATTAAACATAAGAAAAAGTATTTATTGCATAATGTATGACATAAGTTTAAAACAAAAACTAAAAAGTTAATCTTATCTGTTAAAACAAACTTAACAAAAATCAAAACAGCACATCATGTTTCAGCCGATGCCATGCCATGTCTTAGCTCATTGAAAACCAGTGCACTTTACTGCTCTGGCAGGCTTTCCGAGTTATCTAGAATTCTGGGTTATCAAAGTCCAGGTTTGCGGGACTCTACTGTACTTAATTAATTACACGATAATATCTAAGTGGTAAAAATTAGATAGTATTAAGGCCTGGGTTTGGAGGCCAGGGAGTTCCCCATTACATTACAAGTATAACTGAACTTACTGTATAGAAAATAACCAAGGGTGCACTTTTGATACGTTGAATCGTCATCTTCATGTTTCGTGTTACGTGGGTGTGTGTTTGTGTGTGTATTTGTATGTATGTGATGTGAACATTTGACGCTACTCTAGCCTATGCTTAGGGAAAGCTTTGTGGTCTTTGAAATATTAATCAAAGCTGTAATAAGATTTACAAGAAGATAAAGTTTGAGGTTTTTTTTAAGTTTGTTCTTTTAGGCCCTAATATTTACAGCTATTACTGGTTTTAGTTAATCTATGTTGTTGAAAATTTAATTCAAGTTTGTACTTCTTAGGTAGTATTTGTGGCAGAGCTTCTCAGCTTTGGAAGCTCTAGTTTAAGAATTTTCAAGGATGAATAAGGATGGAACTGTGAGAATTTCATTGGATGCAAAAAAGGGTTTACAGTGTTCTGTAGGTTGTAGCTGTTCAATTATTCTTAAAGCCTTTTTTTGTAGTATGAGAAGTTTTTGGGTTTGCTGATCAGAGGCATCACCCCATGCCGTGATTCCCTACAGTATCTCAGGTGGCTTTCAAAGAGGGCGAAGTAGGGTATTTTAGTAGTTTTTTATTGGTTACCATATTGCTATAATTCTCCTCATCATGGTGAAAAGAGATGATGATGATTTTTTTTTTCTAATAATTCTATGTGAGGTTGCCATGTTAGATTTTCATCTAGTGTGATGCCTAAAAATTTTGTAGTTGCAACTGTAAAGATTGTGTTAGAGATCGTTGGTGGATCTTGAGCAGTTCTGTTTGATGCTGTGAAATTTATATTGATGGTCTTGGATCGGTTTATTTGAAGGTTTAGCGATGAGCAGATGTTCGTTGCTTAACGTAGGGTTTCTTCTACTTCTATTCGATGATTAGATATAGGCCTAATTAGGAACAGTATTGTGGTATCATCAGCGAACATGATACATGCAGGAGTACAGAAAATGTATTGACTCCTAAAATCTCCCCCTGTTACAATCAAAGATTTCCCCCAAAGATACGAGACATACAACACTTTACCTTAAATAATTTTAGTTTATCATATTAAAACACAAATAGTAATTAAAGACTACTTTACGAGTACTTCTTAACACTTAAATCTAAAAATACCCCCGTCTCAGCAGAAATGCGTACTCAGCGAATTTCCAACAGGATTCAATTTTTTTTTTAAACTTCTCTCCCATAAACACCATGGGAACGAGGGTGTACCGTAGGTTTGCTACCTTGGGGGTATTGAAAGTAGATACGGCATAGGAAAATCCATTCCCAGTGCATATAACTAAATTGCTCGAATTCTGATATTTTAGCGAATTTCCCATAGGGAATAAGCTATTACCGTAGGTCTCATGGAAAGACCTAAGCCCGGGACCATGTTACTTTTTCGTTTTAAGGTGCCCAGAGACAAAAAATAAGTCATTAAAATTTTTATATATATATATGTATATATGTATATATATATATATATATATATATATATATATATAGGGAAATTGAGTTCACTTAAGAGGGCTACTACAATTATTAAAAATAAAATAAATGTGACTGAAATAAATGTGCTCAGGTATTTTTATTTTATTTTTAATATATATATATATATATATATTAAAAATAAAATAAAAATACCTGAGCACATTTATTTCAGTATGTATGTGTCCCTAGGCACGATAACTCTCGTAAAAAAGGTCCGATCGACACCAAATTTGGTAGAGATGTGTAATCCTACGTTTATTCGGATGAGTTCGTAAACCAGACATATCGACCTACCGGAAGGGGTAGTTTTGGGGGGTTTTGTACCCCAAAAATGGGTTTTTTGCATTTTTCATATGTAATTTTTTTTAATTTTTATTTTTTGTTTTGACCATTGGATTTAGCTCAAAAAAACACACAATTTAGTATTTTGAAGCTTTGCTCTATCTCCATTGGTTACCGAGATATTAAAAAGTCTAAAGACAGTACATTGTATTTTGAAGCTCCAATGTTAATCTTATGGAGAATAAGGATGTGTCAATATTCCACTTATTAACCAATATTTTTAGATGAAACTTAGTTATTAGCATCATTTGGTTGAGATTCATCCATTTATGGTAAAAAAAATCTTGGTTTTTATGCTTATCATGGCAGCAAACCTGCATACTCTTTTCCCATGTTAATCATATGGAGAATAGGCAAAATCCTTTAGCAATGGACAGATATTGATAAAACTTAGTATATGGCTTTATATGGTTGAAATAAATTGTTTTTATGCTAAAAACCTACTTTTGGTGTTCCCCGTGGCAGCATACCTGCATACTCTTTTCTATTTATCATAAGGAGACTAGACATTTATTTCCCTACTAATGAGCATGTGATGACATTTGGTTTACTTACAGGTTTATCTGGTCAAAATTAATATTACTAATTAGGAAATTCGCTGAGTACGCAGGTCTGCTGCGACGGGGTGTATTTTATTTTCCCCATAAACCCCATCCCTAGGGGTCTTGGGGTTGAGTAGGTAGGTTTGCCGACATATGGGTGCTGTAAGTAAATATAAGTTAAACCGTAGCTAGTGAATGTACATACTTAGGCTACCAAATTTGATCACGTTATGTGAATAAATAAGTGCGATACAGGGTTTTGTTAATTCCCCGTAAGAATAACATGAAAACCTATTTTTGGATTTTCTCCTTAACCTGTTAAGCCATGTTAAAAATTCAAAATACTAAATTGTTTGTTTTCTTAAGCTCTTTTAAATGGTTTTAGTTCAAATTGTTGAATTTTTCAAACTTATGTCCAAAAATGCCAAATACCCATTTTTGAAACCCCATAAAACCCAGTTCCCATAATCCGATAATGCTGGTTCGCGAACTCATGAAAAGAGACCTGGTCCTACACCTTAAAACCAAATTACATGAAAATCAGAGGTCCCTATCCAAAGTTATTAGTACCACGGACATATAAAAAGGATCTCTTTGCAGCAAAGTAGGCAAGACATTGAAAAACAAAAATTCCACTGCTTAACTTCCTACACACTTGTTCAACGTAGGATGCAAATTTTAGATCAGAATCCATAACTAGTCCCAAGAAGTTAGATTTCTGACCAAATTCAATCTCATATTCCCCAATCATTATAGGCTAACTGATTTTGAAAACAATCAAATTGGGAGCCTTAACTGATAATCTATAAACTGAGACTTTTTTTGTGTTCACAAGAATATTATTTTCACTGAACCACTGAATCAGCTTTTTACATTTGATGAATGAATCTATTTCAAGGGAGGTTTAGGCACTTCTTGGAAACACTTATGAAAGTATGGTACCGTCAGCGAATGGACACAAATCAATTTCAGGAATACTATGAACAATGTCATTGATAAAACTTTCCTGTAAGGCTCGTTTCACATATACCCGACATCTACCCGACATGCCGTTAATCCGATTTCTAGCCGGCACCTGCACGATTGCACTGTTCACATTAAGCCGACACCGGCACTCCAGCAGGGGGCAGCTAAACTAACTAAACTAAGTAGATAAACTAAGTATAATTAGATAAATTGAATGTAATATTTGATTACCTACACATATTAATAATAAAATATACTGATGCGTACAAAAAAAATAATTACTGTATTGTACAAAAGTGTAATGACAAAAAAGTACATTGATTAAGGCATAATATGCAATATGCACATAAACAAGTAGTTAAACTAAATATAATTATTATTTCAAGGTCTACTTCCGTCATAATTACAACTTTGCGCACTTCCAAACCAAAAGTAAACAAATCGTAGGCGGACGACAGACGACAGGTGCCGGTTGTATGTGAACAGCCACATTGACCGCTATCCCCACTACTGAAGCCCGCGCCGTTTACCCGACACCGGCAGCCGGCCTTTGCTGAGGGGGCGCCCGGCATCCCTCGACTAGAACACGGCAGCCGGGTAGTGATTAACCGACCACGACACTAGTCGGGCAAGTGTCGTGCAAATATGAATGGCCCCATTTACTGCTTCACCCAACAGCCGGTTAAACGACTGCCGGCACACGACAGCCGGGTATATGTGAAACAGGCCTAACCGAATTGGTTTTGAAAAAAAAAAACGTTATTAAAAGTTAAAGAATGGATATAAAAGGTTCAGAAAGAGCTTTTCCAGAATCAAAAAAAATTTTTGACGATAAAGCAGTTGCACCTAGTGGTATAAGCCTGAAAGAGCAGCTCGGACTGTAGAACATTTTTTACAACAATGGCTACCTTCTTTTGTCTATAATCCCCAAATTCCAAAAGCCCCCACACGGAACAGACGGCCGGCCAAAAGGCCACGTCAAGCTGTGAGGGGCAGTACAGTCTTAGAAAACAAAAGAAGATAAAAGTCTTTAAAAAATTTATAACAACCAGGCTTGTTGCCTGGACACACCCGTCAAATCTGGATCAATTTAATAACGTCTAGGCTTGACGCCTGAAGCACCCGACAAGGTTGGAGCGATTTAACAATATCTAGGTTTGACGCTTGATGCTCTCGACGAGGTTGAACTAACTTATCCAGATTTGTCAGCCTCCGACTTATTAGTCTTCCAACTTTGATGGCCAAATGTGTATGTAATATTTTCTACAATATTTCTGAAAGGGTTAAGGCATCCCTCCTTACAGATCCCGGCAAAAATTCGTCAGCCGATTCCACCGATATTATCGATGTGGAAATTTCGATATTGGGCTTACCTATTCGATAGTTGTAATCATTTGAGTTAAGATATATGTAATACAATCATGTGGTAATTTATTTAAGTTATACTCATAATAATAATCTAAAATAACAATCTAAACGTAAACCTTCATCACTTATGTTGACAGCGATGGTTATAACACAAAATCAATGGTGTTTGGAAATATTTAAAACGCACCTTCTCTCAATACCATAGCAAAAAATATCTTTCTGATTCGTATTTGGTAGCGTTTGTGTGACGCTATTTTAGGTCTTTAAAGTCTGCTTCTTCTTACAATTAAGATACACCTACACAATAAACTTGGGTAGGAGTAATTTATTTTGTGTTGTTATTTGATAATGTTACAGGTTACATTAGCTAAGATTGATACTTGTTTTTGTTATTTTCAGTTAGGCCTACTTGTTTGCAATAAGTTACTATATTTGTTGGTAATTTTACTTATATTAGAGGGTCATTCCATGCCAAATCAACCAATAAAAAAATAATTTTAGACCTTAGGTGTTTCAAAATGGGTAATATTTGGCAATTTTGTTCTATACCTCAGAGTAATGAAAAATACCAAGTTTTAGATTTTTTTGACTTTTCGTTTATGAGTTATAAATTTTTAAAAATTGAAAAATCGGCAGATTTTTGGCGTGTTTGGAAACCTTTAAATAGCTCTAACTCCAAGACCATTCAACCTAGAGAGTTCAAACTTTCACCATTCTCTTTAGAATTCTAAGAGCTTTAATTTGATGTGTCACTTGACTATATTAGCTAAGTAATTAAATTTTTCAAAAATCCAAAAAAAGTTTTTTTGAAAAATCTCAAAATCGAAAATTTTATTTTTTTGGGAAAAAATATATGTTTTTTGTACTTCTTATTAGAGTGCATGTGCCAAATTTCATTATGGTACTCCTATGGGATCATATTAAAAAAAAATATTTACTAAAGTTAGTTCAACCACTTAACACGTATAATGCATGTAAGTTAATGTAACCACAGACTATAGATAAGCGACATAACATAATAAACATAATGAGTTTAAGTAGGGTAAAATTTGTTCAAAAAATTACATTTATAGAAATATCTTTACTATATATTACAGTAAAATGAGTACACAATAAAAATATTCACAGTAATAAAGTAACAGTGTTACAGAATTAATTTTACCGAGCAGCATACAAACTTACCATCGTATTATATGTCAAATGATTCATAAAGTCATTTAGTTTCTTACTTCTTGTTATTAAATTTTTAAAATTCATTGTCTTGTTCTTGGTAGAGTTTTTTGTTTAATCACTTGAAAATAACTATTATTTATTTATAAAATATTTACAAGTATATTGGGCTATATATCCAAGATTGTTCGATTACAAATTTCAATTGATTTACAATCAAAAACATTATCATCGAGTTAATTAATCACAAGCCACTGTCTTGAAACCAGGATGTGATTATTTTACGAGTACAGTGCTTGCTTCTTCTTCGATTAAATTTGAGAAGCTTTAGTCATCTCATCCGCAGATAATCAGTAAGTCCTACCAGTTGGCGTGGTAGGATTAATACTGCATATATATTTTGGAAAATATGAGTTGTATTTCTGAAAGAGTTATAAGAAGTTATTGTATATACTTCAGAAACATGTAATTTGGAAGTATTTTCATTGTTGACTTTTAAGTGTTAAATGAGAACGGTTCTTTTTAAATTTAAAACATAATCAATTTATGTGGTGGTCGTTTTCTTAACTGTATTTGTTGTTTAGGAAATAAAATTAACTATGTTCATCTGAAGCATAATTTATTATTTCTGAAATACAATTTATTATTTCTCAAATTACATTCATTTATATGAAATTCAATTGAAATTATCTGAAATGAAAATCACTTAGGCCTATCTGAATTTAATAGTTTGTTTTCTGAAATACAATTTACTATTTCTCAATTATAATTTATTAACATTAAATACAATTGGCAATGTCTGAAATGAAAATCGCTAATCTGAATTTGATAATTAGTTTTCTGAAATACATATAATAATTAATTCTAAAATACAAATGATCTTGTCTGAAATCTACATGATTGTTTCTGAAATAAAAGTGGAAAAGGTGTAGTTATATTTTATGTATAAAGGTTTTAAAAAATATTAGCATTATTTATTGTAATTTAAATGTTTACTTAGTGCATATTGTGAGTTTAGTGGTTGAACTATGTTGGTATTTTTAATGTTTTAAATATGATCCCGATTTATTAACTGTTTAGTAAAATGAATATGGTATCATTATTACTGTGAATATTATTATTGTGTACTCATTTTATCGTAATATATAGTAAAGATCTTTCTATAAATGTTTAAAAAAATAAATTTTACTTTACTGAAACTCATTATGTTTATTATGTTATGTCGCTTATCTATAGTCTGTGGTTACATTAACTTACATGCATTATACGTGTTAAGAGGTTGAACTAACTTTAGTAAATATATTTTTTTAAATATGATCCCATAGGAGTACCATAATGAAATTTGGCACATGCACTCTAATAAGGAGTAAAAAAAACATATGTTTTTTCCCAAAAAAATAAAATTTTCGATTTTGAGATTTTTCAAAAAAACTTTTTTTGGATTTTTGAAAAATTTAATTACTTAGCTAATGTAGTCAAGTGACACATCAAATTAAAGCTCTTAGAATTCTAAAGAGAATGGTGAAAGTTTGAACTCTCTAGGTTGAATGGTCTTGGAATTAGAGCTATTTAAAGAATTCCAAACATGCCAAAAATCTGCCGATTTTTCAGTTTTCAAAAATTTATAGGCCTAACTCATAAACAAAAAGTCAAAAAAATCTAAAACTTGGTATTTTTCATATTTTCAAATAGCATTACTTGTAAAAAAAAATTATTGAATTCTGAGATATCAAGTTCCAGACCATTGGTTGATTTGATATGGAATGACCCTAGAACAAAACTAAATCAGGTGATAAGATCGTAATTGTATCATTGATAGAATATCAATATTATCGCATTATCAAAATTTCCACATCGATAATAAAGTATGATAACAAAGTTTCGCCCAGATCCCTGCATGCTTCCAGTATTAACTTGCACAGACTATCTGACTCTGCAAGAACATAAAATTAAAATAAATAAAACTAATCACACTTCATGGCGGAAAAAATTATGCAAAAAAAACTTATTTTAGTCCTTCATTTTTAAATAAATACTAGGGGTAAGTTATACCTTTCCATCACTTAAGTTGCACTTTGTACAACTATCAGGACACAACAGATTGTTTATAACTTCTTCTTGTACTTCAGAATGTCTAAAGATTACAGGACCATCTTCCATTATAATGTATAGTATTGCAAAACAATCTTACTGCACTCTTCTTAAAGTATTTTATTTATAACACAACTAACTGACTACACAATAATAATCACCAAATTACCATAACCATAACCTCAAAGTAAGGTAAACATAAACATAAACAAAAAACAATGCGAATGTATAAAAAAAATAAATAAAACATGACGATTTCACAGAGTAACAACATTCTCTATGGTAAGAGAAATCCATCAATCCATCTTGCCGTCCCCACAATATCTATCTAGGCCGTCCTGTCGTCCCGTCGCGACGCCGCGACGCCCGCGACGTCTGCTGACTACTTGATGAATAATATCTGTCTGTTTCATAGATTAAAAAATAATAAAAAGAGATCCAAGCCTAGCATGCTGGAATAAGGGTGCGAATTCCCAAATTTAGTTCAACACAATTCATTAATTAAGTAATTCAATTTTGTTTATTTGAGTGTTTATTTAGCTCTAATTTTAACACTTTTCGTAACACCATTGACTTTAGATAATATAGTAGTATCAATAGTCAATGATTCAATCTATTGTTAATTAATTATACCTGCAAATTGTGACTGAAAGAACAAGATATCAAGATGGCTTTAATGCAGTACAAAATAAATCAGCTGTCTAGCAGAAAGCTCTCTTTGAATGAATTGAGAAATCAATATGGAGTCTCCTGTAACTTTTCTTTGATGAATTTACTTGGTTTGATGGCATTTACAAGTCATTAGTGGTGTTTTTTTCAAAATTTTACAATGCAATGGGGTGGGCCCTATTGGTTACTTACATTTTTTATTGTTTATTTATCATTGGATCTGTGCAAAAGTTTGGATGATCCTTATAAGACATTAGGGATTCCCAAATCATCTACTGTTACTGAAATTAGGAAAGCTTATAAACAATTGGCTAAAGAGTGGTAAGTCTGCATAGCGAAATTTACATTGAACAACTTATAAAGATGTGTTTATTGAGTGATCATGAGATCAGATATTGTTGATTGCCTTGCACCTGCACCAAGTTAACCCTTTGACTGAAGGACTACCTGGAAACAGGACTTGACTTTTTTATGGTATTTCTTATTTCGTGTCTATGCCAGTGGAATTTTGTTTATTTTTTACGTTTTGACGGGGAACGGTCCAAACCCCAGTCTTGTTACTACTGTACCGTATCTAAGATGACCAGTTGTTAGAAAGCATCATTAATTAATAGCCCAATAACAAATGGCAACTGGGTCCGGAATCGAACCTTTAAAAGCTATTAACTTTTCTTTGGATCGAAGGGTTAACTTTTGGATCCAAGGCGAACACTATAACCACTCAGCTACCAATGTAGAGATATTTATTAGGCCTATTGTATTTGTAATTAATTCGTTTATGGGTTGAGCGTCTGGGTGTCCTTTATGTGAGAGCTGCCAAAGTCTAAACATACTTTACATTCTTTTTCATTCTTTAAAAAAATTAATTAGACTGTTGGACACGAGAAATTACTAAATGAACGGTGTTAATTATACTTTTAGTTGTGCAGAATATTAGCATAGGCAGGCCTACATCTATTCATATTTTTCAATAAGGCTTTTTCTAATGAAGCAACAAGTATTACGGTATTTTAATAATAAAGTACTTCTTAAACCCTATTTAAGCTTAATTTATGCTACCTATGCTTCTTGACCTAATTTTTGGTATTGTTATTTTTAGGCATCCAGATAAGAATGATGATCCAGCAGCAGAAGATAGATTTGTGGAGATAACACAAGCTTATGAGGTTGGTAAATAAAAAAAATACATATCTTGTTGACTAATGAAATACAAATTTTTAGGAAGGGGAGAAATAATGCTTTTACACACACAAATGCCCAGCAAAATGTGGGACTCCTAGAACAAAATCTAGTAGATCACCCTCCTTAAAAACTCCTATTTCACTTTCAAACACTAACCTGGAACCATTTATCACATTATATCAGAACTAGTTTGGCCTACTTTTAATTTTGCTCTTGGACTCAGTCTGAATCCAACCCTTCATTTTTTCAAAGATCAAGACAGAAATCCTGTCCATATTGGTCTTCTTAGATTTGAGGACTCTGGACAAATGCGGCAATCAAAGGTAATTTTAGCTGTCCTCGCTCTCCAACATGTTGGAATGCAATCCACTAATAGCGCTAAAAGATGTCGTGAGGCCTCGAAGCGTAGTCGTTAACAGCATAGACAACGGAAGAGTGTGTGTTCCGCGTTGTTAAGAAAGCCCAGGCAACAAATGCAGTCAAGTGAACCGGTCCTGCCCATCCTGTGCAGGTACGACTCAAAATAGCGATGCCCTGACAAGAATTGAGTCAAGAAGTAGTCCTTAACATGCCTCACCATGCTTCCATTCCTCCAAGGATTGGAACTGCATGATGAGTCTCACAGTCCATTGACCACGGACCCTCCACCTTCCAGTTCTCTTACCATGTCTGGTAGGTACACTAACGTACCTTTGTTCTTGCCAGGGTCCTTGCCGACATAAACTTGTCTCTGATAGATCGCCTTTTTCCCCCATGCCAAGAGTTGGACAGGGTTTACTCCAACAATTATTAGGACAACCAGCTCGGACACTTTATGATACGTGAATGAGACCCTCATGAGTCTCGTTGAGTGACGTTGCACTCAAGCGAGCCTCGTCTGGTATACTTCCTTAGAGAGAGCATCTGCCCACACTTGGGAGCCATACAGGAGTATAGACTGGACTGTGACATAATCAGTCTTCTTAAATTCGACTGGAGATCTCCCACACTATCCAAGAGCCTGCTAATGCTAGCGACACTCCTAGCAGTCCTATATGTAGAGATGGACGGGACCCGAAATTTCAGGAAAATTTTCGGGAGCAAATTTGTCTCGATCTTGAGCGGGATTTTTTTTTACTGGGGAATTTATGGGGTCACGAACTGTCGAACAATAGTTGTTAACGTCTGGTGGCCGGCAATCTCGCTAACGAGCACATAAACAAAGCTGGCCGCCAATGAGACGATCCATTGTTCAGCTTATCTATTGTTCTACGTCCTGCAGTAATTTATTCAAGAGGGGCGTTTTTGGCTGCTAGTTTCCAAATGCTACTTTCTGAACCAAATGTCGTAGAAAACTAAGGGATGGCTCGTTTAATTCGCCTAATTATTACAAATTAAACAAAATGTCAACCAAAGTTGTGTGACTTACCAATCAAAGGGAAAGTGTCAAAGTATTGTTAAATAAATCAATCTTTAATTGAATTACTGTTTTATAATGTTAAAAGCATCTTACTATAATTTAATATAATTTTTAAATGAAAAACTTCAAATCCCATTAAATATATATTTTTTAATTATCATAACATTAATTATTAAACATTACAAATACATTTATTAGATTTTGAGGTTCATAACTTTAAACTTTCATTGTTTATTATTGATTTTTTCATAGTACATTCCTTTTTTTATATAGCAAAAATTAGCTAAATGAATACATAGAAGTATAAAAAATGAAGAATAAACATTTCTTGGAGATATAAATGGCATTGGTTTGTTGAACCACTTCATTCCTTAATGTTAATATTTAATATAATTTCAATTTGTTGTTTTTTGTTCTTTTTTAACTGAGCAGGCCTTAGGCCTAATTATGTATTACAGTTTTGTTTTATTTGCAATATTTCCATGTGTTTTAATCTATACTTTGATTACATAATTTTTCTTTTCATTCTTTGTACAAAACGTTTAATATTCCATTCAACAAAACTTTTATAAAATTTTAATGGATTTTTTTATATGTATATTGTTTAGTGATTTGATTTAAATTTTTTTGGTTAGAGTACAAAAAAATTTATACTTTATCCTTACGGTATCTCATTGTATACTACAAATATAAAAATTAGATATTTTAAATCTTTTCAACAAAAGGAGGTGCATTGTAACTTATACAAAAACATGTGGAACAATTTGGAAACAGAACCAGTTGATATTTAACATTAATTTGTCTTTATACGACACTCAGATAAAAGTCAAAAGGAATATTTCCCGATATCGTCGAGAAGAGCAATCCCGTCCTGATCCCGTCCCGAAATTAGACGGGAAATAAAAATTCCTGTCCCGTCCCAAACTAAAAATCCATTCCTGTCCACCCCTACCTATATGCCATGCGGAAGATTTGATCCCTCCAGCCGAGTTTCATGTCCATCATACATAATTGGCAGCTCCCGTGTTCTGGACCTCTTCATTTCCCTTGTTCAACAGATCAAGGAAAGAGATAGCCTGTGGTCACTCATCCATTCTTTGACAGCCTGCGTGACTTGATTCAGTTTGAGCTGGGCGAACTCAATATTTTTTGCAACGATGAGTACTGCAATGTCATCAGCATACTGTACCCTACTAAAAGCCTATTGCTCAGTATTTCAGATCTGTGGAGATTGTTGTAGGTGACATTCCAAATGCCGTTTTAGACCCGTCTAAAGGCCTTAATGTCTATTGTCCACTGTCCATCTTTGGTGTCATGGACCGCAGGTCCCTGATTAGCCGCAACAAATACACTGGAACACAGGAGGTGTTACTCAATGCACCCAACTCATTGACTCATCTCGCCGAGTTGAATGCATTCTTGACATTGTTAAGTTAAACAAGAAGCACTGCTCCGTGAGGTAAATGGTTGTGGCTCTCAGCTCCTTCCACTCCACTTTGCACGTCAGTGATTGCATCTACGATCGATGTCCCCGTTCTGAATCCATACTGTAACTATTACTGTAGGCAATTACTGTAACTATAGTTTGATTTACAAATAAACGCGCTATATTTCAACTAATATTTAAAAAATTACTAGAACACCCTACAATGCATAGTACAGTAACTGGTCAAATCAGCTACACTGCTGTTTGATTTTCCTGAACGAGTCCAATCATAAACTGAACTGAGGTTCTTTGTTTACATGTAGGCCAGAAATAAAAGAAACACGTTTAATTCTGTTGATTTTGGCTGTGAGAAACCTGGAGGGGGCTGATGACTCATATCCGAGACGTCATCCGGACCACCCGGCGTCTGGACCATTGGAGTCCAAATGAGAGGGAGTCGACTGTATCACTGTTATACACATTAGATATTACCTAAGACACCAACACACTCTGCGGTGCGTGTTTAAGGTGAATATGACTGAAGGGTGAGTGTGATGAATCAGATGAGGTTGTCAGGATCATGATCAAAGACAGCTGGGTCTATTTTAGAACTGTAAAAAGTGTTCTAACTTTCCTCAGTGCAGTATCGAACTTTGAACCCTATTTTCTAACTTTTCTCAGTAGTGACCAGCAACCTTCAGGTTCAAAGGCGAGCGCTATTACCACTCAATACAATATTACAAGCCATTAATGTAGTCCTAAAATCAGAAAAACAGGCAATGGTGCGAAATTACTGTACTGCATCCCTTACTGTTTTGATTCAACTTGATTTGCTGTAAATCTAATTTGTTATCATTCTGTTGTAAAATCTTCAGTAAAAAATAAAATAAAACATATTTATCTTGCAGTTGCTTACGGATCCTGAGCGAAGGAAGCAGTATGACACGTTTGGTCGAATGGAGGAGCCCCGGCCTCGTCAAGAGTACCGGCGGTACGACCCGGTTGATGAACTCTTCGCCGGCACAGGCTTCCGATTCCAGTATTCTGACAGAGACATCACACTCTTCCACAAACTTTCCATCACCACAAGGTGCTAACAGTCTTATTTGATTATTTAAGGGATATCAACGCCCATCAGTGTGATATGGAAATCATGAATAACTTCAATAATATTCTTCAAAATGTTATACTCTCTCGGAGTAAGTCATGCCATCAATGAACTAAATCTCTACTGGGCATAATAACTTTCAAAGAAAAAATCTCTGAAAGGTTCAAGACTGGCAAACATACCCAAATAATTAAATATTTTTCCAAAGGTGTTTGTGTGTTGAGTTGCAAGCAAACTTATAAAATACAAACAGTTTTCTGTAATAAATTAGGATCATTCAATAGTGCATCATTCAAAGATCATTCAAAGTGAACCTTTTCTTTAATTAGATACTAGTAATGGTAAATTGCCACTATTATTCATTATTGTAATTTCTTTGAATGCTCTATATTAAAATAATCAAACAATTATTATTGTATGTTTAACAGTGTTTATACACATATAAATAAGTCTGTATTTTCTGTAGAGTCACCTATAAGTTTTGTGATGCAGGGCATTTGAGAACATGCTGGTACCGAAGAGCTACAGAACTCCTTACCTGATACTGTTCTACTCAGACTGGTGCTTCGCATGTCTGCAAGTGGAGCCAGTGTGGCGACGGATCATGGAGGAGCTCGAACCCATTGGAGTGAGTACACTACAATCATACGTGGCATCTGATTTGCGTTGTGCATTATAACACTGTGTTATAACATTTTTTATTGTTGTCTAAACCACTTTGAAGGTCTAACTCACTAAAGATTACAAATTTCATTATTACAAACTTATTTTTTTATGTATTTCAACTGTCATGGAAATTATTTTTAATAGTTTGGAGTAAAATTATGGTTATTTTTGAGATTTTAAAACCCGGCGTTTGACTTGAGGCCTAATTTAATAATTTTTTTTTTATCTGATTCATAATATTTTCATTTGCTATTTTATTTTGATTAGTGAACAACATTTTTGGCAATGAATTTGTGAATATATCTTGTGCGAGCTGAAAAGTTAATTTTAATCTTTTAGTTGTTATAACTGTAGGGCCTACTGATCTATGACATAATTGTATGTTATCTCAGTTACGTTTGTTGGTGTCAGAACTTATCTAACGCCTTTCGACTAGACTATTCTTAAACAGTATTGGTAAGCAAAATGTTTAGATATTTATAAAATACAAAAATCCCCGGACTTATTGTCCGAGTGTTTTCAGCCAATCACAAAATCCTGGGATTGGAATTTTAAGTCTGGTTTTGGACTTTTAATATCTCAATTTTTTTGTGGGTAAAATAGTTATTTTGTATGATTGTATAATATTTGTTTAATATTTTGTGTAATCTATACACAAGAATTATAGCCTAACTTAAAGCATTACAATATTCTAAATTAAATCATGAGTGTTTAGGACTCTTAATAACCCTCTTAGAACCGTGGGTGTTTTGTAATTTGATGTATCTTGTCATGAATTGAGTTTTGTTATATGTGTTATTTTGTATGGCATTTAACATGATATTATTAATTATTACACACAGTGGAAGTAGTGTAAAACTTTATTTTCAATAAATACAATTTACTAAAAGAGAACATTATTCTTAGATTTGTTTTTACACAAGATAACAAACAATCATATGTTGATTATTTACAACTGTTAAATATAAATTACAGGCAGGTGAGAATATTTCCCATTATAATATTTATATATAATAATTGACACACTCCCTTAATGGGAAAATATTCTTGATGCCAGTTATAACTCTTTAAACTGTCAATGAATCTCTAAACTTTTTGAAAGTTTGTGCCAAAAGAGGCTTTGTCATTAAATCTGCTATTTGACTGTCAGTTGGACAGTATTGTATCTCAAATTCTCCATTCTGGTATTTTTCGCTAAGATAGTGGTATTTGACTTCTATGTGTCTTCTGCCCACCAAACTTAATTGTCCAGATTTTATTAGCTTTATCGAACTTTGATTGTCCACATAGAGAATTACTTTGACTTGCTTTCCTGTTATCTCTTGAATTAAAGTTTTTAAATATGTGAACTCTGTGCAACACTCAGCTGCCGCAATGTATTCAGCTTCCGTTGTAGATTTTGCCACAATGTTTTGCTTGCGTGAACGCCAAGATACTGGTCCATCACCACACATTATTACATAGCCAGTAGTACTTTTCCTTTTCTCTTTGTCACCAGCATAATCTGCATCGCTGTATGCAATAAGCTTGAATTCTTCTGTATCTCTTCCTTTTGACTTGCAAAACTTAATTCCTCTTGCTTGTGTACCTTTGAGGTAACGCAGAGTCCTTTTAACATTTTGTATATCTTCTTTCTTAGGATTTTCCATGTACCTACTTTCGTAGCTGACTGCATATGACAAATCTGGTCTAGTTTTACTTGTCAGATATAATAAGCTTCCAATCATTTCCCTGTAGTTTGAATAATCATCACAAGATGTTATATTTTCTTCTGGGTTTTGGGGAGTTATTGGAGTCTTGACCGCTTTGCAATCCGCCATGTTATATTTTTCTAACAGTTGTTTAGTGTACTTTTCTTGGGATATGTACAAACCATCACTCCCTTTTTCCAGTTCCATCCCTAAATATGTTTTAGGATTTTCATTTCTTGTTATTTTAAACTCTTCATTTACCTTGTTCATCAACTGCTCAATTTGTTTCATGTCCTTTCCAAAAACGATACCGTCGTCAACATGGATTGCTATTATGATACTTCCTTTCTTGTCTTTAAAAATGCATTGATCAGTTTTTAGTTGTTCAAGTCCTTGTTGCTTTAGAAAAATTGTTAGCCTTTTATTCCATCTGCTTGGTGCTTGTTTTAGACCATACAGTGCCTTTTTTAGTTTACAAACTTTCCCTTTTTCGTTATAACCTTCCGGTAATTTCATATATATTGTTTCATTCAATTCACCATGTAGAAATGCTGTTTTTACATCAAATGTTTGGATTATCATGTCTTCTTTAGCAGCTATTGCAAAAAGCAATCTCAGAGCACTTGTATCAACAACAGGACTGAAGATGTCTTTGTAATCAATGTCATCTGAGTTTTGTTGACATCCTCTAACTACAAGACGGGCTTTATAACGACCATCTTCCTTAATTTTGAAAATCCATTTAGCTGTTAATAGTTTCTTACAATCAGCTTCTTTTTCATCAACTAGTTCCCAAGTCTTGTTAATTTCAAGCGATTGTTTTTCTTCCTCTATTGCTTGTAGCCATTTGTCTCGATCGGGACTTTTCATTGTTTCATTGTATGTCAAAAGCACTTCGTCTTCATCAGAATAGTCTTGATATCTTATTGGCCTTCTTATTACTTCTCTTGGTCTAAAATTATATCCTTCGCCTTCTTTATTATTATCCTGATTTCTTTCTTCATTTATTGTTTCTTCATGTTCTTCTTGCACTTCATTTTCTCCCTCAGTTGATTCTTGGTCACTTTGCTCATCATGTCCCTCATTTTCCTCATTGATGAATTCGTCATGTTCTTCAAATAGTTGTATATTTTCATACTTGTTCTCTTCATTTTCATAGAAAAATGAAAAAGTGAAAATCACATCTCTACTTACAAAGGTTTCTCGGCTTAAAGGATCCCATAGCCTGTATCCATTTAGCGCATATCCAACAAACATAGCTTCTTTACTTCTCGAGTCAAGTTTTTTTAGAGGTTTCACAACTTTTGCATAAACTTTCTTACCAAAGATTTGAAGATTATTCAAATTGGGTTTTTTACCATACCACTTTTCAGCTGGGGTAGTGCAAGATCCTGATGTGGGACTTCTATTAGCAAGGTAAGCTGCTGTCAACACAGCTTCTCCCCACATCTCTTTATCACACTTTGCGTCAAACAACATAGCTCTGGCTTTATTCATTAAAGTCAGATTTAGTCTTTCTGATTTCCCATTTAATTGTGGAGTGTAGGGAATAGTGAAATCTAGTTGGATACCCTTCTTTTTACACCAGGCAATAAATTCAGTGTTCTTAAATTCCCCACCATTATCACATCTTAATTTACTGACTTTCAAATTGAAATGAGCTTCAGCTTCAGAAATATACTCTTTAATATACATCGACACTTCACTACCTGATTTTGTACTTAACAGATACACTTTGCAGAAATGTGTGTAATCATCAAGCAATGTTAAAAAATAATTCTTACCGTCATATGTAGGAGGATCGATTGGACCACACAAGTCACTGTGTATTATTTGGAGTGGCCTTTCAGCTCTTTGCCTCTCAGTTTTAAATGGTAGTCTTACCTGTTTAGCTTGAGCACATACTGAACAGTTCATGTTAACATTTTTCTTCTGTATACCTAAATCTATACCTTCGCACATTTTAGGAAGATCCTGCAGATTCTTAAGATTCAAATGACCTAATTTCTTGTGCCAAGTTTCTAAATTGTTACCATCTTTTTCTGTCATCAAAACAGACTCATTTTGGGTTAGATTTACTACATACAGTCCATTTTCACATTTCTCACCCTCAATTACAATAGAATTCTCTGGAAATTCAACTCTGTTTTTTAAAATGTACACCTTTTTATCATCAAAATATACTGAACCTTTATTTTCTGCAATTTTACTCACTGACATGAGATTTTTAGACAATTCAGGAACACAATACACATCTTTCAATACACATTCATCATATTCAATTGAACCAACGCCAGTTACAGACATACTTTGACCATGTTTGGCTGTATTTATTGTCTCAGAACATTGACCTAATTCTTTAAAATATTCATTTTTACTTACCATGTGAGAACTTGCTCCACTATCTACGATAAACTTGCAGACATCATCTTTTACAACTTTGTTTGCCTCAGGTTGCACCTTTTCGAGTTCACTTGTGAAAGCTACTTTAGCATTGTTGTATCTTTTGTGTTTCTCAGTTACACTTTTGTTTACATTTTTGTTCCTGAAGAAACAGTCCTCTTCTTTATGGTTTGTTTTCTTACAAATTTGACAAGCCTTGCGTTTAAATTTGCAATCTTCATCATCATGGTTACTAATTTTACATCGAGAACACCATTTCTTTGGACAATCAGCTTTAAAATGTCCTGCTGCACCACATGAAAAACATGTCGGCTTCTTCTTATTCCTATAATTTGTTTCTGCTTTAAAAGATACATTTTCATTTTCTCTGCTGCCTATTTTCCATGTGTTATTTTGTATGGCATTTAACATGATATTATTAATTATTACACACAGTGGAAGTAGTGTAAAACTTTATTTTCAATAAATACAATTTACTAAAAGAGAACATTATTCTTAGATTTGTTTTTACACAAGATAACAAACAATCATATGTTGATTATTTACAACTGTTAAATATAAATTACAGGCAGGTGAGAATATTTCCCATTATAATATTTATATATAATAATTGACATTGAGATGGTATGATACTGTTTGATGATTTCCCATTCCTTCCTTTCCCCTAATGAACGCGTAAGATAACAGTCGTGTGTTTCAGGTGGGCATAGCCACGGCTCACGCTGAGAATGAGCCTATGCTCGCTCGCAGAGTCAGCGTTCGCTCCCTTCCTTGCCTCGTACTGCTCATCGATGGAAAACCCATAGTGTACAAGGAGAGCCTGTTCAGTGTACAAAAGGTTGTGGGTAAGTCCATCCATCTTAGAATTCGTTCATGAAATACTTTATTTTTTTACATTGACTTACAGTTATGTTATTTTCTTTCTCATATCCATGTCCAAGAGTTTACTCATTGGAAATGTTAACCCATCGAGGTAGACATTCTAACTTGTGATTACCGATTTAAATGACATAAAATGTAATCTGACTTTGTAATAGCCTGCTCAGTTTTTCTGCTGTACTGGTTGGGATAAGTCGGGAAGTCGTGAAAACGTTGAGAATTTCGTAAGCCTGGGAATTTAGGTCTTTGGTTGGGAGAAACTAATTTTATAACAAAAATACATGAAATGAAATTGACCAAAAAAAGGGGTGGTGAAGCAGGTTTTTTGATTGGGGGTTTCAGTACTTGAATTGATTTGAAAAAGGTTCCTCATTAATTCATTTGTTAATTTTGTGTTGCCAACATACCGAGTTTGTTAAATCTTTTTTAGATATTTTTAGCGAGTTTGCCTATAAGTAATACGCTATTACCATTGACTATGTACACTAATGTAAATAGACCTCTCATTCAATGCATTTAGTTTGAGGCAAAAGTTTGGAAGTAAAAATTTTGAATTTGGTACGCGGCGCCAGAGTTGCTGCCATCGATGTTCTTATTATTCAGCTGAATTTACAGTGCTGCAAAAACACTTTACCAAAACATAAACATAACTTTCAGTTAAAACTTATAAAATGTTTCATCCTTGGTTGAGAAGAGTGGTAATACTGATTTATCTATCATATGTTACGTGTACTTCCATGTACCTTGTTTCTCAAAAATTCTAGAAAAAACAGTAACTACTCAAATAACAGAATATTTAGAAACTAATAGCCTGATAAATCCATCACAATTTGGGTTTCGAGCAAAATTAAGCACACAGAAAGCTGTAACAAGTATGATTAATACTGTGGCGCGGGCCTTGGATGGGTCGCAGAGGACTATGGGAATTCTCTGTGATCTCTCCAAGGCTTTTGATAGTGTTGATCATGAAATACTTATTGAAAAACTGAAAATCCTAGGAATAAAAAATAATGAACTCAATTGGTTTATCTCATACTTAAAAAATAGAAAACAAAGAACCCTCATTCATAAATTTAATAATATCTTCAGATCAGAATGGACACATACCCCTTACGGAGTTCCTCAAGGATCAATTCTTGGTCCTTGTTTATTTATAATTTATGTGAATGACCTTTGCCAAAATATTAATTTATTAACTTTTCAGTATGCAGACGATACTGCTTTAATTTTCAAAGGACCCAAGGATGATACTTTGCAAGCCACAGTCTCAAAAGAACTAGAAAATTTAAGGGATTGGTTTGCAGCAAATGGTTTGTCAATGAACGTGTCAAAAACACAAATGATTGAATTTTCAGCCTCTTTTTCGGACAATAAATTTATCTCTAACCTAAGCACTTCGTCCATTAATACCCAAAATACTGTTGACTATCTAGGAATAAAAATCGATTCACATTTAAATTGGAATTCACACATAGAAACCATATCCAAACGCTTAAACTCAGCTACTTTTGTCCTTCGTGTAATCAGAGATACCACAAATCTAGAAACTCAAATTTCCGTCTATCATGCATATTTTTCTTCAATCATGAATTATGGACTAATTGTCTGGGGCTCAGCTAGTCAAAACAAAAAGATTATCATTTTACAAAAAAGAGTTTTAAGAATTATAGCAAAAGTTCCTCAAATTACTAATTGCAAGCCAATTTTTATCAAATTTAAAATCCTCACCTTTTACAGCTCATATATTTATCAGATAGCTCTAATGGTAAAAGAAAGTTTTGACACATTCATGCTTAACCAACAAACCCATACTTATCACACTAGGTTTAAAAATTCATTGAAACCAGCACAACACAGACTCAAATTATTCCATTTGTCTCCTCAGTACATGGGCCCTAAAATATACAATAAAATACCAATTTCTATAAAAAATATTGATACTCTCTCCAAATTCAAAAAACATTTAAAAGAGTGGCTACTGGAGAAGGCTTATTATTCTTTAGAAGAATTTTTGGAAGGCCAGTAGAATGTCCAATTACTGTAATTATTATTAACAAAAACAAAAAAACCTTTTTTACATTTTCTTTAATTAAAGCTCAAATTTTCGGCATTAGCCTTCATCAAACAACATCAAATAAAAAGTAAATATGATAATAAACAATGATTTTGACATTATAAATTGAACATATGGGAGATTTTTTGAAACAATTACATTTGTGGGTAAGTTGTGTGGAACTTTTGAATGTCATATATTTATAAAATCATCTTAAGTTAAGGCCGAATGGAGTTTTTGACTTTAGAATTAGTTGATGGGCCTGTTCAACTTCTCGAATCCTTCTATCTTGTGCATTATTACCCAATTTGCAAATTCCTTTTAATGAAAAACATTGCTGAAAATTTTGAGCGTGCTCTCTGGCATGAATGGCTACAGGCTTCTGTATATACGGGTGATTTACATCATGCCTGTGGCCATTCATGCGTACTCTTAGAGCTGTTGTGGTTTTACCAATGTAATCCTTTGGGCAGTTGTTACAGGAAAGTTGATATACTACATTGGTAGACTCACAATTGATGTTTCCTTGAATTTTGTAGGATTTATTTGTTTGGCTGCTAGTGAAAGTTTTAGAGGTAAGAATGGAATTGCAAGTAGCACAACGGGATTTTTTACAAGGATAACAGCCAGAAACGTTGTGACTAGGGGCAGCAGAGGAAGGCAATTTAGGTTTAGAGAGGATATTTTTTAAATTAGGAGATCTTTTGAAAATCAGTCGGGGGGGTTTTGAGAACAAATCATGTGTTAAAGGAGAGCTCAAGAGGATACTGTGAGCTACTCTCAAAATATTGTTTGTCTTATATAATCCAGGGAAGTACTGAGTGACAAATTTTGGATCATTACTAAAAGAATTTGTTGCTGCATTTTTCGAACTGTTGATTTGTTTATCAATAATGTTTTGAGGATATCCTCTCCTACTAAGGGAATTACTTAATTTATCAAGATAATTTCTGTAATTACGGTTTTCAGAGCACAAATTTCTTGCTCGAATTGATAAGCTTTTGGGTATGGATTTTTTTACGTGAGCTGGATGACAACTCGAATAGGCCAGGTAATCCATTGAATTTGTATCTTTTATATGAATTTTAGATTTTAGAGCCCCACCCTGAATATAGACATCAACATCCAAAAATGTAATTGCTTCTTTTGAAAAGTTCCAGGTAAACTTTAAATTTGAGAAATTGTTCAAATCTTCTTGAAACGATTGTAAAGTGTTCATGCCATGTTCCCACACCATAAAAATGTCATCAATAAACCTGCACCACACTTTTGGTTGTAAACACTGTGAATTTAAAAAACGTTCTTCAATGTCGGCAACAAAAAGGTTCGCAAAAGAAGGGGCCATGCGAGTCCCCATGGCAGTTCCTTTCACTTGAAGATAATTTTGGTCCCTGAATTTAAAATTGTTCATTGTTAAAACAAAGTGGATTAATCGCAGGATAAAATTCGTGCTAGGTTTTGAATTAACTGGACGTTTGTCAAGGTACTTCTTGGTAGAATCTTTTCCTTCATCATGGGGAATGTTCGTGTACAGTGACACAACATCAATGGTTACCAAAAAGACATCGTTATTACAAGGAATGGTGATATTCTTGATTTTGACTTCTTGGACAAAATCAAGAATATCACCATTCCTTGTAATAACGATGTCTTTTTGGTAACCATTGATGTTGTGTCACTGTACACGAACATTCCCCATGATGAAGGAAAAGATTCTACCAAGAAGTACCTTGACAAACGTCCAGTTAATTCAAAACCTAGCACGAATTTTATCCTGTGATTAATCCACTTTGTTTTAACAATGAACAATTTTAAATTCAGGGACCAAAATTATCTTCAAGTGAAAGGAACTGCCATGGGGACTCGCATGGCCCCTTCTTTTGCGAACCTTTTTGTTGCCGACATTGAAGAACGTTTTTTAAATTCACAGTGTTTACAACCAAAAGTGTGGTGCAGGTTTATTGATGACATTTTTATGGTGTGGGAACATGGCATGAACACTTTACAATCGTTTCAAGAAGATTTGAACAATTTCTCAAATTTAAAGTTTACCTGGAACTTTTCAAAAGAAGCAATTACATTTTTGGATGTTGATGTCTATATTCAGGGTGGGGCTCTAAAATCTAAAATTCATATAAAAGATACAAATTCAATGGATTACCTGGCCTATTCGAGTTGTCATCCAGCTCACGTAAAAAAATCCATACCCAAAAGCTTATCAATTCGAGCAAGAAATTTGTGCTCTGAAAACCGTAATTACAGAAATTATCTTGATAAATTAAGTAATTCCCTTAGTAGGAGAGGATATCCTCAAAACATTATTGATAAACAAATCAACAGTTCGAAAAATGCAGCAACAAATTCTTTTAGTAATGATCCAAAATTTGTCACTCAGTACTTCCCTGGATTATATAAGACAAACAATATTTTGAGAGTAGCTCACAGTATCCTCTTGAGCTCTCCTTTAACACATGATTTGTTCTCAAAACCCCCCCGACTGATTTTCAAAAGATCTCCTAATTTAAAAAATATCCTCTCTAAACCTAAATTGCCTTCCTCTGCTGCCCCTAGTCACAACGTTTCTGGCTGTTATCCTTGTAAAAAATCCCGTTGTGCTACTTGCAATTCCATTCTTACCTCTAAAACTTTCACTAGCAGCCAAACAAATAAATCCTACAAAATTCAAGGAAACATCAATTGTGAGTCTACCAATGTAGTATATCAACTTTCCTGTAACAACTGCCCAAAGGATTACATTGGTAAAACCACAACAGCTCTAAGAGTACGCATGAATGGCCACAGGCATGATGTAAATCACCCGTATATACAGAAGCCTGTAGCCATTCATGCCAGAGAGCACGCTCAAAATTTTCAGCAATGTTTTTCATTAAAAGGAATTTGCAAATTGGGTAATAATGCACAAGATAGAAGGATTCGAGAAGTTGAACAGGCCCATCAACTAATTCTAAAGTCAAAAACTCCATTCGGCCTTAACTTAAGATGATTTTATAAATATATGACATTCAAAAGTTCCACACAACTTACCCACAAATGTAATTGTTTCAAAAAATCTCCCATATGTTCAATTTATAATGTCAAAATCATTGTTTATTATCATATTTACTTTTTATTTGATGTTCCTGATGAAGGCTAATGCCGAAAATTTGAGCTTTAATTAAAGAAAATGTAAAAAAGGTTTTTTTGTTTTTGTTTATAGATACCGTTTGGTGATGTATGTGAAAATATGTAATTATTATTATTAACTGTTGTAGAAAAAGAAAAAAACATTTTGTTCATGAATTTATTATTACAACTATTTTTTTATCCATACGATTAACAATAGCTTTAAGATATTTTGACTTATCACCTGTCAATTCATTGATGTAACGTGATGTATTTTGAATAAATAAATAAATAAATACCCTGCACGAGATCGCACCACCGTCAATACGTTTCATACACGCCTGAGAAGTCTACTCTCGTTAGTGTACATAGTCAATGCTACTACGGTGGTAGCCATGGTAAGACAGTATTCCTGTCCTAGTGATCATTTCCCTAATGCTCAGGACTTTTTTCATTTTGAGATTACCAGAAGCCTAAAACACCATTAGTTTATTTTTTAATATATACAGGGTGTTAGTGAATTCTCTTTTTAAAAAAATTGTAGATTCGTTCCTTAAGTCAAGAGGAACAAAAGACATTGCGAAAAGTAAATGTTGGTCTAAAATCCTTTGTTAAGCCGCTAACCGACATTTTTCTTTTCACATAATAGTGTTTATTTCTGTAACGGATGGTTTTATCCAGTTCATCTTTGGCATGAAGCTTAATCATACCAATGCACATTTTCAGAAATAAAATTATTTTTTTCCGACCTGTATTTTCAAAATGGCGGCCTTTTTAAATTTTTAAACTCAAATATCACAAAACCGGTAAATTTTATCAAACATTTACAACAAACAAAGAAATTGCCAAATCGAAATATCTAACCAATTGTACCAAATTTGTAAGGATCTTGCAACATATAACGGAGTAATTGTGATATTTCTCCATAAAAACATTGATTATGTTTTATAATTAATGCAATTATGGTCATTAATTAAAACAGAAGTATCACAATAATTTCATTATTTGTTGTCAGATCCTTACAAACTTGGTAACATTGGTTAGATAATTTAATTTGGCAGCTTTATGTCTCTTGTAAATTTTATATAAAACTTTTATAATTTTGATAAAATTTACTGGTTTGAGATATTTGAGTTTAAATTTTCAAATGACCGCCATTTTAAAAATACACATGGGAAAAAATCATTTTATTTCTGAAAATGTACATTGGTATGATAAAGCTTCATACCAAATATGAACTGAATACAATCATCCATTACGAAAATAAAAATTATCATGCGAAAAAAACAAAATGGCTACTAGCAGCTTAACATAGCATAGGAACAAAAATAAACTGATTATAATATAGTCACCTCCTGATTATCTAGGGGTGAGTGGACCGGGTTGCAAATTAACTGGGGTCACAAAAGTCAATTCCAATTTTATTTAATTTCTCAGTTTAGACAACAATACCATAATTTATCGATTTTATATGTTAAAGTTCCTTTAGAATAAATCTCTGTACTAATTATTATTTAATTTATCAATGCAAAAAAGCAGAGGAACACGGCAATTTATCTGTAAATTATTTGGTGCCGTGAGGGGTAATGACCTTGACTGCTGGATTGGAAACACGTTCTCGCCTGCCAGGATAAGATAAAAATATAAATCAAGGCAGGTGCCATTTCATTTCCAGTTCAGTGCATGATTATCGCTTTATTTTGTAGTGCTGTTCAGTGCATCGTTCAGTGACCCCTAGTAATTTTTTGTTATTTTATGCTAAAACAACACATTTTGAAATGTATTTTGTTTTGCATTTCAAGAAACGTTTTATAAAGTGACCTTAAATTTTATTCAAACCAATTCATTTCACTAATTTATAAATTTGTTAGCCTAACTTTTGAACAATTGGTTGACATTTCTATTATTTTGTACAAATAGGAAAAAAAGATCATCATTTGTTTTTATACAACATTTAGTTTAGAAATGGGTATATTCTACTGTACTCTTATCTTAAATAAATTATACCGAGCGGGGTAAATCCAACACCCAGAACGACAACCGAGAAATATAAAAACCATATAAATCTGACTTAAATTATTATGTAATAATTAATGTAATTATGTAATAATTAGGAGTAATTTTGCGGGCGGAGGACGAATACATACGTTTATGGCATTTTGTTGTTTTATATAGGTACTACCTATCATAATATAACGTTAAAAACAGTTCCTCTTAAAAATATAAAAAAAAAAAACAAAAGCTTAAAGTGCAAAAATTACAATAAATTGTGCGTCTAGTTCATCGCTTTCTTCGCCAGAATCATTTTTCATAAAATATGAAATTCCCTTCAGATGAACTTCTTATTTAGCATTTTATAACATCTTCAGCAAAATGTGGGTCATTAGGAATAATCATTTTGAAATAAAACTCATAGTACATCATTATAAAAACGTAAACAAACACTTACTGTAAGGTCCCAGCGCAAACTGACAGTTTCGAACTACACATGTGTTGTTTTGGCATGAAACAGGTGAAAAAGTCACTGGACATAATCTTGCCAACTGTAAAAACTAAATTACCTGTCAAAAAGCCAATATAATGTTTAAAACCGTAATTTTTACAACATATGTTTTTCGTACTTTTGGACGAATATATCCGTCCCTATCCCGGAAAAGAAAATTTCTAAAACGTTTTCAGCCCGGAATAAAAATGAAGTTTAACGGATATATCCATCAATAGCCAGGGAAGGGTTAAAACTTTTTTTTTCCATCTTTTACTCAATTTATTGAAATCTTGGTTTTAACCGTGGTTTTGGGTTATCTGGGCCCTTCAACCAGTCATTAGCCCGGATAATCGGGAGTTGACTATACAAGGAGAATAATCAAAGACAGAATTCATGTGTCTCATTTAATAGACGGTTTTAAGAATTTAAAAAATGTTCTTTTAAGCAAAGCATTTGCACATAAACACCAAATTACATGGGACTGTAAATTCATTCACAGAATTTTTTGTGGATAAAATATTATTGCCAAGAAATACTTGCTAAAAACATAAGTTCAAATGAACAGCAAGATATGTCACATCAGTGATCTAAATTCAATTAAGGAGTCTTTGTTTTCATTCAAATGAGTTGTGATAAGTGTCTATAAGCATATTCTCAATTTATATTACCTATGGTATTTTTTATGAGAGTAAATTTTTGATTCCTGACTCGTTCTAGCCAAGTTATTTGTGCACGTGTGTTTTGCAGAGTTTGTCCGCAACAAGCTGCCTTATCGTCTGATACAGACGGTGACGGATGACGGACTGGATGAGTTCCTGTCGGGATGGGTAGACAACAAGGTGCGAGCCCTGGTGTTCCAGAGACAAGGTCCGGTCAGGCTCAGATACCTGCTCACCGCCTTCGCCTACCGGGACAGAGTCGCCTTCGCGTATGTATACATCACTCAGATAGCTTTACATTCACTATGGTTCAGTAGTATAACAATTTTTTGAAAGGATGAAAGAGATTTTAACAAATTGGTGTATTTTATTTAGTCAAGGGTTAGTCATCCATTCTCTTTACTACATTTTTTCTAGGAAATTTAACTCCTCACATCTTTTAATTGAAGTTGAATATGCTATTCTTTAGACCATCCAGATGTCCATAGTCTATTACTGCCAAATTCAGGCATAGTTCAACGAGTCTGATATTGCAAGTCTTCAACTGTGGTGAAAAAGATTTAAAAAATAAAATAAATTGGTGTAGTGTTTTGGACTCAACTTCTAAATAACGTGTTAAGCAAAGCATTTAAGTTATTAATTTTAGATACACTAAATGTTAAAACTGGGTATTTTTGTTAAAATTAATGGCATAAGTTAATTAAGTAGTTACAGAAAGGTGATGCAGCAAGAGTTCAAAGTTGGTAGAGAAGTGCAGTTTTTAAGTTATTTCCCCGCAAACATTACCAGATCATGCTGTTCATATTGTTAAGAGATTACACCTTGGTACTGATAGTATAGTATCAGTGTACAGAAATGGTATTGTGGTCAGCCTTTGACTTAACCTTATGTTAAAATAATAATTACTCTTAATACTCAGACACACACACTATTTTGTTTTTAAATGTGAAGTTATTAATAATTATTAAATATTTATTTTATAAGAATGGTTATAACAATTTATGTGTATTCTGATATTTCATTTTCCTGCAGCCATAGTAAACAAAAGAACCATAAGCTGTAGCAACCTTTCCTCTGTGGACCCCATCCGTTTCTTCTAACCTTCCCATTTCCCCTTCGACAGTCCTGTAGACTCTGTGTGTTATGTGCAGGTTCGTCCAGACCAACACAGCCAAGGGAGAGGCAGTGCGGGCCAGGCTCCAGGTGCCCCCGGATATGGACTCTCTGTTGCTGTTCAACGAGAACACTCCTCTTTGACAGTCCTGTAGACTCTGTGTGTTATGTGCAGGTTCGTCCAGACCAACACAGCCAAGGGAGAGGCAGTGCGGGCAAGGCTCCAGGTGCCCCCGGATATGGACTCTCTGTTGCTGTTCAACGAGAACACTGAGCGGCCCGTGGCGAGCGTCTCCATGATCAACATCCCTGTGCAGACCCTGCAGGACGTCATCAACTCCAACAAGTACCTCTTGTTGCCACGACTCTCCTCCCAGGTACTAAATGTCTTATATAAAAAAATTTCATAACTTAAAACACAAATTCACATTATTCATTAAATTAAAAATCCTATTATTCGTAAAAACTTTACGATCCCTACTTGTCCTAGATCACTGTAGACCATGTGTCGTTGTAGGAGCTACTAGAAGCCCTGTGACCTTGCAAGAGACTGTGTGTACTGCTCACCTACCAACTCACTGTGACCATGTGTTATTGTAGGAGCTACTGGACGCCCTGTGCCCCGCATCTCCTCGCAAGCGACTGTGTGTACTGCTCGTCTCTCAGAACACCCCTCACCATGAGCCCCATCGCCAGAGTCTGCGCAGATTTGCTCAAGAGGCCAACTATGCAGACAAAGTTTGCTTCATGTACATTTTCCAGGAACGGCAGGTCGAATTCGTCCATGCTTTACTCTCAGGTTTGGCTCTGCAATTAAGTAATGTTTGTGAATATAAAACAACTTTTTAGTCCCTAAAGCATTTTTTATGAAATATCTTCAATCTAATTCAAAAATTCAACAATTGCTTGAAAACTTAGTATTTTTTTGGTACTAAGGGTATTGGTGGGCTCATTTCCAAATATAAGACAATCATGCAAATGTCTAAGAAACATCCTTTTAAATCAACTGTAAACAGTTTTTTTTCATATATATTTATTTAGAGATCATAACAATTTTATAGAAAATCTTAGGGTTTTTCAACATATGAATTAAAATTTCTGTTCTAACACAGAAGACAGTACTCAAATTGTCTTTACTCAATAGCCCATCCCATTTTATTATGTTTGGTTGGAGGTAAAGATTACAGGTAAGTATGAAAGGACAAACACTCAAAATACATAAACTTTGAAACATCTTCAGTGAAAGTTGATATATATTCACAGGTTGTAAATAATGGAATATAGGCATATATAAATTTTACTTTACTCTTTAGTTCATCTGCCATAATTCAAGCTAAAATTAAAGAGAAAATGTCATGCAAGACAAACTTTGATCTCCCGTGGTTATGAGGGTCCACAGAGCTTAGAGAAAACTTTTGGCGATGAGATATTTGTCATGCTTCTGATAAAATAGAGGTTCAAATAATATTTAGACAATATCAAACTGTTTCAAAGTAGTACTTGTTTTAAACTCAGTATGTGATATACATAATTAAACATCGCAAATTCATAAAAAAATACTTTATTTATCTGTAAATCCTTCTATATTGCTATGTTGATGTGGTGTGTTGCCAGGAGAGAGCAGTCCAGGCCAGCCCCTGGTGGCCATACTGTGGCGCAGGGACCAGAAACACATCAGGTACGAGTGGCTACCAGAGGGCCAGGACTGGGCGAGCTATAACACGACCAAGCAGCACCTGGAGCCTGCCATCGAGCGGCTGTTGCGCGCCACACAGGTAAATCATGGGATAACACTCCCAAGTTGCACCTCAGGTTTAAGTGGTTACCAGAGGGCCAGGACTGAGCGAGCTATAACACGACCAAGCAGCACCTAGAGCCTGCCATCAAGCGGCTGTTGCGCGCCACGCAGGTAAATCATGGGATAACACACGCGAGTTGCACATCAGGTACGAGTGGCTACTAGAGGGCCAGGACTGGGCGAGCTATACACGACCAAGCAGCACCTGGAGCCTGCCATCGAGCGGCTGTTGCGCGCCACAGAGGTAAATCATGGGATAACACTCCCGAGTTGCACCTCAGGTTTAAGTGGTTACCAGAGGGCCAGGAGCTACAACATTAACAAGGAACACCTAGAGCCAACCAGCTCAAGATCATTTAGAAGTGCTTCTTTAGTTTTGCTGTTTTAGTCCTCCTTACTCAGGACTCGAAGTAAATTTACTAGTGTCTGTAACATTCAACCTTATGGGAGTACGCGCACCAAGTTGGTATGACGGCACAAACACTCCAGAGCAATCCACACCTTCCGCCATCTTGCAAAAGGTTAGGAGGAATGAATGTTAGGATGTTTCCGAGCTGCCGTGCTGGCCTTACCGCCACAGGCAGTGAGCGTACCCTGTGGTTTGCTGGTACAGGATTTTTGTCGTTCTTCCTTAAAAAAACATGGATGGGTAAAATTGAGGAGTTCTAATGAATAAGTATCATCATAAGTTGAACTTTATGATACATCCCGTGCACTTGATTAATCCTTGGAAATAAAATAACCACAAAAATATTGTTTTCATCTTAATCATTCCCTTATAAAAATTCTTAGGTAACCACCAAAAATTTTTTAAATGAATTACAATTGGCTTACCATGCTCATTACACCCAAATATAACTTGAACCTTCCAGATTAAATACTGTACAAGATACTGATTGTAGAAGATATTACAAAAATTCAATTTAGGTTTTATTTTTCAATATCAAAACTAGTGGTTTTCCTATTTCTGTGTTGTGTTGTAGGCAATGACCCATGAGGCGGTGATAGGAGAGCTGATCGATGAGCAGGCGCAAGGCATCATCTCCAAAGTAATCACCAAACTGCTGCTGACCTACGACATCCTACGAGACAACCTGGACAAGGAGCACATCCTGCCCGTCGTGTCCGTCATCGCCACCATCGTAGTCATTTTAGCAGCTGGCTACCTTATGGCTTATCTCATGTCAGTAACAAATGCCACTCTTATAGCATCTTTTGAAATGTGTATCTTTCTATCTAAAATTACATCCGTCCATAATAGACGGATAAACTGATAGTGTATAAAATGGGTGTCACCTTAAAAATTTTGAAAATCGTATTTACAGTTATAAATAGGGATGTGTCGATTCTCGATACCGATTCTCGATACCACCGATACTTGGCCATTGGTTTCGGTATCGAGAATCGATTGTCTAAAGTCGATACCGATACTTTCGATACCGGTCGGTTCAGTTGTATGGTAAATAAAAATTTGATTTCAAGTTATTACGTCATTGCGTCACATTAAAACATACTAAAATCCTCTTTTACAGATGGTGGAACAATCAAATAAGTCTAATAAAGTCAAAATGATTTTCTTTCGGTTGATCAAAAGAAAATAAAGCTAACAACATCAACAACAATCTCGCGTACGCAAGTGGCGACTGCTGGTAACTGCGCAAACAAGCGCCAGAAAAGTAGTCCCATACCGTATTCAGATTAGATCTTCTTGCCATAATTTAATTACTATTTTAGCTTTAAGATATTTCATTTGATTTAATTTTATTTTACTATTTTAAAATAAAAGACAGATGTCAAGATAGTGAAATACTTCCAAGTCTTGGACTGGACTCGACTCTTGACTGGCATTGGCATTGTGCCGATTGTGGAAACTTGGCGACGGATGCAACTGCACCGATTGTTAGGGGTAGTGAGTCAACATATCTACTGATTTAAATAATATTCATTTGTACGGTACATTTTTAAAACATTTGGAAAACTTTAAAACTAATAATTAATCATAATTTGACATTTAATTGCACCAAAACAATTATTTAAAACTGAATCATATAACTTAAGACAAAACAAAGAGCTGTGTTGACATTAGCAGAATCTATACTTATTTAATACGCTAAGGGCTTTTTTGTCTTGAGAACTCCTCCTACAATTTTCAACCGATTTTCAAGTTTTTGGTATCGTTGGATAGGGCTTACTCTGTAGTTGTTCCCGCCAAAAACTGATGAGAATTGGACTGAAAATAAAGGCGCTGTCCACCATAGGCGTCATTTCAGCATTCTGATTGGGGGGGCAAGATTTTCATAAGGTCTTACACCCTCCCCCCTTCCCACAAATACGCCAAACATCTTAAATTTCCCTAAAAACTGTCAATAACAGCTAATTAAGTTTACATTGTGACACTAAGCTGTCCATAAACTGTGAACTTATAATATAATCTTACAAACCCATGAAAACAATACCCTAATGCATGTAAAATTTGATTATATAACATGTTTCTAGCAGACGTGCTCAACGGTTCGGCCGGGGTCTCCTTATCCACCAAAAAAAAAAAACATGTTTCTATACGTAGAAAGTCATTATTCTTCGGAGACTGCCAGTGGCTACTGTAATGTAAAACACCTTAAGAAATTTAACAAATTTAATTGGTTACTGGATACTAAATCGTTGAAATAAAAATACAAAAAAACATCATTTTATAACTAATTAGTTATTTTTATTGTATATTATTTACAACTCTAAAATTTTACAGTTGGATATATAGACTAAAACTTCATAGGCCTACATATGGTAAAATACATTGTTTTATCTTTATCAAAAATTAGTTTTTGACAAAGCACCTTTGCAGTCCGCCGTATAAGGAACAAAAATATCATTTAACTATTGTTTTGTTAGGATCAGTACAGTCACGGTATACATACATTGCCCATTATAGATAACCTAAATTGAGGCATTGAGATGCAAAGGGGTGTAAGTGACAAAATTTAAAAATCGCAGATGACCAGTGAAAATTATAGCGGAAACAATGTTTTATTTGGTGGTAAAGAGATGCAAGTGCTAGCCTTGACATGTGCTGACATCTAGCGGCGTAAAGAAAAACTACTAACTGAACGCTTCATTTTATTTGGTGGCAGAGGGGGTTAGGTGCACTTACACCTGTTTGCCTCTATTGTAAATGCCAACAAAATATGCATATTCTTTAGTTGCAAAGGGGTGTAAGTAACATGTTTGAAAGTAAAAGGGTGTAAGTGATTCCAGGGCAAATAAAAAAAAATTACCATGCCAACAATTTAAATCACAATTATTCCAAACTGGATATTTAAACAAACAAATGAATGCCAAATTAAAGTGTGTAAATAGCATTTTCATAAGACATACGTAGAATTTACAATAAGACTTGAACTTTGAATTAGTTTTACACAAAATCTTACTTTGGTCACTTGCACCCCTTTGCATCTCGGTGCCTCAATTGCTATTGAGGACAAGAAAGATAAAAAATTACTAAGTAATCAAAAAAAGATAAGTAATGATTTACAAAAAACATCTATACATATTTAATACGTGATACGGGTTTTTGTACAAAAGGAACTCCTCCCACAATTTTCAATACATTTTAATGATTTTAATGCCTATGGATAGAGCTCGGCGTGAAGTTGTTTCTAAAGTAAATTGTTAAATTATCCATTTAAAAAGAGGGGACCTACAAGTTCGTAAAGTTTGTAAATTTCACATTTGATAACCCATCAGTAAAGAAATTGATTGATTTTCAAGTAAACAGCTATAAAGTGTAAACATCAGACATCAGCGAAAGTACTACATCTACCTTTTCACACGAAAGAGGTTATGTTTAACCAAGGTAAGGCTCCAATCTACCTGAGCCCGAACGATGTTATAAAATGCCGCGGCCGTAGCGCTAGGAGAGTTTGATGGCTGCAGAGGTTTACGGGAATCGTGTTTTAAAATTAACTAATTAGGATAGAGATTGACTCTTAACTTTTTACAAAAGTAGAAAGACGGATCTCGTATTCTCTGGTTTTAGAATTTTTAAATAAAATTTCTAGTTTCAGTTATAACTGTCTAAAATCATCTGTTTTTCTCTAGTGGCAAGTTTTATAGATGCAGAATGAGGTTTACGGGGATCGTGTTTTAAAACTAACCAATTAAGATAAAGATTGGATCATAACTTTTCTAAAAGTAAAGAGGTTTCTTCGGCTCTGTTTTTGGAATTTTTAAATAAAATTTCTAATTTTAGCTATAACTGTCTAAAATCATCTGTTTTTGTCGATGAAAATGCAAGGGTTTTTTGGAACCCAGTTATCTTTTGCTACATGCAGCCTAGAGATACAAGAGCTACAACTAATGTGTCATATCAAAGAAGAATAACGGTGCTAAATTTCCTTTCTTACACTTTATTTATTTCACTTTGGTAGTATTATCAAAACTAATGGAAAACTTAAGTTAAAAATCGAGAAAAACAGATGATTTTAGACAGTTATAGCTAAAGTTAGAAATTTTATTTAAAAATTCTAAAATAGAGCCTACGAGATCCGTCTTTTTACTTTTAGAAAAAGTTAAGAGCCAATCTACAGTATATCTTAATTGGTTAGTTTTAAAACACGATTCCCGTAAACCTCTGCATCTATAAAACTTGCCAATAGAAAAAAAAAAAAAAACAGATAATTTTACACAGTTATAACTGAAATTATAAATTTTATTTAAAATTTCTAAAACCAGAGAAGACGAGATCTGTCTTTCTACTTTTATAAAAAGTTAAGAGTCAATCTCTATTATAATTATTAGTTAATTTTAAAACACGATTCTCGTAAACCTCTGCATCCATCAAACTCGCCTAGCGCTACGGCAGCGAGGCGGCACTCGGTAACGTCGTTCGTGCTCAGGTAGACCGGAGCCTTAACAATTCAACAGACGTGAGTGAGATGGGACTTCCTGCAAGATGACGATTGCAGAATGAGTCAATTTAAGAGTGTTATGTAAATAATTCAAAGTAGACATTTTGTTAAAGTCTGATTCAGAAGTTTATATTTGTTACATACAAATATTTCACCATATCACATAACCTAACATTTTAATTTCCAATTTTAAAAAAATCACCGAAATTATTGGGGGGGCAACTGCCCCCCCTTGCCCCCCCCCAAATGACGCCTATGCTGTCCACCATTGAAATTTCAAAGTTTCCCATTTAAATAACATTGGGATTGAATAAAGCATTTTAAACATCTGTTAATAATCAGCTGTAAATACATGTATTTGTGGTGATTAAAAGGATTCACAATATTGGATTGGTCGGATCTCATTGATTTAGAGCTAAAATTAACATTTGTATATAGTATTAAAATAAATTGCTTGATTTCGAGCAACACGTATACTAGTAGTAGTAATGCCGGCAGACAGAAGAGTAGTGGCAAGATGAACAATCAGGTTTACCAATGGCTAACCTCAAATAGCCCCCGTAATACAGTTTTATTGTTGTATGTTATTTTCTAATTCAGCATTCACAAAAATATATCATGTTTATTAATTGATAATCAATGTATTTTTCTCTCAAATTGCTTTGATTATAAGACAGAAGAGTGGATTTATTGTTCTTTGTTATCTTTTAAGTTCTAACAAACAGGCTTCATGGCTGTTCACTAAAGCTAGCCTTTACTCAGTTAAGGGACACTCTACCACTAGCAGACGGAGGGAATTATGTGAATTAAAAAACAGTGAAAATTATGTGTACATAGCTTGAGTATATCGGAGAAGTGACAATAATTCCTAAATAAAGTGAGTTGTGAAGATTTTATTATGAACAAAGACAAAGGAAGTAGAAAGAGTTAAAAATCTAGTGATTCAGCTGTAGCATCCTGGCATTCTATTCTTGTGACACAAAGTAGAATCTTTACATTTCTTGTAATATTAATTATTTTGTATGATAATTGAAAATGGAATATTCCGTGTATAAATAAATAAAAGTAGGCCTTTTTTGCCTAATAAAAAAACTGTGAATAGGGTAAAGCTTTTATTTGGAAACATTTCAAAGTAGCCTATGTGAAACATGAAAGTGAAAAGTTAAGTAAGCAACTGTAACAGGGGATTTTCTTTTTTCATTTAATGGTGGTCATATACTAACTTTTCAATCATTTTATTCCGTACATTTCTTAAATCCCTTTTGTTACTAAACCAAGTTTTTTTTTGTTTTTTTTTTAATCAGCAATTTAAAAACCCATATTTTTCCTTCACATAGTTTTTAAGCAAATTAAACTTAAAGTGATCTTTTGTAGGCCTAGTAGGATAGGCTAGTTATTTTAGTATAGTAGGCTAGTATATTTTTATATTTTAGTATAGGCTAGTTAATTTAAGGCAATTTTCAATATTTTTATGTTCACTACTTGACTCGACTCGTTCCAAAAATATGATATTCGCCCACCCCTATTAAATATTCATGTTACGTAATAGTTAACTGTTAACTTGCTTATTTGAGTACATCGTTTTCATTTCTTAACATTGAAAGTTAATTAGTTAATTTTGTGGGTTCTTAAACCATATTTAGTGTTTGTGATTTGACTATTTCTATAGTGAATTAATTTTTAGGTTATCTATTCATTCAAGTTAAATAATTATTACTGTTTTTTTAATTTAATTTTATTTTATTTTTTATTTTTTTTTTTATAGTCATCTTGCTTAGGAATTAATTATTTTCCTTTTTGAGCATTGAAAATAAATTATATGCGTGTTTATTGTAGTGCTTGCAAATATATATTACAAAAAGGTTCAAGATAATGAATCTAAAGTTTTTATTTTTTTAAGAGGCAGACCAGAGTCTGAAATATATAACCGAGCGGATACATTTTACTACTTACAGCTAAACTAGGTTTTTTTGACGATGGTATCAAAAGTATCGGTATCGAGAATCGGGAATCGATTTTTGAAGAATCGGCATCGGTATCGAGAATCGATAAATTTTGGTATCGACACATCCCTAGTTATAAACATAAAAAAACCTATAATAAGTGATGTCACGCTAAGAAAGTCTTGGACAAAACTTCATTGGTGTCTATCATATAAGTTAAAAGGGCTTTAAATTTTGAGCAATGGGGAAATCTGGTCTCAAAAGGTCACCTCTATTGGAGGATTTTGCATTTATTAATTGGTATTAATTTTGACAACATGGTTTTAATGCAAATTTATATAATTTTCGATTTCTAGTCATCCTTACAAGGCTAACTGCCAATAATAATTTTTTAAGCCTAAAAATATGTAATCACTACAGTAGACTAACAATTTTTGTCGATGATCTATGGCTGGATTATTGCTGCTAATCAGTTTTATAGTTAATCCAAAACAAAAACTGCCTAAAATAATAATAATGAAAAATACCCCCTGTTGCAGCAAACTTGCCAACTTAGCGATTTTTTATTTTCCTCATAAAAACACGATAGGAATGAGGATTTAGGTTTGCTGTAGGTATGGACGGGAATGGATTTTTAGTTCGGGACGGGACAGGAATTTTTATTTCCCGTCCAATTTCGGGACGGGATTGCTCTACTTGACGCTATTGGAAAATATTCATTTTGACTTTTATCTGAGTGTCGTAAAAAGACAAATTAATGTTAAATATCAAATGGTTCTGTTTACAAATTGTTCCAATTGTTTTTGTATAATTTACAATGAATCTCCTTTTGTTAAAAAGATTTAAAATATCTAAATTTTATATTTGCAGTATACAATGTGATAAGGATGAAGTATAAATTTTCTTGTAACCAAAAAAATTTCAATCAAATCACTAAACAATTTACATACCTATAAAAAAAGTCCATTAAAATTTTATAAAAGTTTTGTTGAATGAAATTTTAAACGTTTTGTACAAAGAATGAAAAGAAAAATTATGTACATCAAAATATAGATTAAAACAAATGGAAAAATTGTAAAGAAAACAAAACTGTATTACATAAATAGGCCTAAGGCCTGCTCAGTTAAAAAAAGAACAAAAAACAACAAATTGAAATTATAATAAATACTAGGAACAAAGCCCGTTGTGGTTAAATACAACGGTCTCTAGAAAAATGGTACCTATAGGCTATTTTCGGTGAAATAAAAAAAATGTTTGTTTTCATTATTGAAATTTTATTTGAGAAAAATAATTGGTTCGTATTTCAGCGTACTTAGATTGTGTTGAATGGCATAGAAAAGATAAACTTCTAAACAAACAGTTTCAGTCGCGATCTATATTATAAATGGTAAAATTATTCATTTTCAGAACAATTAAAAATTTATACTTGTAATTTTTTAATTTAGTTCAGTTTTATAGTAATTTAGTTTGATTTAATTTAGTTTAGTTTTTCAAATAACAATTAATTTATGATTGTAAAAATCACATACTGCTTAAAACCACACACTGCTTTATCACATAACTTTATTTAAAAGCCATCAAAACGTAAGGAACTCACAACCACAAATCCCAAATGTAAACATCAAAATGTAAACAAAGAAAAGTCAAGGACACAACAATGCATCAATCAGCTGTTAAATTAATAACATGTGTTTCATGGACACAGTTTAAAGGAAGAAAATGTTTATCTTTTTAACTTTTTCACCATAACTGCTGAGAAAAACATGAAACTTTCACATTTTTGAGTAAATAAACACAGACGAAGCTTTCGGACAACACCTAAAAGATTATTAAAATCGGTCCAGTACTCTAGATTTAGCTGTACAAAGTTTAATAAAAATATCTCTACCATAGTATTTTTTCAACGTAAACAAATTGGTAGTAGCTTTGGTTTTTTGTAAATAACCTTTTAACGATGAGGAAATGGACCAAAGTGAATGATAGTTTTCTGAAAGAGAATTAAATTTCCTACAAATTACTAATAAGCATTTCTTAAATAATCGCAGTAAAAGTAGCCAAAAATTGCCTTCAAATGAAAAAAAAAAACTTAAAAACCCGTTTTTAATGTATATCTTATGGAAAACATGTTTCCTTATTTTTTCACCATAAATACTAAAAAACATCAAACTTTCATATTTTACTGGCAAATCTACAGGATGAAAGCTTTCCAACGACATCTTAAAAATTAAAATCGGTCCAGTGAAACTCCAGATTCGATTGCCCCAAGATTTTCAAAACTGAATTTTTAACGCAAATAAATTGGTAGTAGCTTTGGTTTTTTGTAAATAACTTACAAACGGTGGGGAAATCGACCAAAGTGGATGGTGATTTTCTGAAAGAGAATTAAATTTCCTACAAATTACTATTAAGCATTTCTTGGACAACCACAATAAATGCAGCCAAAAATTGCTTTCAAATAAGAAATTCGTAAAACCCCGTTCTCAATGTATTTTTTATGAAAAACATGTTTCTTTATTTTTTCACCATAAATACTAAAAAACATCAAACTTTCATATTTTTTGGCAAATATACAGGATAAAAGCTTTCCAACGACATCTTAAAAATTAAAATCGGTCCTGTGAAACTCCAGATTCGATTTCCCAAAGATTTTCAAAACTGAATTTTCAACGCAAATAAATTGGTAGTAGCTTTGTTTTTTTGTAAATAACTTATCAACGGTGAGGAAATCGACCAAAGTGGATGATAATTTTTTGAAAGAGAATTAAATTTCCTACAAATTTCTAAAAAACATTTCTTGAATAACCACAATCAAAGCAACCAAAAATTGCCTTAAAATAAAAAAAAATTAAAATCGGTAAAGTGGAATTCTAGATTTGATTGTCCCAAGATTTTCAACGCAAATAAATTGGTAGTAGCTTTGTTTTTTGTAAATAACTTATAAACGGTGAGGAAATCGACGAAAGTGGATGGTAATTTTCTGAAAGAGAATTAAATTTCCTACAAATTACTAATATGCATTTCTTGAATAACCGCAATCAAAGCAGCCAAAAATTGCCTTCAAATTAAAAAAATTAAAAACCCGTTTTCAATGTATTTCTTTATTTTTTCACCATAAATACTAAAAAACATCAAACTTTCATATTTTTTGGCAAATATACAGGATAAAAGCTTTCCAACGACATCTTAAAAATTAAAATCGGTCCGGTGAAACTCAAGATTCCATTTCCCAAAGATTTTCAAAACTGAATTTTCAACGCAAATAAATTGGTAGAAGCTTTGGATTTTTGTAAATAACTTTTGAACGGTGAGGAAATCGACCAAAGTGGATGGTGATTTTCTGAAAGAGAATTAAATTTCCTACAAATTACTATTAAGCATTTCTTGGACAACCACAATAAATGCAGCCAAAAATTGCTTTCAAATAAGAAATTCGTAAAACCCCGTTCTCAATGTATTTTTTATGAAAAACATGTTTCGTTATTTTTTCTCCATAAATACTAAAAAACATCAAACTTTCATATTTTTTGGCAAATATACAGGATAAAAGCTTTCCAACGACATCTTAAAAATTAAAATCGGTCCAGTGAAACTCCAGATTCGATTTCCCAAAGATTTTCAAAACTGAATATTCAACGCAAATAAATTGGTAGTAGCTTTGGTTTTTTGTAAATAACTTATCAACGGTGAGGAAATCGACCAAAGTGGATGATAATTTTCTGAAAGAGAATTAAATTTCCTACAAATTACTATCAAACATTTTTTGAACAACCACAATAAATGCAGCCAAAAATTGCTTTCAAATAAGAAATTCGTAGAACCCCGTTCTCAATGTATTTTTTATGAAAAACATGTTTCTTTATTTTTTCACCATAAATACTAAAAAACACCAAACTTTCATATTTTTTGGCAAATATACAGGATAAAAGCTTTCCAACGACATCTTAAAAATTAAAATCGGTCCAGTGAAACTCCAGATTCGATTTCCCAAAGATTTTCAAAACTGAATTTTCAACGCAAATAAATTGGTAGTAGCTTTGGTTTTTTGTAAATAACTTATCAACGGTGAGGAAATTGACCAAAGTGGATGGTGATTTTCTGAAAGAGAATTAAATTTCCTACAAATTACTATTAAGCATTTCTTGAACAACCACAAAAATGCAGCCTAAAATTGCTTTAAAATAAGAAATTCGTAAAACCCCATTCTTAATGTATTTTTTATGAAAAACATGTTTTTTATTTTTTTCACTATAAAAACTAAAAAATATCAATCTTTCATATTTTTTGGCAAATATACAGGATAAAAGCTTTCCAACGACATCTTAAAAATTAAAATCGGTTTAGTGAAACTCCAGATTCGATTTCCCAAAGATTTCACTTAATTCAGTATTTTGGAAACGCAAACAAAACTGGTAGTAGCTTTGGTTTTTTGTAAATAACTTTTGAACGGTGAGGAAATCGACCAAAGTGGATGGTGATTTTCTGAAAGAGAATTAAATTTCCTTCAAATTACTCTTAGGCATTTCTTTAATAACCACAATAAAGGCAGCCAAAAATTGCCTTCAAATAAAAAAATCGTAAAAACCTGTTTCCAATGTATTTCTTATGGAAAACATGTTTTATTTATTTTTTTACCATAAATACTAAAAAACATCAAACTTTCATATTTTTTGGCAAATCTACAGGATGAGAGCTTTCCAACGACATCTAAAAAATTAAAATCGGTCCAGTGAAACTCTAGATTCGATTCTGCCAAGATTTTCAAAACTGAATTATTATAAGAATAGATTAACACTGAGGAATGAAGTGGTTCAACAAAACAACACCATTTATAACCCCAAGAAATGTTTATTTTTCATTTGTTATACTTATTGATTTAACTGAGACAGGTTCTTACCCCTCGAACCATAAAAAATAAACTAAATTAGTATAACACACTAATACTTATTTAGTGTTATACTAAAATTATTATATTTTTAGCAGATTAATATACAACAGATGTTGTATAGCACATATTAGCAGATTATCATAAAAGTTGAGCTTTGAATTTGGATAATTAGACCTAATTATTTTTATTTTGATTTCTATGTATTCATTTAGCTATTTTTGCTATATAAAAAAATGAGTGTATGATAAAAAAATCAATAAAAAACAATGAAAGTTTAAAGTTATCAACCTCAAAATCCAATAAATGTATTTGTAATGTTTAGTTTAAAAATATATATATATTTAAAGGGATTTGAAGTTTTTTATTTAAAAACTATATTAAATTATAATCAGATGCTTTTAACATTGTAAAACAATAATTCAATTAAAGATTGATTTATTTAACAATACTTTGCCCTTTGATTGGAAAGTCACACAACTTTGGTTAATGTTTTGTTTAATTTGTAAGAATTAGACGAATTAAACGAGCCATCCCTTAGTTTTCTACGTTAATTGGTTCAGAAAGAAGCAAACTATGAGTCAAAAACACCCCTCTTGAATAAATTACTGCCTGATGTCGAGCAATAGATAAGCTGAACAATAGATCGTGGCTGCCAGCTGTGTTTTTGTGCTCGTTAGCGAGTTTGCCGGCCGGCAGTTCCCGACCCGATAAATTCCCGAGGAAAAAAAATCCCGCGCGACAATCGGGACAAATTTCTCCCGAAAATTTTCCCGAAATTTCGGGTTCCGTCCATCCCAAGTTTGCTGCCACGGGGTATTGTAAGAAAATTTATGTTAATCTTTCATTAGTGAAGGTAAACACAAAATTTTATAAAACCTGGCACTTTTTTAGCGAATTTCCCATAGGGAATAAGCTATTACCGTAGGTCTCATGGTAAGACCTAAGCCCGGGACCATGTTACTTTTTCGTTTTAAGGTGCCCAGAGACCAAAAAAATAGTCATTAAAATTTATATATATATACATATATATATATATATATATATATATATATGTATGTATATAAGTAGATAGTAATATGGGGCTCCTAGGACACTTTGGATACTCAAAGAAAATTAAACAAATTTCATAGTTTTTCAGTACAATTATGCAATATTTTTGCCATTTTTTGGCCAATTTTCAGCTTTTGTCAAATTGTTATAAAAAATATGCAATTTTAATGAAATTTTTAACAAATATTCCTAAATTTTCATAAAATTTTCTACTAAATAAAATTTTTTTAAAACAAGTAAAATTATTACATTTTCTAGAGTATTTTTTTTTATAAAATCAATATTCGACTTTTCATAAGTCAATTTAAGTTTTCTACAGTATTTTTTCAATAAAATCAACAGTTGACTATTCATAAGTCAATTTAAAATTTTAATAGTATTTTTTAATAAAATTTGACTAAAATAGTGATAATTTGATTATATTTCAATAATTTTAAATAATTTGTATAATATTATTTTTGATTATACTCAAGTAATTTTTAAATTTTTATGAATATGAATTGAAAAAAATTATTTGTATAATTATTTTTATATAAATGGAAAAGAAAAGTGCAAGATGTAAATTGTATAAAAATGAAACTCAATATTATAAATGTAATAAAAATAAATTACATTCCAAATGCAAAGAATGTGATAAAATTTATGAAAAAGAATTATTTGATAATATTAAAATAGAAGAAAAAACTGAAAAACAATGTGCAAATTGTAAAGAAACAAAAGATATATCAAATTATTATAACAAGTACAGTAGTAAAGATAGAAAACAGGTATTTTGTAAACAATGTATTAGACAAAGGTTGTTAAAACCACAGTTGTGTGAATGTGGAAGAGAAATTAAATATCTTTATCACTATCCAAAACATTTGGAAACTAAAATTCATAATAAAAATATTGAGAAATTAAAGAGTTAAATAACTAAAATAATAAAAAAATTTACTACTTTTAAAAATTTATTTTATTGAAAAAATACTCTAGAAAACTTAAATTGACTTATAAAAAGTTGACTATTGATTTTATTGAAAAAATACTCTAGAAAATTTAAATTAACTTGTGAAAAGTTGACTATTGATTTTATTGAAAAAATACTCTAGAAAATTTAAATTAACTTGTGAAAAGTTGACTATTGATTTTATTGAAAAAAATACTCTAGAAAATTTAAATTAACTTGTGAAAAGTTGACTATTGATTTTATTGAAAAAATACTCTAGAAATTTTAAATTAACTTGTGAAAAGTTGACTACTGATTTTATTGAAAAAATACTCTGGAAAATTTAAATTAACTTGTGAAAAGTTGACTACTGATTTTTATAAAAAATTTTCCCTTAATAAATGGCGAATGAAAAAAATAAAAATTATTGTCATTACTGTAATAAATATATATCTGCTAATATGTTTACAAAACATTTAAATTCAAAACTTCATTTAAAAAATAAAGAGATAAAAATTAGAGAATATAATGACTTATTATTATGGGCTAAAAGTAATAATATTTATGATTATAATTACAAAAATATTGATCAATTAATTGAAATTAAAAATATATATGATCCTACAAATTATTCATTATTTAATATAGAAAAATTAAATGAAATTGCAAAAAAATTATCTGTTAAAAATTATGAAAATTTATCTAGAGATGAACTAATTAAAAGATTAAACAAAATCCAAATAATTTAGAATATAGATCATTAAAATATATTGAAAATTTAGCAATTAAAAATAGTATTAAAATTGTTAATAAAACTAGGAGAGAATTGATTGGATTATTAAATGATTATTTTAAAAATAAACCAATTCCAAAAGAAAATATAATAAATATTCAAGAAGCTTCATCATTAAAAGGATATTTTCAAGATTATATTTTAACAAATTCAAATGATGATTTAGATATTAATGATTATTTAGAAACTCAAAGAAATGAAATAAAAAAATTGATAGAAAAACAAAAATTCAAAAATATTAAAGGACAGATGGCTTTAGAATGTGAATATGAAAGAAAATTAATAAATGGTGAAATTCAAAATAGTAATATGTATTTTTGTATAAAAAGTTCAGATATTTTAAATATAGATGATTTTATTGATGATCAATTTAAGAAATTAATAGTTAGAGAACAACTAAATCAACCATCAAAAGGCTCTGGTTGGTCATTAAAAAGATGTGTTGAATTAAATCTAAAATTATCTAAAAATAATTCATTACATGCTGGATCATATATAGAATTACCAAATAAAATTAAGAATAAAAAATGTTGTGTAAATTTTAAAAATAAAGATAAATATTGTTTTATTTATGCAATTAGATGTGCTATTGATAAACCAAACAAACATGCTGAAAGAGTTAAACAATATCAAAAATATATAAATGATGATATTTTTAAAGGTTTTGATTATCCAATAACATTAAAAGATATTAAATTATTTGAAAAAAGATCATTAGATTCTAAATATAACTATCCATCAATGTCAATAAATATTTATAGAATTGATGAAGATGAAAAAATAGTGCCATTACAAATATCTGAACATTATAATACACAACTAGAAATTGATTTATTATATTATAAAATTGGTAATAATTGTCATTATATATTAATAACAGATTTAAATAAATTAGTGTATTGTCAATTATCAAAACATAAAACAAAAAATATATTTGTAGAAGATGTTTGACTCATTTTTACAAAAATAAAGACTTGAATAATCATTTAGAAATATGTAAATCATTAGAACCTTGTAGACCTATAATGCCATTTCCTGGTCAAACAGTAAGTTTTAAAAACTATTATAAAAAGTTTGAACATCCATATGTAATTTATATGGATTTTGAAAGTATATTAGAAAAGATTGATAATTGTAAAAATAATCCAAATAGCTCATATACAAATAAAATTCAAAGACATAAACCATATGGATTTACAATCTATTTAGTATCTAGAGTAACTAATAAAATGTTTAAACCTATTTGTAATAGAGCAAAAAATGAAGAAGAATTAATAAATGTACCAAATAAATTATTTGAATATTTAGATAAAATCTCAAAATATATAGCTAAAAAATATAATTCAAAAAATAAAAAGCCTATGAATTTAACTAATGAAGAAGAAATTAACTATCAAAAAACTAATATTTGTCATATTTGTGAAGATAGTGGTTTTAATAATGATGAAAGAAAAAAGGTAAGAGATCATTGCCATTTAACAGGAAAATTTAGGGGTGCTGCACATTTAAATTGTAATTTAAATCTAAAATTCCCTCAGAATATTCCTATATTCTGTCATAATAGTTCAAATTATGATACACATTTGTTTATAAAAGAATTAGCTAAAAAATATGGTAAAATTGATTTGTTAGCTAATACAGATGAAAAATATATAAACTATTCAGTAAATTCTGGTTATGGTTATGAATTTGAAGGTGATAAACCTAGAAAATTTATAAAATTCTCATTTGTAGATACATTTAGATTTATGGCTACATCAATGGAAAAATTAGCTAAAAATCTTAAAGAATTTAAACATATAAATAGATTTATAAAAGAAAATGATATAATTGAATATGATAATGAAACTTTAAAAATATTAACTTCTAAAGGTGTATTTCCATATGAATTTATTGATAATGTTGAAAAATTAAACTATGATAAAATATTAGAAAAATATCAATTTTATAGTTGTTTAACTAATGGAAATATAAGTGATGATGATTATAAACATTATATAAAAGTTTGGAATAAATTAAAAATAAAAACATTAGGTAATTATTCAGATTTGTATAATATTCAGGATGTATTATTATTAGCTGATATATTTGAAAATTTTAGATCTGTTTGTTTGAAAAATTATCAATTAGATCCAGCACATTATCTAACATCACCATCACTAGCTTGGGATTCTATGTTAAAATTAACAAAAATTAAACTAGAATTAATAAGTGATTATAATATGTATTTAATGATTGAAAAAGGCATTAGAGGTGGTATTTCACAATGTATAACTAGATATTGTAAAGCAAACAATAAATATACAAAAAATTATGATAAAACAAAACCTGAAAATTATATGTTATATATAGATGCAAATAATCTATATGGATGGGCTTTAAGTCAAAAATTACCTTATAAAGATATAACATGGATGAATCCTAATACATATACATTAAATGAATGGGTAGAAACAATATTAGAATTAGATGAAAATGCTGAATATGGATATATATTAGATGTTGATTTAGAATATCCTATTGAATTACATTATAATCATAAAGATTTACCATTAGCACCTGAACATTATAATAATAAGCTTTGTACAACATTATTTGATAAGAAAGATTATGTTGTTCATTCAAGAAACTTAAAATATTATCTACAAAAAGGATTAAAATTAAAGAAAGTTAATAGAGTTATAGCATTTGATCAAGATGATTATATGAAAAAAAATATTGAATTAAATACCAAATTAAGATCCAAATCAACATCAGATTTTGAAAAAGACTTTTTTAAATTGATGAATAATAGTGTTTTTGGAAAAACTATGGAAAATGTTAGAAATAGATGTGATATTAAATTAGGTGACGAAAAGTTTTCATTAAAACAAGCAAAAAAACCTAATTTTAAAACATTTAGTATATTTGATAAAGACTGTATTGCTTCACATATGATAAAAGAAAAGGTTAAGTTTGATAAACCAATCTATATAGGATTTTCAGTACTTGATTTATCAAAATTACATATGTATCAATTTTATTATGAAAAATTAAAGAAGTTTGATCCAAATATAAGGTTATTATATATGGACACAGACAGTTATTTTATAGAATTTAAAAAGGATCCATATAAAATTATTAAAGAAAATATTAATGAATTTGATACAAGTGATTATAAGAAAGAACATGAATGCTATAGTGAAAAGAATAAAAAAATAATTGGTAAATTTAAAGATGAGTTAAATGGTGAAATATTAGAAGAATATTGTGGTTTAAGATCAAAATTATATAGTTATGAATTTAATAATAAAAATCCTGTAAAATGTAAAGGAATCAAGAAAAGTGTTGTTGATAAAACATTACATATGGATGATTTTAAGAAATGTTTGTTTGATGATCAAGAACAATATAGAGAGATGACTTGTATTAGAAGCTTTAAACATGAACTATATACAATTATAATAAATAAATTAGCTTTAAGTAATAAAGATGACAAAAGATTTATTTGTGAAAATAAAATTGATACATTACCTTGGGGTTATAAAGATGTAAAACAATGATTATAATTAATATATAATGATTAAAAAATCAAATAAATATTTAAGTATAAAGGATATTATATTTACCATGACAGATTTAATATATAACTATTTTTATACCATATATTAAAGAAAATGATCAGAATGTAATTCATATAAGATTTTAACATTTTATTTAAACAATATTTAATTCTTCTAAAATTTAGTAACAGATGTTTATGAAGCACTGAAATATTTATAAATAATAAAAAAAATATTAATATAGTATTAGTTATTAGTAATAACATTAAAGAATATAAACCTGCTCCATTAATAATATAGTATAATTTTGAAGATATTTTTGGAATCTATTGAATATATAGCTAGAATTTAATGTTTTAAAAGCAATTTTATTATTAATATTTATTCTAAAGTTTATTAATTACTCTATTTAATTAACCCAAAAATCAAATGTTATAAAAATTTCTGATGTAAAATATTTGTTGGTAGCATTAGAACATAACAAATAATAAATTTAAATAATAAAGATGTTTTAATAATTTTTAACAAACAATCCTTGGTTTAAAGGAAAAGATATTTGTAATATTTTAGAATATGAAGATATTAAAAAAGGTATTAAAAACATATAGATGACGATGATAAATTAAGTTATAGTAAAATTATAGGTTTCACAAATTATGACACCCTGGAAATTTATGTACAAACATGTTTTCAGATGCCCTAAAACAGGGCGTCAATAAAATAGATAATAAAACAATATTTATTAATGAATCTGGTTTATATTTTTAGTTTTAAAATCAAAAAAGGTATTAAAAACATGTAGATGATGATAATAAATTAAAATTTATAGATATTTTTAGAGGGGACAATTTGTCCCCCCTATCATATAATGAAAAACATACAAAACATATTAAAATTAGGTAGGACCCAAAATGGGTCCCATATAAATTATAATATTTATTTTTAACAATTTTAAAGGAGGTAACCTTATTATACAATAAAAACTTAAGGAAACAAAACGTTACCCTTTAAACATTCAAAAAATATTCATAAAGATAATAAATTATATACAAATTTGAGACCCGTCTTAAAGACGGGTCTGACTTATAATAAAAATCATACTATTTTCATAAATGAAGCAGTTTTATATTCACTATGGAATTTCATAGCTCCTGAAAAATTAATTACTCCATGCAAAGGTAGAAACAAAAAGTCCCTATCTTAACTAAAAATAAATTTATATTTAGTAAAAATGTTTTAATAATTTTTGATAAAAAAAATAATCCTTGCTTTAAAGCAAAAGACATCTTTGATATTTTAGGATATGGAAATTCTATATGATGATAAAATAGATTTTAATATTAAAATTTTAAAGACATTGTTAAAGATGAAAATTTTGATATCATTCTATTTTTTGTTAAATCTGCTTTAACATAATTGTTGTCAAATTCACGTTCATTGTTGTCAAATTTATGTTTATTGTTGTTATTGTTGTCAAATTCATGTTTATTTTTGTCAAATTTATGATTATTGTTGTCAAGTTTTTTATTAGTTGTATATAAATGTTTTCTGTATGCATTTATACATTGTTTACAATTTGATCTATATTTGTTTAATTGTTTTCCAAATTCATCAATATTTTAAAACATTTTACACTTATTGCAAAATTTAATTTCACCTTCCATTTATTAAAGGTAAATTAAAGGAGTATCTGATGGGTTATATATTTAAAGGGGCTGTTAACACCACTTCCTATATTTTGATATATTTGAAGATTTTATATTTAAAAACTTTCCAAGGCCTTTAAAGTTTTTAAATATAAAATCTTTATAAAACCCATTTTGGGTCCTACCTAATTTTAATATGTTTTGTATGTTTTTCATTATATGATAGGGGGGACAAATTGTCCCCTCTAAAAATATCTATAAATTTTAATTTATTATCATCATCTACATGTTTTTAATACCTTTTTTGATTTTAAAATTAAAAATATAAACCAGATTCATTAATAAATATTGTTTTATTATCTATTTTATTGACGCCCTGTTTTAGGGCATCTGAAAACATGTTTGTACATCAATTTCCAGGGTGTCATAATTTGTGACACCTATAATTTTACTATAACTTAATTTATCATCATCATCTATATGTTTTTAATACCTTTTTTAATATCTTCATATTCTAAAATATTACAAATATCTTTTCCTTTAAACCAAGGATTGTTTGTTAAAAATTATTAAAACATCTTTATTATTTAAATTTATTATTTGTTATGTTCTAATGCTACCAACAAATATTTTACATCAGAAATTTTTATAACATTTGATTTTTGGGTTAATTAAATAGAGTAATTAATAAACTTTAGAATAAATATTAATAATAAAATTGCTTTTAAAACATTAAATTCTAGCTATATATTCAATAGATTCCAAAAATATCTTCAAAATTATACTATATTATTAATGGAGCAGATTTATATTCTTTAATGTTATTACTAATAATATATTAATATTTTTTTTATTATTTATAAATATTTCAGTGCTTCATAAACATCTGTTACTAAATTTTAGAAGAATTAAATATTGTTTAAATAAAATGTTAAAATCTTATATGAATTACATTCTGATCATTTTCTTTAATATATGGTATAAAAATAGTTATATATTAAATCTGTCATGGTAAATATAATATCCTTTATACTTAAATATTTATTTGATTTTTTAATCATTATATATTAATTATAATCATTGTTTTACATCTTTATAACCCCAAGGTAATGTATCGATTTTATTTTCACAAATAAATCTTTTGTCATCTTTATTACTTAAAGCTAATTTATTTATTGTAATTGTATATAGTTCATGTTTAAAGCTTCTAATACAAGTCATCTCTCTATATTGTTCTTGATCATCAAACAAACATTTCTTAAAATCATCCATATGTAATGTTTTATCAACAACACTTTTCTTGATTCCTTTACATTTTACAGGATTTTTATTATTATATTCATAACTATATAATTTTGATCTTAAACCACAATATTCTTCTAATATTTCACCATTTAACTCATCTTTAAATTTACCAATTATTTTTTTATTCTTTTCACTATAGCATTCATGTTCTTTCTTATAATCACTTGTATCAAATTCATTAATATTTTCTTTAATAATTTTATATGGATCCTTTTTAAATTCTATAAAATAACTGTCTGTGTCCATATATAATAACCTTATATTTGGATCAAACTTCTTTAATTTTTCATAATAAAATTGATACATATGTAATTTTGATAAATCAAGTACTGAAAATCCTATATAGATTGGTTTATCAAACTTAACCTTTTCTTTTATCATATGTGAAGCAATACAGTCTTTATCAAATATACTAAATGTTTTAAAATTAGGTTTTTTTGCTTGTTTTAATGAAAACTTTTCGTCACCTAATTTAATATCACATCTATTTCTAACATTTTCCATAGTTTTTCCAAAAACACTATTATTCATCAATTTAAAAAAAGTCTTTTTCAAAATCTGATGTTGATTTGGATCTTAATTTGGTATTTAATTCAATATATTTTTTCATATAATCATCTTGATCAAATGCTATAACTCTATTAACTTTCTTTAATTTTAATCCTTTTTGTAGATAATATTTTAAGTTTCTTGAATGAACAACATAATCTTTCTTATCAAATAATGTTGTACAAAGCTTATTATTATAATGTTCAGGTGCTAATGGTAAATCTTTGTGATTATAATGTAATTCAATAGGATATTCTAAATCAACATCTAATATATATCCATATTCAGCATTTTCATCTAATTCTAATATTGTTTCTACCCATTCATTTAATGTATATGTATTAGGATTCATCCATGTTATATCTTTATAAGGTAATTTTTGACTTAAAGCCCATCCATATAGATTATTTGCATCTATATATAACATATAATTTTCAGGTTTTGTTTTATCATAATTTTTTGTATATTTATTGTTTGCTTTACAATATCTAGTTATACATTGTGAAATACCACCTCTAATGCCTTTTTCAATCATTAAATACATATTATAATCACTTATTAATTCTAGTTTAATTTTTGTTAATTTTAACATAGAATCCTAAGCTAGTGATGGTGATGTTAGATAATGTGCTGGATCTAATTGATAATTTTTCAAACAAACAGATCTAAAATTTTCAAATATATCAGCTAATAATAATACATCCTGAATATTATACAAATCTGAATAATTACCTAATGTTTTTATTTTTAATTTATTCCAAACTTTTATATAATGTTTATAATCATCATCACTTATATTTTCATTAGTTAAACAACTATAAAATTGATCTTTTTCTAATATTTTATCATAGTTTAATTTTTCAACATTATCAATAAATTCATATGGAAATACACCTTTAGAAGTTAATATTTTTAAAGTTTCATTATCATATTCAATTATATCATTTTCTTTTATAAATCTATTTATATGTTTAAATTCTTTAAGATTTTTAGCTAATTTTTCCATTGATGTAGCCATAAATCTAAATGTATCTACAAATGAGAATTTTGTAAATTTTCTAGGTTTATCACCTTCAAATTCATAACCATAACCAGAATTTACTGAATAGTTTATATATTTTTCATCTGTATTAGCTAACAAATCAATTTTACCATATTTTTTAGCTAATTCTTTTATAAACAAATGTGTATCATAATTTGAACTATTATGACAGAATATAGGAATATTTTGAGGGAATTTTTGATTTAAATTACAATTTAAATGTGCAACACCCCTAAATTTTCCTGTTAAATGGCAATGATCTCTTACCTTTTTTCTTTCATCATTATTAAAACCACTATCTTTACAAATATGACAAATATTAGTTTTTTGATAGTTAATTTCTTCTTCATTAGTTAAATTCATAGGCTTTTTATTTTTTGAATTATATTTTTTAGCTATATATTTTGAGATTTTATCTAAATATTCAAATAATTTATTTGGTACATTTATTAATTCTTCTTCATTTTTTGCTCTATAACAAATAGGTTTATACATTTTATTAGTTACTCTAGATACTAAATAGATTGTAAATCCATATGGTTTATGTCTTTGAATTTTATTTGTATATGAGCTATTTGGATTATTTTTACAATTATCAATCTTTTCTAATATACTTTCAAAATCCATATAAATTACATATGGATGTTCAAACTGTTTATAATAGTTTTTCAAACTTACTGTTTGACCAGGAAATGGCATTATAGGTCTACAAGATTCTAATGATTTACATATTTCTAAATGATTATTCAAGTCTTTATTTTTGTAAAAATGAGTCAAACATCTTCTACAAATATATTTTTTTGTTTTATATTTTGATAATTGACAATACACTAATTTATTTAAATCTGTTATTAATATATAATGACAATTATTACCAATTTTATAATATAATAAATCAATTTCTAGTTTTGTATTATAATGTTCAGATATTTGTAATGGCACTATTTTTTCATCTTCATCAATTCTATAAATATTAATTGACATTGATGGATAGTTATATTTAGAATCTAATGATCTTTTTTCAAATAATTTAATATCTTTTAATGTTATTGGATAATCAAAACCTTTAAAAATATCATCATTTATATATTTTTGATATTGTTTAACTCTTTCAGCATGTTTGTTTGGTTTATCAATAGCACATCTAATTGCATAAATAAAACAATATTCATCTTTATTTTTAAAATTTACACAACATTTTTTATTCTTAATTTTATTTGGTAATTCTATATATGATCCAGCATTTAATGAATTATTTTTAGATAATTTTAGATTTAATTCAACACATCTTTTTAATGACCAACCAGAGCCTTTTGATGGTTGATTTAGTTGTTCTCTAACTATTAATTTCTTAAATTGATCATCAATAAAATCATCTATATTTGAAATATCTGAACTTTTTAAAATACATATTACTATTTTGAATTTCACCATTTATTAATTTTCTTTCAATTTCACATTCTAAAGCCATCTGTCCTTTAATATTTTTGAATTTTTGTTTTTCTATCAATTTTTTTATTTCATTTCTTTGAGTTTCTAAATAATCATTAATATCTAAATCATCATTTGAATTTGTTAAAATATAATCTTGAAAATATACTTTTAATGATGAAGCTTCTTGAATATTTATTATATTTTCTTTTGGAATTGGTTTATTTTTTAAATAATCATTTAATAATCCAATCAATTCTCACCTAGTTTTATTAACAATTTTAATACTATTTTTAATTGCTAAATTTTCAATATATTTTAATGATCTATATTCTAAATTATTTGGATTTTGTTTAATCTTTTAATTAGTTCATCTCTAGATAAATTTTCATAATTTTTAACAGATAATTTTTTTGCAATTTCATTTAATTTTTCTATATTAAATAATGAATAATTTGTAGGATCATATATATTTTTAATTTCAATTAATTGATCAATATTTTTGTTATTATAATCATAAATATTATTACTTTTAGCCCATAATAATAAGTCATTATATTCTCTAATTTTTATCTCTTTATTTTTTAAATGAAGTTTTGAATTTAAATGTTTTGTAAACATATTAGCAGATATATATTTATTACAGTAATGACAATAATTTTTATTTTTTTCATTCGCCATTTATTAAGGGAAAATTTTTTATAAAAATCAGTAGTCAACTTTTCACAAGTTAATTTAAATTTTCCAGAGTATTTTTTCAATAAAATCAGTAGTCAACTTTTCACAAGTTAATTTAAAATTTCTAGAGTATTTTTTTCAATAAAATCAATAGTCAACTTTTCACAAGTTAATTTAAATTTTCTAGAGTATTTTTTTCAATAAAATCAATAGTCAACTTTTCACAAGTTAATTTAAATTTTCTAGAGTATTTTTTCAATAAAATCAATAGTCAACTTTTCACAAGTTAATTTAAATTTTCTAGAGTATTTTTTCAATAAAATCAATAGTCAACTTTTTATAAGTCAATTTAAGTTTTCTAGAGTATTTTTTCAATAAAATTAAATTTTTAAAAGTAGTAAATTTTTTTATTATTTTAGTTATTTAACTCTTTAATTTCTCAATATTTTTATTATGAATTTTAGTTTCCAAATGTTTTGGATAGTGATAAAGATATTTAATTTCTCTTCCACATACACACAACTGTGGTTTTAACAACCTTTGTCTAATACATTGTTTACAAAATGCCTGTTTTCTATCTTTACTACTGTACTTGTTATAATAATTTGATATATCTTTTGTTTCTTTACAATTTGCACATTGTTTTTCAGTTTTTTCTTCTATTTTAATATTATCAAATAATTCTTTTTCATAAATTTTATCACATTCTTTACATTTGGAATGTAATTTATTTTTATTACATTTATAATATTGAGTTTCATTTTTATACAATTTACATCTTGCACATTTCTTTTCCATTTATATAAAAATAATTATACAAATTATTTTTTTCAATTCATATTCATAAAAATTTAAAAATTACTTGAGTATAATCAAAAATAATATTATACAAATTATTTAAAATTATTGAAATATAATCAAATTATCACTATTTTAGTCAAATTTTATTAAAAAATACTATTAAAATTTTAAATTGACTTATGAAAAGTCAACTGTTGATTTTATTGAAAAAATACTCTAGAAAACTTAAATTGACTTATGAAAAGTCGAATATTGATTTTATTAAAAAAATACTCTAGAAAATGTAATAATTTTACTTGTTTTAAAAAAATTTTATTTAGTAGAAAATTTTATGAAAATTTAGGAATATTTGTTAAAAATTTCATTAAAATTGCATATTTTTTATAACAATTTGACAAAAGCTGAAAATTGGCCAAAAAATGGCAAAAATATTGCATAATTGTACTGAAAAACTATGAAATTTGTTTAATTTTCTTTGAGTATCCAAAGTGTCCTAGGAGCCCCATATTACTATCTACTTATATATATCTATATCTATAAAAGGCAAAGCCCTCTTTTCACTCACTCACTCATCACTAATTCTCCAACTTCCCGACTAGCTAGAGTGCTGAAATTTGGTATACTCATTCTTTAGGCTCAAAATAGGAAAGTCTGACTATTTTCATATTAATATTCACAAAGGGCTACGCCCTAGACGTCCTCAAAGTTACCATGTTATTCTTATGGAAGCAACATTTTTGTATTCTAACATATGATTATGGAAATTGAATTAGGTTTGTTTACATCTGCCACATGATAATTCATGCAAGAAAATGCTTATAAGCATAGAAGTAACCAGGTGTGAGATATAATATTTATTTATGTTTGACATTGTCAAGATTATAGTGATTTACTATTAATTTTAGTCTGGTGTACTTTGGTTGTATTAAATGCAGTTAACTTTATTTCGTACTAACAAACTGTTTTGCAAATATAGTTTTTGAAGCACTTAAGGGCTCCACCACACTGCATTTCAAAATTACCTTAGGGCATTCGCAGAGTTGAAATTTTTGACATGGACGTTCCTCTTTGCTCATGGGTGCTCACTAAGAAGCTGTTTTACCATTATAGTTTTCGAATCTAAGAAACGTTTTGCAGATATAGTTTTGAAGCCCTTTAGGTCTGTACCCCACTAGACCTTCAAATTACTCTAGGGCCCTCGGGGTTGAAATATGATATAGGATTCCCTTGGCTCATGGGTACTCACTAAGAAAAGGGTTTGCAAATATAGTTTTTAAAGCACTATAGGGCTCTACCCCTCTGCATTTCAGAATTACATTGGGGTCTTCACAGGGATGAAATTTCACATGGACATTCCTCTTTGCTCATGGGTGCTTACTAAGATTTGGTTTTGCAAATATAGTTTTCGAAGTTCTTTAGGGCTCTGCTTAACAGGACTTCAAAAACATTTCAGGGCCTCCGGGGTTGAAATTTGACATGGACGTTTCCCTTAGCTTAAGAATTTCAAAAAAGTGTAATATTTTGAAATTCTTTAGGGCTTCGTTCCAGAAGTCTTGAAAATTACTTTGAGCCCGCGGGGTTGAAAGTTGACACGGACGTTTCCCTTTGCTCATTGTTGCTCACTAAGAAACAATTTAGCAAATTTACTTTAGGACTCCACCCCAAAGAACATCAAAATTACTATATGTGCTAAGGGATTAAAATCTAACGGAGATGCTCCGTTTTCCAAATAGGTGCTCACTTGGAAACGGCCTTGCAAATATAGTTTTTGAATTTCTTTTCCACCCCATAGGACTTCAAAATTATTCCAGGGGTTTCCCCCCACAAATCCTCAAAATTACCATAAATCCTACGGTGTTAAAATTTAACATTTATGATCCGTTTTGATTATAGGTGTTTACTAAGAAACAGTTTTAGAAATATAGTTTTTTATGTTCTTTAGGGCTCCGCTTTACATGATTTTAAAATGACTGTATAGGGCCTACAGGGTTGAAATTTGACATGGTTGTTCTTTTTTGCTCAATGGTTCTCATTAAGAAAATGTTTTGCAAAATTCCTTCAGAGCTCAACACTCAGTAATTTGTTTTTTCAATGTCATTCTTAAGGAGGAACATTTTTTTGCTCTTTTAAAGATTTTATTACCTAAAAAATAAATTTAGTCACGGGCGAAGCCGTGACGGGAAACAGCTAGTATATATATATATATATATATGTATATATATATGTATATATATATATGTATGTGTCCCTAGACACGATAACTCTCGTAAAAATGGTCCGATCGACACCAAATTTGGTAGAGATGTGTAATCCTACGTTTATTCGGATGAGTTCGAAAACCAGACATATCGAAATACCGGAAGGGGTAGTTTTGGGGGGTTTTGTACCCCAAAAATGGGTTTTTTTGCATTTTTCATATGTAAATTTTAAAAATTTTAAATTTTTATTTTGACCATTGGATTAAGCTCAAAAAAACACACAATTTAGTATTTTGAAGCTTTGCTCTATCTCCATTGGTTACCGAGATATTACAAAGACAGTACATTGTCTTTTGGGGCTCCAATGTTAATCTTATGGAGAATAAGGATGTGTTTTTATTTCACTTATTAACCAATATTTTTGGATGAAACTTAGTATTTAGCTTCATTTGGTTGAGATTCATCCATTAAAGGTAAAAAATCTTGGTTTTTGTACTTATCATGGCAGCAAACCTGCATACTCATTTCCCATGTTAATCATATTATGGAGAATAGGCAAACTCTTTTATTTATGGACAGATATTGATGAAACTTACTATATGGCTTTATTTGGTCGAAATAAATTTTTTCTATGCTAAAAACCTACTTTTAGTGTCCCCCATGGCAGCATACCTACATACTCTTTCCCTATATTTATCTTAAGGAGAATAGACATTTATTTCCCTATTTATGAACACGTGATGAAATTTTGTTTACAAGTTTAGCTGGTTAAAATTAATATTACTAATTTGTAAATTCGCTGAGTACGCAGGTCTGCTGCGACAGGGGGTATTATTCTTCCCATAAATCCCATGGGGGTGAGTATGTAGGTTTGCCGCTTTTTAGATTTTGTAAGTAAGTATAAGTTAGACCCTGTATAGATAAAATACATACCAAATTTAATTAAATTATGTCAATAAGCAAGTTACAGGGTTTCGTTGATTTCTCTTAAGAATGACTGGGGAAACACAAATTTGTAACCAGTTACTACGCTAAGTTATAAACTAAGTAGAAATGTTGAATTTTAAAAATTGAGGTTGAAAAATGCTAAATTCTCCTTTTTGTCCTTTTAAAGCCCCATAAAACCCCGTTACCATAATCTGATCATGCTGGTTCGCAAACTCATGAAAATAGACCTAGTCTTACACATACATACCAAATTTTAACAAAATAGGACGTTCCTTTCAAAAGTTATTATCAGTACCACGGACACAAAATAAAAATATGATTTAATTTTATTGAAAATGAACGTATGGTGTTTTTGGCGTCTGAGGACCACAAAATGAAAAAGTAACATGGTCCCGGGCTTAGGTCTTACCATGCCTACCACAGTAATAGCGTATTCCCTATAGGGAAAATTCACTAATATTCTCTTTAGGAGTAATTCGCTAAAAATGCCAAATAAGATAAAAGAACTATCGCTAATTGAGAAAAGTATTTTCTTTTTAGAAAAACAATCACCAATTATTAAGAAAATCAATGCTAAATGAGAGATACGGTCACTAAATTAAAAAAATTCGCTGAATGAGAAATGAAGATCACTGAAAAAGAAAAATTATAGCTAAATGAAAAAAGCTAATTCATTAATGTTGTTCTGTCACCGTTAAGCTTCAATGCTGATAATCCGTTTGCCGAAAATCGGTAGTCTATAGTAATTTCTTTGTCGTAAGTTGGCAAAAAAAGAAATATTTTACCTTTACTATTAAGACTTTTCAGGACACTCAACTCATTGTTAGTTTGTCATATTGTTTAAAATATTTTTATCAACAAAAAAATCTAAAACATCAAGTGTAGCACTCCTTCATATTTTACCATTGAAAACACAGTATTAAGTAGTTAAAAATTCTATTCATAACGAGAGAAGTCATTTAAACTGATAGATACTCTTTATAACATCTACAACACATAGCATAAAGTGATTTTTATTACATGATAAAAATCCATGTTGTTGAAAGATAATTTCAATTGTTGAAAATACATTATTTAAATGAGACAATAACTGGTATTTAACATATACAACAAAAAGTGTACAGTGTAAAAAATATGTACTTATGCTACAAAGTAGGGTTGGAGGTTTAGGTAGTCTTGCACTTATGTCTCACCAGATATGTCCTGTTACAGGAAGCTGGAGGAGACGCGAGTGCAGGAGGAGTTTGGCAGCAAGCCGCGGAGTGGGGGCAAGACGCCAGTGTATCAGCCGTCGCTGCGGCTACACGAGCTGCGGGCCGAGACCTACAACGGTCTGGTGCGGCTGCTGCGACCGGGCTGCCGCACGATACTGCTGCTGCTCGACACCCAGAGCCGACCGGTGCTGCTGCCAAAGTTCCACAAACACGTCTGGCCTTACCGCAAGAACAAGACGCTCATGTTCGCCCACCTCAACCTCGACAGAGGCTTGTCCTGGTCAGTTGGATAGCAACAATGTAACCTAGATGTTTCGTTTGATTTTAATTAGGTGGCCATGGATGTTTAAGTTTAAAAATATTAAAATTTCAAATGATAATAAACTACATGTATGCTCTACTCACTCGCCTCTACATTCTGAAAACTTAGTGTATATAGTCAGCAGTTATACTAATACAACAAGGTATGAGTGCTGCTTTCTGTTGTATAGTTGTTGAACTAAAAAATATCTCCGACAAATATAATTTAAGTAATCATTTTTGTTATGAAACCTATGATCATTAGAATAACGCAGGAACATGAGGGAACGTGAAAAATTTCAAGTGAGGCGGAATTAGATATGTTTTCAAAACAAAAAAAAACCATGTTAAACTGGGATACTTTTGATTTATTCATGTAACATTTTAGCCTTATATGTCCAGTGGTAGGATTATAAATTTAACCATAAACATCGAAACTTTCCCATCAATAATATAAATAGAATAAAAAATAATTTCCCCATCGTACTCATAAATATTGGTTAGGCTACATTTAGCACTGTAGGCGTGTAAGAGATGGAAGTTCAGTCAATTATTTAGCTATTTTGCTCATGTCAAATATTATCAAATGACTATTTTTCAAGAATTTTAGCTTCTTGGGATTTATTTTTTATAAATTAAATATATTTGTTGTTTGTTAACCTACTTTAAAAATATGTATTTAAAAGTAGTTTGTGGATCATTGTAAAAATGTTATAAGTACCATTTTTTTAAATGTAGCCTAATATAAGTATGATTGAATATTTAATGGTGTATTTGATTTATTTATATTCATTTAGTATTTTTAAAAGTTATTACATCATACAAACTATAGGATATACAGTCATTGTTACAAGAAGTAATAAAAAATAAATCCAACATTATAAATACTAAATAATTAAACATTTCTCTTACCTAATCATTATTAACTAGCTAACTGCCTGATTATTAATTTTTTAATTGGCTGATTGCCTGTGTCGCGCTACGGTGTTAATATATTTATGGTGAAAGTGAAATTATAAAAAAAACTTATTTCTACAACTGACCATTAAAATAATGCTAAATTTAACCGGATTTTTGTCTTCTATTAAACCATAACATTGGTTCAAAAATTTAAAGAACTTTAGGCCACAACCCTAAGGACAAATGAAAATTTAAAGGAAATACTGCAAATCTATGAAAATATTCTCTTTAATTTGACATATAAAATATAGATATCAGTTCTGTACTTACTAAGAACCTAGCTTTTCAACTGTGATATATAGGAAATCTCTTTCGATATTCAGAAATTGAATACAAATTTTTTAAATTCAACCAGGCTCTTAGGGCGGTCTTAGATTTAAAAGAATATTAAATGGTTCAAAATTGTAATGGTAGTTTATTGAGGATTTTTGTACCTGAATATTGTGGGAAACAAGGATTTTTTCTAATCTATGCCTTACTGGTTTAATATTATTTCTGTGTCTTGTGTAATAGTTTTAAATGGGCTGGTCACTGAATATTTAAGTTTTCATTGAAGAAAAATATTATATATATTTTATTTTATCAGATAACTTTTAGAAGACCTGATTGTAACATTACACAGAATAAATTTCAATAAGTACTTCATAAATATTTGAGTTGGCATGTTTATTTAAATTTTTTTTTTCAATCATATACGATACATAGAAAATCAATAAGTACACCAGTGCTAAATTGATCTATATAACACATCCATGGCTGCACATAACACATCCATGGCTGCACGATTTTTCGTTTACCTCACTATCATCCTGAGTTATTAAAACCGCCATGTCTTCCGTAGCAGCAGCACTGTCCAGGGAAAACCCCAAGTGGTCACTGAGGACAATATACTATTGAACAGTGCTGTGCATAGTTTCAGATTTATTGCTTAAAAATAAATAACATTTTAACACACCGCAACTTGGGAGCGATGACACACTCCTGGATGGCATTAGGGTTTTGGATGGCAGCGATCACTCTCATGCTGTCGCGACAGTTTTAAATTTGCTGACGCTCTTATGTGCCTAAAAATATTGTCGGCCTGAGGTTATTTTGGTTTGTTTATTCCTGCAGGTACAAGGAGCTGCTCCAGCTGAGCTTGGCCGAGTCCCGGGACCAGCCCCTCAACATCAACCCAAGAAACTGTATTGGGACGGTGCTCTCACTCAACGGTCTGCGCAAGTACTTCTGCATGTACCACGCCAAGCACCCCGAGTGTTTGGGCACCAAGGGCACTCGGGTGAGTCACCTTCACTTAACTTTGTTGTGTCATATTTGGGAAGGGTAAAACCTTTTTAAAATCTCCTTTTATGTGTGCAGGATTCATTTACGCATTAACTTTGTAATGCCATAATATTTTGGTATTGATGTACATTGTTAAGTGGATGGTGCAAAAAAATATTATCTGCCAAATAACTTATAGTTTTGTATTATTTTGTGGCAGCGAATGAAAAGGATGACCAAACAGCTGTCAGTTGACCCGGCTGGCTCGTTCATGGGCTTCGACGAAACAGATTCAGAGGAGAGTGATCTTTCCGATGTGGAACAAGGATTAAAGCCTATTACTCAGGTAATGAGATCCCTCTTGTTTGGGAAGTAACTGTGCGATGTACTGTTTCCTAACTTAAGTTGCATACAGCGTAAATAAACTAAACATCATAGCATTGGCTTAAATACATCTTAACTTTTTCATAATGTCCAATTTTGTAAATCGTCCAATGAGATTAACTAAACTCATATGTAAACAACTTTATTTGTTTCACAGAATGGAGACAAGTACAGCCACGTCATTTTTCAAGAGAATCTACTAGATGGTCTTCCAAACTGGCTGGATCGGTTGTTTGAGGGGACCACCCATAGGTATTACGTTAACTACTGGCCAGACTTCAATGCCAAGTGAGAGTTGTGCAGTCTGCAAGTAAAGGACAGGTCGTTGTACTCATCGACGACTTGCGTTGTTGATTCAATTGATATCCCCTCATGTTCGGTGTTTACAAAGGTTTTATGTTGAGCAGATTTTTAATCATGTTTTTTTTTTTTAACTTATTTGTTATATTGTGTAAATTGAACATGAAATTATGAAATAATGCAATTTTAGTACAGTTAATATATACATTTATTATATGTACATAATATAAAATATGTATTATTTATTTTATGGTATCATATCTTTAACAGGTATTGCCATCACAGTCAAGGAAAAACATAATAAACTTCAAAACAATTAAAAGTTTTCAAATTCGGTATGTGTATAATGTTACAATTATACTTTCCATTTTAATAATACCTCCCAAAAACGACCATCTTCACTCAAATTCAAATTATAACAAAAATTCAAATATGTGATACAAACTCACTTTGATAAGCAATTTAAAACTGTTTCAAGCATAAACCATTTTTTATTTCTAATTATATTTTGAGCATGCAGTCCACATCTTGATAAACTTACAATTTATGGCAGTGGTTATAGATGGAAATTAATTTCAAAGCAGTTAGAAAATTGAGGAACATACAGTATTTAAAAAGTAAATATCAAAATGCTTAGTTTCACATTTTCATTGAAAAATGGTTTTTAAATCTATTTTTGTTTCTGACCACTTAAAAGAGTTTCACATTCAACAATACGTTTTACTTGTGGACTCTCGATGTTTTCTTGTGAAATATTGGGAAAATAACCTGTCGTGCTTGAACCAATTTTTGGATTGCTCCTTAAGGTGAGTTTTACATCATATTTAATAGACTGATTCTTGATTGCCAACAGTTACAATGGAAATTAAAAAACCAAATACCCCAGTGCACTCTCACTTAACTGGCCCTTCGGCTCATCCAGCCCAGCCATTGGTGATAAAGTCAATAATTATTTTATTATACCTCATTTTTAAAATTATTTAGTGCAAAAAAATTCATAATGTTTTATAACCACTTCCCGGTTCTCTTGTGTCATTTTAAAACCAGTATCAACCGCTGGAAACAACACCTGCATAGTTGACGGCAAAGTCTAATCTACACCATGACAACACTTACTCGTATTGAAGATGTGTGTTTTCTAATACATGAGATGGCTTGGAGTCCACTAGCGGCATTGACTATGTACACTAACGTGAATAGACCTATCATCCAATGCATTTCGTTTGAGGCAAAAATTTGGGAGTTCGGTGGACGCAGCACCAGAGTCGCTGCCATCGATGTTGTTGTTATTCAGCTGAATTTACAGTGCTGCCAAAACATTTTACCAAAACATAAACATAACTTTCAGTTATAAAATGTTTCATCCTTGGTTTAGAAGAGTGGTAATACTGATTTATCTATTACATGTTACGTATACTTCGATGGACGCCGCACGAGATCGCACCACCGTCAATATGCTTCAAACACGCCTATGCTATGAGAAGTCTACTCACGTAGTGTACAAAGTCAATGCTAGCGGTCTAGCTGACGGTGCTCAAAAAACCTTTCCCTCTCTAGTTTTTTTTTACTTTGGCTGTGAGTCCTCTTAATGGGTTGTTCCAAGAGACACTACGGAAAAACGTGCCCAGTGTTGTGATGGTCCCAATCACCTCACAAACAGCCGAATGGCCAGCTCGTGCCAGCTGTTATTTGGTAACACATGCACACTAGCATTCTTGTCTACTTTTGCTTACAAGCTTTTTGTTTTTTACACTCCTAATCTTTTCGTTAGCTTATAAATATTATTGTTAGCTTGTTTATATTTTTACTTTACTGAATTTCAATTGTAATGAAATACTGTACCGGATATAGTATTCTGTGACCACTTAAACTTGTATTAACATGAAATTTACTATAATATGGGAAGTTAGACATTAGAAAGGCAAAGCTTTACCTTCTTGGGTGTGCAGCTGACGGTGCAGCAAGCCAATATATTGGGCTGGATAACTGAGAGTATGCTGTATTTTGTTCACATCTATAATTGAGACATGTTTAGTTATTCTATCCTAATTTTTTAGGAACACAAAGTTAATAGTGTGATAATATATATAACAAATTTGTGAACTACTCTTTGTGATTAGGCTGTGAATTGTTAAAACATATTGTCAGGGCCTTTAACATGCGTTTCATTGCAGTTCATCATGATATTCCTCATACAGGGCTTAATTATAAGGTTTTTATAAATCTCATTAAATTATACTATTAACATGACATACAATTCATTATTTGTTCTTATGAACTCATTGTCACATATTTAGTTTTACTTTTTATTTCATATATTAGACATAACTATGGAATAAAATGTTTTTTTGCAATTATTGTATTTGAGTGTTATACGTCACGGTCAGTGCTGTCATTAATTGTATGTACATCACTTGTTTCATACTTGTACATATTGTAGTGTATAGATTGTATTGTTATTAGCTTATAAGCTTTTATCACGCCACTTTCGCCTATCATAATTTAAATGATGCAAGGATCATAGAAGAGTTTCTTTGCTTTTTACACATGGCAAATTGTAATCTAAGATAACAATTTAATTTAATAACTATTATCTTTATTAATAATATATAAAAATTCATGGACAGAAAAAGAAGTTTGACTAAGTATTGGTCTGTTACTCACAGACAATAGAATCAATTTTTTATTTTTTATAAGCACAATACAAACATTGTGAATTGTTTTTAAACATGTTTAATATTTTACACTGATTAGTTTAGTTCTTAAAGATATAATTTTTGAGTTACCTCTCAATTTAAAAGTGGCGTTTTTATTTTTTTTTTATTTTTATCCAAATTTAGTTCTATTTTCAAAAAATCATTATAGGTAGCATGTCCTCTTTCTGACATCAGGCTACTGTAACTGAGCAGCACTTTTAGAAAGGAACAGCTGATCAGACTTATTTAATTAAAATGCTTTTATGGTCAGAATTTATCAACTTGACACTGTGCAAAAACTTCTTAGGCCCATTCTAAAGCAAAAGAGACGCACACTTTTACCAAAAACTTGGCGTTCAATGTATTCTTATGAGACACAGAAAATGTGCCTGTATTGAAGTTCCCATTTAAAGTCCATTGATTTGTAACACTAGCAGCTTACTGATGTAAAAAATATGGCCTAACATGGCGGTATTAATGTCTGTATAGAATAGACCTCTGTAACTATCAGGGAGTGAGAAAAGGTAATTACAGGGTTAAAATTAAAACTTATTTGCAAAGTTCCATATTTTAATCATCGGTACAAATAAGAACAACTTGATGGCTGACACTGTGAGCCGTTATCCTCACCATTTCTTTCTATAAGGAATTCTCACACATAAGTTGATGAGTAGCCAAAAACAGCTGCAATAGTTGTTGGAGCAAAGCGATACTGGATTACTGGATTGAACCAAAGTCAAGATGCTAACCATCAGGCTAGCGAGATATTATTAATAGGCTCCTTTTATTTAGTTTTATTCATGGGAAAATTTACTATCAAGGATTGGATTGTTGGGATTGTACTGTGCTCTCCTCTTACACTAGATCTCTCTTAAAAATCTTTAGTCCTCACCTTCTGTTTTTTATATGTCTTGTTATTACTTTGAAATTTTAACAGAAGACATTAGTTATTAATAAACTAAACAAGGTCCCTGAATCTCTGTGTCTATAGATCAATTATTGTTTGTTCTTTTGACAGGCAATTGATTCTCATCTGCCAGATCTGGAAACCAAATTGCTAAGAATTTGGATGTGTAAAGATGATAACTTTTATAGCATCAATAAAAATTAAGAATAACTTATTAGAGAGATTTTGCTCATTGGGTTTTTTAATGAACACACTACCTATACTGTACAGTATTTTATTTACATTTATCTACTTATGGTTTGAAAATGCAATATCTCTTAAAAGAGATCAACCATTACACATTATTCATTAAATATTTTAATCCTAATATTAATTATTTCATTTGAAGGTATCTAATTAATTTCAACAGTAGGTATTTTAAAATAATAATTACTCAACTGTTTTATGTTATAGGCTACTTATTTTCTTGTCTAAATCAACTTTATCTGTCCATTCCTGAAATTTTACTCTTATTTCTAATTTATATGTCGAGGGATTTTTAAGATCCCCTTGTCTAGTCAGCCATTTCGGATTGTACATACATTAGTGTAGTTTTTATAAATTTAAAGTTAAGTGGCTGTTAAAGCTACATGTTTTTACATTACATATTTTGTGTTTGTGGAAAGTTTTAGGCTAAACTTTTTAGAAATATTCACCTAAAATGTTTATATTGTTCCTGGGATTGTATTTTATTTGTCCATAACAGCATCTTCAAAGTTTTAATGGCATGCTCAAAACAAGACCATTTACATAGATGCATTATTTTTCCTAATTTTTAAATGAATAAAACAAATTTTCAAAATATTGGTTATTCTTTTATTTATAGTTGGTTATTGAAAATGAAACTGTTGTTGACCTCTTTGAAAAATTGTTTGTAAATAAAAAATGCATATTATGCTGGCTTTTTAAAATAGTAGTCTGTTTGAAATTTCTCCAAAAAAATTAAAATAAATTGTGGAACAAAAAAATAAAGACTGTTTATCAATACCTTATAGCCAGGATAACAATGCTCACGCACTCACAATCACAATGATATGTTTATATAAGTACAATTTTTAAGATGTAAATACTTTGCCTCATAGATTCCTATCCAAATAGTCGAGACGGTCAAATATGAGAATTCCTCTCATGTCAGTATGAAAAAAAAACTTTTAATATAATAAAGTTAGTTAATTTTATAAGATGTTTTTATTTACCTGTTTTTTAATCAGAACTCACAAGAACTTATTCACTAATTGTCTCCAATGTAATGTTTTTTTTTTATATATACATATTTTTTTACTATTATATGAGCCGATATTTCTCTTAAGCCACATCCGCTCTGGCCGAACATTCGTGGCGAACTTGTTCGGCGAACACAAAAATCAACAAAAATTCTTAACGAACAATTAACTGGCCATATGATTTACATTCTAAAAGGTTAGCAACGAACAAACAAAAGTTCCAAAGAACTTTGTTCGGCGAACATGTTCGGCCAGTGCAGACGCGGCCTTATACTTTAAGTGACTCATACACTACACGTGCCTTGCTCGCTGTGCAGTCTTTTATTTTGGTTTACCATGCTTGGCAATTGCATTTTACATACATTTTAAAACACATTTAGAATGAAGGCCTCCACACACTGGCATGTTACATCCCATCTTGTAGTGTAAGGACCGCTTCAACGAGTTGCAGGCCTAATACCTGTTCTTCACACAGGTTAAAACTGATATTATATTCTTTTTATTGTAATTTTTTTATAATTTTCGGATGGGTTAAATATTTTGTATTTACTTACAAAAAAATTAATTTTAGTTTATTTTTCCAAAAATAAGAAACATTGAACAACATAGTCACTGCTGTTTTCATGGTGAAAGCTGTCAAATGAATGAGTCTCAGTTCCAATGTATTTATGAAGATGGTCGCTGCTGTCTGTGGTGAATATGATGAACTAGGTCGGTTCTGTCGTTGGTTCGCATTGTGGTAACTCGTGTTATTTAATTATATTAAAGACATTAATTGTTTTCTTGTATTAAACAGATTGTAAATGATTATATCACTACTTAAGAGTCTGACAACCTATAGGCTTATCTTAAAGGTAATACAATAATAAGTGTAATGCATTAAAGAAAGAATTTAAATTATTAATAAAAAAAATATAAATTATATGTTAAAAAAGATAATATGGCGTAATTTTCAGAAAAAAAATTGAAATCAATCCCCCCATAGGCCTATAGAATGAAATAATACAGTTCAACACAAAACCAAACAAAGCCAAAAAAAAACAAAAAAATTATTTGTTGCTGTTTGCAATTTAAATCAAATAAATGTTGGAAAATCATGCCGTAAATAAGAAAGTGTGCGTTTTTATTAGGGTTAAAAACTTTTTCAGATAACACACTAATTGAAAATGGCTTCACATTGATTAGTTATTAATAAAAAACCATAACAGCAGAAAAAACTAAAAATTAATGTCATGTCTGATTTTTCTTTCAACATGTCGTTTCAAGGGTCTTTACGAGAACGTAAGGCCGTTAGGGCACTAACTTATTTAGCTTGCCAAATATCTGTGAAATACAGAACTCAGTTGAAAAATAAATAAATATTAATAAACAAATAATGTTTTAAGTTTTTAATCCATAGTTAGAGTTTTACAAGCATTACTCCAACTGGTATGACAGAAGATGTTCGGCAGAGGCCTTTGGAATGGCATAGGCCTACATTCTTGATTTTCCCCAAGTTCATTGCCTCACAACATTTAGATTTGTCAAAACACATTGCCCTGCAGACGGTGTCGCCGGCAGCTCTCGGCGTACAAGAGCCCCGCCATGAGCCGCAACAACGCTGCTTGGTTCTGTGAGTCCCTCGGCCACCGCCACAGCAAGCGTCACACTTTGGCAGCGGAGCTCCAACACACTCCAGCCGGAAGCAAAGCTCCTGTAGAAGACTTTCCAAACCCCAAGCTCTCTCCATCAAGCAACAGATGAGCTCAAACTCGCATCTGTCTCTAGACGGGTCATAGCACTCCCTTGCACACTCCAGGTCACACTTTACCCCTTCCACTCTATCCAAGATGATATCTAATGTGCATCTCACACTGTTACAGTCGATGTTGCACTCACACTCTACAGCTTGTCTGATTGTTCCCTCGAGGCAGCACGTCTCTTTCTCCAGTTTATCCAACAACTGCTCTATGAATTTAAGTTGACTCATGGAGTATGCATATAACTGGTTGGCTTTCCTGCCGGTGAATATCTTTATAATGCTGCTGCGTATTGTGTTTAACAGTCCGCACTCTGTTGGCTCGGGGTAGCAGCATCTGTCCTGACAGGGCCAAGCGTAAGGTGGGCCTAGAGTGAAAGTCTTGGCTGACAAGCGTAAGTCTTCTCTACTATAATTATCACATCCTATAGGGCTATATCTTCGTTTCCTCCCAGATACAGGTCGATACTTTTTTCTTCTAAGGCTGTATCGAGATCTCTCTGGTCTAGTGTGCTTCAACTTTGCACAATTAGGAATATCATCCATTTTATTTTGTCCCCTTTTTATTTTATTGTTGACTTTTTAAAAAATATATTTTTTAATTTTTCAATAAAACCTTGTACTTCAACATTTATCTCTATAATATTATGTTTTATGAGTTGATGCTTTTAATAAATTAAACATTCTTTTGATTTAAACTAATAAAACCACAGACAATTTTGTTTCTCAAATTTCCAATGAATAAATCAAATTTGATTATTTATTTATTTACCAGTACAGGTGTTTTGTAGAACAAGGAAATCATAATATTACTAAGAGATTTTACTAAGGGATTAGGCAATGCCAACCAAACAATATGTTAGCCGACTAATGACTGCAAACTAAAAAAATATCCCACATACTCAGGGAATTTTCAACAGGATTAAACATTTTTTTATTTTCCCATGAACACTAAAGGATCAAGGGTTTGCTGCCATGGGGGTGTTGTTAGCAAAATGGGATAATCCACTCCCAGTGCAGGTACTACATTCTACATTGTAGGCCCATCAAATTCTGTTTTTCCCTTATTAACACCATGGGGGTGAGTATGTATATTTGCCTCCATATGGATGCTGCAAGCAAATATAAGTTAAACCCTTACTAGTGAATGTACCAAATTTTGTCAAGTTATGCCAATAAATAAGCGTGATAAAGGGTTTTGTTGATTTCCTATACAGTAAAAATAACATGGGATGAAAAATCTATTTTTTTATTTTCTCTGTAACCAGTTAAAAATTCAAAATACTCAGTTGTTAGTTTTTTAGAGTTTTTTTTTTTTTTTTAATGATTTTATAACAACTCGGAAGATTCCAAAAACCCATTTTTGATCCCTTTAAAACCTCATACAACCTCATTTCCATAATCCAACCATTCTGGTTCACAAATTCATGAAAATAGACCTGTTATTCTTACACCTCCATAAAATTTCATCAATATCGGAGGTTCCTTTCAATAATTATAAGTACCACAGACATATACTGTACAGATTCTTTAATTTGTCATGTGTTGTGGTTTGGTTTTTCAAACCCAAAATATTTTTATTTACAATATGTACACATCATACATTTAAATATCGTCAACCATCTTATAAACAAATTAAGAAAAATACTTTTAATGAACTTTTTAAAAATGCTCGGAGGAGACATCGAAAAGTCAACGAAGAAGTTAGTAGAATGAAGAAGGAAGAAAGAAGAATGAAAAAAAAAATATTGAAAAAATAATTGAAAAGACTTAGTGAAATAAAATTTGGCAATGTGAATGTTTAAATTTTGAAACACAGTAAAAGACTTATGTAAATTCCCCAAACTATGTACATTCCCATACAACGTAAAATATTGTCAGCGGAATAAATGTTGTTATTATTAATATTATGAGTATATTGTAAGATATATTAAATAAATCTTCATACATATTTTTAAATTTAGAAAAATCACATTCATTTTTTTTTAATTTAGGAAAATCACATTCATTTTTTAATAAAATTTGGTAAATGTTTTAAAAACCTAGCTCCCATGAATATGGGTTTCTTTTCTTATGTTTTTAACCTAAGGTGAGTAGAGTAGGTATGATGGCATTTCTATTTCTTGTATTATATGGACAAGGGGTTTCCTGTACAGATTTGATTTATTCGCTAACAATGTTGTTTCATATATATATTGCCAATAGACAGTGAGAATTCTCCAAATTTGAAAATACTCTCTTGCTCTGAATCATCATGTTTCAGTTTAAACATTATTCTAATGGCCTTTTTTCTCTTTCTTTAAGATTTTGTTTAAATGAGCCTTTCTTGTGGTATCATATAAAGCTATTCCAAATTGAATATGGGAGTGTATATGAGCTTAAAATATCAATTTTTTTAATTTTATCTTTTTTAGTGTAGTAATGTCCATGTCACTATACAAAAAAAAAGTGACGTAAAGTATAAATTCCTAAATTAACTTTGGTTTACTCCAGTTTAAATTTTTATCAATTTCTCATCCCTAAAATCTAGTAGATTTTTTCATCGCTTTGAATTCAGAATCAATCATTATTGTGGTTCACATTTTCTTTTGGACTGAATATTTTAAAAGAAAGAACATTTGTTTTAGAGGTATTTAATTTTAGATTATGGTTGTCAAAATATTCTTCTACATTTGCCAATTCCAATAAGATAAAATTTCCACTTCCTTAACATTTCTGGCTGATAATGTGAGGTTTGTGTCACAAGCATAGAGACTAATATTATTTTTGGAATTTTCATTCCACACTCGCAACACAACACATAACAAATGGTGAAGAAGATGGACTTGTCATTTCAGTAGTTCAGTTCACCATGGAGAAAAAGGAATTGCAATATCCTTTTTCAATAAAGAAAAAGGATATTGCAAAAATAAGGAGGGCAATTTCATTCCTGTGATGCGACGTCATCAGCTTATTTTTTGTTCATCCCATCCAGCTGGGGTGATTTAATGTTTACATTTTCCACATAAACTTTTGTATTATGAATATTTCAAGATAAAATTTAGTTTTAAAAAGGAAGGGTTTTCCTTTAACTAGGGTTTAAATATGAGTTGTTGTGGTCATGTGTATGTGTAAAAATAACTAAGGGGATGGCTTGCGTTCCGTCCAAAAAAATTTGGAAAACTTCTGTTTAATGGATAATGAAGTACTAAACGAAGGATTGTTGTAAATGCCCACATTTGAAACATGACCAACACTTAGTTATTAAAATAAAAAATATTCTACAAAAATATCATAGTTAAAAGTGAACTTCGGAATCTCCATGGCGGAACGGAGTTTATTTTATGTGAATTGAGAGCCGAGGTAAGAAAAATTAGTTCATGTACGCCAACAAACAAAATTTTAATGTATAAAATGAAACTGTATAAATGTAAAATGAAGACATTTATTTGTATAAAATATGTCAATAATGACAGGTCAAGTAATAGATGATAATAAAGAATTAAACTAAAAAATGGGTACCCTCCCAAAAAAAAAATATTAAAATTTTATTTTTAGTTATTTGTGTGTAAGTGTGTTCTTTTTCAGACCTAATCCTTAAAATGGTCGAGTATTTAATGAAATATGGAATAACCCCAGCTTCGAGAAGGTTGCTGATTGTTCGAGATTGTCATATTTATTATTCTTATTTACAAATAACGTTTATAAACTATACATCATTGATAGCATCTACAAAAATTCTATGGAGTCATAATGCTCTTAGAGTACCATAGAGAATCAGGTGTTAAAAATTTCAGTTGGAAAAAGAGAAATGGGTGATGAGGAGCATCCCTCAAGGCAATTACGGTTCGTATTTCAGGACCATAGAGGAAAACTTACACCATAACACTATTCCAGGGTCCATAATCATGCTGTTTTATGATTAAAGATACAAAACGTTTTCCTCGTTATCCATAACTAAACTATGATGTATACTTACACAGACTGAAGTAGATAAATACAACACAAGGTGGACGATTCACATTTACAAAAGTGGCACCACTGATTTTTTGTAAACCATACTCTCATATTGACAGTAAGATGACATTTATGTAGACGATCATACATTTTTACACTCTTAAGCTGGGTCCGCACTGGCAGAACATGTTCGCCGAACAAACTTCTTCTGATTTTTCGTGTTTGACGAACAAGTTCACCGCGAATGTTAGGCCAGTACCGACGCGGCTTTAGCTGTGTGAGTCAAAATCAGGCTATAGTGGCGTAATGAGTACATAGTTTTAGTAGCTAATGAGACCCTTTTTTCTTACATTATTACAACTCCCTGGTCCTGAGTTCAATTGCTTCTATTCTGTTTGTAACTTGTTTTCTGCTGTTACGTTTAGATATCAATGAACAATAACTTTTGGACTTGGCAGTGGCTTTCAGGTTGTGTGACCACTATGAGAAGTAATAATGTAACATTTTATAGTTTTATAAGATTACCAAGCAAATGCTCAGGTTCCCAGGTACTATTAGAAAAATGAAAGTAAAGAGTGGCATTAAAGAAGACCTTATTGTAAATAATAGCTTTAAATAAAATATTTATTGTTAAAGTAAATATTGACTCGGATACAAATTATTTGTGTTCATTTAAGCCACATCAATCTAAGATAAATGATTTAAATATGCATCTTTAAGGAAGGGAAGGTGTTCAACAGTAGCCGTTGTCGAGAGGGCGCGGATTGGTTGTAGCGCTTAGACCGTGACATCGACCCAGTACCATATCAGTCACCTTCACTTGCAGACAAACACCGCCACCGCAGCAGTCAGAGTCTCTGTAGCACTGAAACATTTACTTTAATTTGCATATTAAGCAAATTTTTAATAAACTCAACTTCTAAAGGGTGAGTGTATCAGGAGTTATTGTATTTTTTTTGTTTTCGGCAAAGTGATTTTATTGCAAAGTTTAATCGCCTGCCATTTTTTCTCGGTCATTCTTTGTAGGTCGGATTTACGGCAATGTTCTCTATTCTTAGAAACCTTTTATTTGATGTCCATATTGACCTATGCTCATATTTGATATTTTCTTCTGTCTTCTTGTGGACCTTCCCCCCTTGTAGGTTCAAGGACGATAAGTACTTTTAGGAAGTAGACCTTGGGACTCAAAATGTATTCGCAAAATTTAGTATTATTACCTATATAATTTTAAAGATATTATTAAAGGTATTAAATTGTTTCCAGACCTTTTTTCCACCCCTGCATATATAAAAATCTGTTCTCATTTAAAGTATTGAGGGAAAATTAGTAGTAAAAAACTAGAGGATATTATTAAACCGCAACAAACTAGATCACCTGAAGGGCAAAAAATTACTCATGTTGGCATTGCAAAGCATGCTGGGTCACATAGTAATGGGCGGATTTAGGTCTTTATATCGAAGGTGTGAGGTCACTTGAATATTTGAGTACCAAATCAAAACACCAAATCCAATACAAATATTTAAAAACCTCTCTTGTATTTTATGTTCATGTTGGTTTAATTTCAACTCATTAAACATTATAATTTATTTAAAAAAATACATCCCAAAAATCTGAGGGTGCCGCACTCCCCATTGGACCATTTGTAATGAAACTCGATAAATGGAAAATTTCAAGTAATAGGTTATTGCAGCCATTAGTTTTTATTGTCCTCAGGGCTTGGCCCAAGGTAAAGTTGAATAGTCGAATAAATGTATAGTTGAATTTTTTAAACTAGAAGTGGTTATGATCAAGTTGACTATCTTTGACATTGAACTTCTTTTATTTGTAGTATCATCACGTCTAATCACGTATATCCTGTCAATCATGTAATATCTTTGTTTACCATCAAAATGTATATAACAACTGTACTGTGACAGTTTGTTTGTTTTGCTTGTACATCTCAACATTTGACAGAAACACATGATTATACTAGGAAAAATAGTTCATTGCCGAAGGTTTAGATATAGGCCTTTAACGGTGTTAACTTTTTACTACAGGGTCCTCAGATGCCAAATACACCATTCATTAAATTTTTTTATATGCATATGTATGCTTTTTAAGATAGATATATAAATAAGTACGTAAATTCCGTAAAGGCAATAAAACCTGTTAACGAAACATTGGAGTTTTATCAAACTTGACATGAAGATGTGGGACTAGGTAAATTTTCATTAGTTATGTCGATTGGGATCATCAGACTATGGAAAATGGGTGTTATAAAGCTTCAATATTGTCTAAAATCGGCCCAAAATTGTGTTTTAAGCTTATTTCAGACAAATTTAAACCTCTATATCACCCTTTTCCCATAGTCTGATAATCCCAATGTAAATAGACCTAGTCCCACTCCTTCATGTCAAGTTTGATAAAAATCGGATGTTATGTTAACAGGTTTATTTTCTTCATGTAATTTCCATACATATTTATATCATCATCTGTATATATACTTGTATAAAAATTTTAATAAATGGTGTTTTTAGCATTTGGGGACTTTGTTGTAAAAGGTTAACACGGTTAACCGTAATATGATTTTTCCAGCAAAAGAATTTCAACTGATTTTTCAAAAAAAGAATTTTCAAAAATCCCACAGCTTCAAGTAGCTTTACAGAGCAATATCACCCTCATTAAATGTAACAACCAATACATGTTAAGTTATATATAAAAATGTGCAAAATTAAATACTAATTTACATAGTTTAGCTGTCTTTAATGGTTAAAAGATATTCAACAAAAAAACTACAACCGCCATTTAAAAAAATCAGCCATTGCAGACAAACGCAACTTTGGAGAGTGGTAGAATGTTCACCACCGATTTGCTCAGGTAATTTTACATAAGAATTGATCAAAATGTATAAGTTTGCAATATTTCCGGGTTCATTTATTTTTTAAGCAAATTTTACTAGACTATACCCATAACAGGATTTTAGGGATTTTTGATCTAATTTGTTCTTGAACACAACATATGGCATATAAAAAAATCAAAACAACAAGTAAGTGTTTGATAAATGTACCTGCCTGCTTCTGAGCATGACATGTAGAAGAAAAAAAACTGAAGCTGTACTTACAGTATGTAATTCTGACTGTATAAAAAAACCGGTAAACCGGTAGTACGTACTCTTTTAAAAATACACTTATGTATGGTATAATATGGAGCGTTTTACTCTATACATTTTTGTCAGACTGAAACTTTTTATGGCTGTATATAAATCATGTTGATATCTTGATCTAATAAACATGTTTGTTTACACTATTTATTACTTATGTTTCAATACTAAAATTAGTTTAAAAAATGTATAGCTAAAATATATTTGGCTATAACTTAGATTAAAAGTTTGTAATAGCCAACCAATTAAACCAATTTGCTCTCAAAAACTATTTGTACTGGGTGTACACTTATATATCACTACCGTAAATTTTTACTTACAACTTACTGGTAACTCTCCTAGTTGTAAACAGTCATAAAATTCAACAACTGACGTGTTCTCTCCAGCAACTACTCTAGTGAAAACAAGAATCCATAGAAACATGTCTAGAGTATAAGTGGGCACCAGGTGAAGTAAAAGTACAGTACTTCACCTGCATGTCCAAGTGAAGAGACATGTAAGTGAGGTCCTGCATGTAAAGTGTTGAGACCTGCATGTCCTGATTGCACTCTGCTTTGTTGTGTGACATAGCTGATAAATGGAGCTATTGTGTTTGCCAGTTTTATCCATACATATAGTTATTTTTATCCAGGACTGACAGTGAGTCGACAGTTTTTATCCACCTTAACCTGTAGTTTTCCATCACCACTCAAAGATAGTTTTTAAATTGAACTTTTATTAAATATGCACCGAGAAGTCCATGGTGAAGACAGAGCACAAAAATGTTCACTCTATCTAATCAGATTTGTAGAGTTTGATGGCTAAACACTGGATGCGAGCTTTTTAATGACGCAGAAAGTTGTTATATGTACCTTATGTGAACGCTGTATTCTTAACGATGTTTCTTTACCAAAATATAGTAAATACATTAAATAAATATTTTTGATAATTATAAAGACGCCTTCTTTTTGTTGTGGAACAATTCAATTTCTTCAAAATTGGGCAGCAAATACCGCTAACTTAGCTCAGTAACTACGTAGCTATTTATAGCACAGCTAGTAAATAAGTCCTAATTTATTTATTTGGAGTTTAATATTAAGCACTTTCAGAGAGTTTTGCAATAAAAATAAATGTGTGCTTTTAAAGTATTTAAACTTAAAACGTAGTTTTAAAATATTTAAACTTTTTGTATATTTGTCCCTTGAATCGAGACAAACATAAAAAAGTTTTACAATATAACCATGGGTTTCCGGTGCCTATATACTATATTACAAATACAGTATATAGGACACAAAATATTTACATTTTAATTGTTCATATATACCAAGTGTAATAACATCTGACCATAAATAACTAAGAAAATGTGATTTCCTAAACGAAAAAGTGACTATAGTAGGAAAACTGCTATAAAAGCATATTTTCGTTTACAAAAATGTCAATTTTCATACAATAACAATCTCTTAATGGGTGTCATGGAACTCTCTGGAACCCTTTTGTATATTTTTTGTTCCTTACACCGAGACAATAAATACACTTCATACAGATGGGGTCTAAAATGGAAATACTGCTTTTAGCGAGTTATGGCAGAAAATTATATTAAATTTAGCTCTTCCTCTAAATTACCATAGATCCTAATGCTATACTTTTCAATCAAACATTACAATATAGTCGATTAAAGTTTACGGCGCGCGAATTCTACAATACGATGTTGCCACTTTTCGCTCGTCCTGGCATCGTACTAGGGATGGCTGCGCTTTGACTCTGTAACCATGGCCTTTAAAGGAATGTGGGGGGGGAGGGCTTGCTTACAACGCCCATATATGACAAACCTACATATAGCAAACCTACATGGTAGTGCTTTTTGATGGTTCGATACTGGACCCAGCTGCCTTTGGTCATTGGGCTATTAATTAATGATCCTGACAAATGAAACAGCTGATATTTGTCAGTAACAAAGCTACACCTCATCTGATCCATTACAATCATCACACTCACCCCTTCAGTCATACTCACCTTAAAATACGCACTACAGAGTGCGTCGGTGTCTCAAATAAAGTACCGTACTCACCCCCAATGGGGTAATGTGGAAAATAAAAAACACAAGAATTTGATACAATTTAGAATGTTCCTGCACTAAAAAGGAATTATCCTACCTTTTTAACAACACCCCATCGCAGCTAACCTACCTGCTCATTCCTATGATTTTTATGGGAGAAATAAAAGATACTGAATATAATATAAGCCTTGGAATAAAGATCAGATGAAATATAAAATCCAATAATAATGCAGTCAATTAGTGTTTACCATAGGAAAAAATTGGGGTAGTTTTGATTTCTTTTGTTTCTTATGTTTTTTGGGGTGCTGAATCCGAATCTGAGGTTTGCTAACAAAATTTCTTGACGGAACATTGTCAAAAATGGAAAAAATGTGAAAAATTTTTATTTTTTTGTAATTTTTTGCTTATGACTCAAGAACTATTAACTTTTCGTAAATAATGTATATTATAAAAATAAAAGTACACAAAATTCACCCCCTATTTGTTATTCTCCGATGAACCGTTTGGGCTCCAGGGCTGTTTGAATATTGGAGTTTTAGCAAATTTACCTATAGGGAATACGCTCTTACGGTAGTAGTCACGGTAAGACCTAAGACCGGGACCATGTTACTTTTTCATGTCGTTTTTTTTAAGGTCCCCCAAAGCCAAAAACACCGTTCATTCAAATTGATATATATGTATATATATATTATACATGTATATATGTATATGTCAGTTAACACGATAACTTTTGAACCAAAACTCCGATTTTGATAAAATTTGGTACAGGGGTGTAAGGCAGCATTTACTTGATCGAGTTTGCAAACCAGAATGATCGGACAACATTAACGGGGTTTTATGGGGTTTTAAAAGGGTTACCTTTTGGTTTTTGGCTTTTTTAACCTTAGTTTATAAAATTCAACAAATTTAACCTAAACTATTTAAAAGAGCTCAAAAAAAACAAACAATTTGATATTTTGAATTTTTTATTTAGCTTATATGGTTATGGAGAAAATCCAAATATAAGTTTTCCATGGTTTTCTTATGGGAAATCAACAAAACCCTCTATCTTGCTTATTTATTGACATAGATTTATAAAATTGTTTATGTACATTCATTAGAAAAGGTATATACTTTATTTACTTGCAAAATCCATATGGCGACAGACCTATATACTTCCCCCATTGGGTTTATGGTGAAAATAAAAATAACAGAAATTGATCAAATTTGGTATGCACATTCGTTATGCAAGTTTTAACTTATATTTCCTTACAAACCCATATGGTAATACCCCCGTCGCAGCAGACCTGCGTACTACTAAGCGAATTTCTAAATTAGTAATATTAATTTTGACTAGATGAACCCGTAAACAAAATTTCATTACGTGCTCATAAATAGGGATATAAATGACTATTCTCCTAAATTTTTATTTTATTTTATTTTTCTTGCTTCAAAACAGTTATAAGACCAATTACATTGAAGCAGAACAATGTTTTTATAATTGTATAAGTCCATGGAATAAATGTTCAGGTCGCACTATCACTACACTATAACTTTACAAAAACTGTATACATTCGTGCAAAATCAATAAGTTTTAACAGAGTTTTTGAGAAACATAATGTCCCATATAAGAAAAGATTAATCTAATAAATTATAACAACAATGACTTATAACTATAATAAATAAATAAATTAATTAAAAATTAAAATAAAATAAAATATTATAAATTGATAAAATAAAAAAATAAAATAAAATAAAATATTATTAATATACATTATTATAAATAAAAAATTAAAACTAATGATACACATCGTAAAAGAGTATGTAGCTATGCTGCCACGGGGAACACTAAAAGTAGGTTTTTAGTGTAAAAAAAATATTTCGACCATATGAAGATATATACTAAGTTTCATCAATCTCTGTCCATAAGTAAAAGAGTTTTCCTTTTCTCAATATGATTTACATGGGAAAAGAGTATGCAGGTTTTCTGCCATGATAAGAACAAAAACCAGGATTTTTTTACCATAAATGGTTGAATAACCTAAACTTAACCTAATAAACTTCATATGGTCGAAATATTGATATATATTACATCAAATTGATATATATATACATATATATCAATTTGAATGAACGGTGTTTTTGGCTTTGGGGGACCTTAAAAAAAACGACACGAAAAAGTAACATGGTCCCGGTCTTAGGTCTTACCTTGACTACTACCGTAAGAGCGTATTCCCTATAGGTAAATTCGCTAAAACTCCAATATTCAAACAGCCCTGGAGCCCAAACGGTTCATCGGAGAATAACAAATAGGGGGTGCATTTTGTAGCAAATTTTGTGTACTTTAATTTTTATAATATACATTATTTACGAAAAGTTAATAGTTCTTGAGTTATAAGCGAAAAATTACAAAAAAATAAAAAGTTTTTACACTTTTTCCATTTTTGACAATGTTCCGTCAAGAAATTTTGTTAGCAAACCTCAGATTCGGATTCAGCACCCCAAAAAACATAAGAAACAAAAGAAATCAAAACTACCCCATTTTTTTCTAGTGAGGGGAACTTTTGAATACAAATTTACTGGATTAAAAACCATATGGTTAATTTTGTTGTTATTGTAAAATTTCAATATTTACTTTGAAGATAAGATATAGGTTATGAGCATACAATGTCATGTCTTTATAAATAACTGTATACACATTTCCAGTTTTGATAAAGGGACGATCAACTGTATTAACTTACTGAATTTATCTGGGACAGTTTTTAGTTTTTAGTTATGTTACTATTCGTGTTAATTATAGTATTAATAACATGTCAATTGACGTCATCCCAGCCTTGGATGTTTAAAGACGTATGTTCTAGTTACAAAAAAAGTGTGTTCTGGGAAATGTGTGGAGGATGTGGATTTTGCAAGCATTATCAACTTCCGAACTCCCGTGGAAACGCTTTTTTTTGTGATTATACATATTTTGAGGAAATTTTTAAACCTGATTCAATGGAAGAGTGTAAAATTCAGAATGTATGCAACGGTTTTTCCAAATGTAATTCTCTTGGTTGTGTTCCCTTGTTGGGGACCGTCAGGTGTCAGTGCGATGACAACAAGATCGGCAGACTGTGTCAGTATGATAGGCCTCAAGGAATGATTCCCAGTGATTATGCTCAGCTAGACATATTTTTATACACTCCATATTTTCAATTAAATTATTATCTCACTGTTACATTGATGCTTAGTACATTAGGAAAAGATATAAAAGTGGTTATAGAAACATTGACTGAAAGGCTTACATACAACTCCCAGGCTTTTCTAAAGCTTGACTCATCGCAAAGTGTTGATTATTGTAAGAATTTATATCCACATAGTCAACAATTTTGTTCAAATGACGTATTCCGCTTCACAAATGTTCAATGGGTGTTTACAGCAATGATTTTATTTCCAGGGCGTGCATTTTATGGTGGTGATAGACATATAATCAAGTATGGAAATGTTACAAAAGAAAGATACTGGGAAATAGGATATCTTGAACCAGTTAAGTTAGCTGTTTATAACAAAAATGACCAAAATCCTGTTTTTAATGTAAACTTCTCTGCTGCAGACATAACAATAAGTCCAGAAATTAGTACTTGTGAACCTCTTGTGTATATTAAAGAAGGGGGGTTGACTTATTTTGATATTATTAAATTACCAACAAGTAAAGAGATAGTTCTGGAAACATCATACAGAATGTTTGAAGATTTTTGCATCTCAGCAATTGACGACTTACTTGTTAAGTGGAGAGTTTGGAGGTTTGGCATAAATCATAATGAGTTAGGAGACTATTTTTTTAAGGAAAAATTTAAAGTAGGATTTATTAAATTTAATGAGTATACAATTGAACCGGGACAGTATAAAGTAAGGAGTAATGTTTCAATTTGGAGAAAACAGAAAGAGGGGTTTTCAGCAGCATACTCGTATTTTGAGGTAGTTTTAGTTGATGTAGAGCCAATGATTCAGGGGGGATACACTAAAAGTATGTATTACAAAAAAGATATGCTAGTTATCAATGGAAGTTTGTCAAGAAATCCAAACTTATGTTCTTCGGAACAAGTGAAAGATCTAAAATTTTACTGGGAATGTGATAAAGGTAGACAATGTTTGGGAAAATATTCAGTTGGAAGTTACATGACTTATTCTGGTCCCTTTACTATGAATGAAATCTACACATTCAAACTTACAGTAATCTCTACAAAATATAAGATACGTAAAACTGCAACACAACAAATTACAATGATTCCAGATCCAGTGCCGACTTTGGAAATTATTTGCAGAAAAAATTGTGGTAGTTTTGAATTTAAATCAAATCCGGCAGAGTATACCTACCTGGAAGTCAGAATTGTTGATGTACCCTTATCTTTGGAAGAAACTGACAAATTTAATTGGCAATACAAAGAAGAAAGTGACAATGATTTTAAATCTGCTGAAAATATCAAACAACCAAACACACCTGAAAAGGTGCTTATTGTTCTAGCAAACACTCTTCAAGTGGGCAAAACCTACCTTTTCCAAGTTAAAGGTGGGTCCACCACACCAGGAGAGGCAACTTTTCAACTAAAAATGGGCTCTTCAATAGGAAAATTTGAATGTAAACCTTCATATATAAATGTTAATAAAGCGAGCTTTCAATATTCAGTTACCTGTGATAAGTTGTTGTTTAATGGTTTATCTCCAACTTACGAGTATTATGATAGATTTCCAAATTCGACTGATACAGAAAAAGGTAGACTTTTGGGATCTCAAAATTCACATATATTAAATCAAATTGGATATACAAGAGGAAAGTTAGTAGTTGAAGTGAGAAATCAGTATGGGATTGTAGGTGTAACCGAGAAAATTATAACTATAAAAAAAACCAATCCAGTCACGTTGGTTGATTCCTTGCTCAGAGATATAGAGTTTTATCATTCCACAATGGATCCAGACTATAAAACTAACATAATATCAGCTATAGTTGATACTATATACTCCGATATTGATAAGTTTCCGAACCCAACTACTATTATTGAGAGATTACTTGCAATAGCGAGTTTGGAGGAAATACATAGCCATGCAAGTATGAAAATGTGGGCTTTTGCTATGGAAGTGGTGGCTAATGAGGAGGAACACATTAAATTAAAACCTGAAAGTGTTTTATATCTCAGTAGAGTAGCAGAACTTCTTTCAGATAAGTTAAAATATTATGTTACGGATGTTACAATTAATAATAATGGGGAACTCACACCAACAGAAATATTTGAGGTGGCACAATCTTTAATAAATATATGTGGTAAGATTTACATTAGTAGAACTGATGACTTAGAAGACCTGTATACTAACTACAGAGAGTCTGCAGAAAATAATTTTCTTGCTATTAAGAATCTAATGTTAAGTTTTAAAAAATTAACTTTACCATTTATGACTCCGGTTATTATGAAAGGGAAACATATAGAGTTATATATAAAAGAAGATTATCCTTTATTTTTTTACAAATCATCGTTAAATCAAACTTTAAATGCATCAATCCCTTCATTAGTAGTCTCAAAAAGTCTGGCAAACTCCCTGAACTACTCATCACATTTAGTCACTTTTGAAGTTGTTGTTTTTGATGGGAACCCTTTCTGGTGGGACAAAAAGGTGACTATCAATACTAATGTTGTAGACTTTAAAATAAGTAAGAGAGGAGGAGACAGTGATGAATACATAACTGAGCTATCTTATCCAATACAAATAAACCTTAACTATCAAGAGCTAGAGACAACTATTATCAATGGAACGGTAAGACAACCTGATGGAAATGCATCACTAGACATTGCAGATTTAGAAATAGCAATACACAAAATAAGAGTTGAAGAAAGAGGAAGACTTAAACTTAAGTTTCTCAATTTGAAGAAAGGAGATGCAGTGAAAATATTAGTTTTATTAAATTTACGTCCATATTATGAACTGATGATGTCAAATGGGCATGACGTGACACAGTTACAACCAGAATATGATATGGAACTTAAGAATTCAAATTCAAAAGATTCTTATGATTTGTATTATTTGGGTATCTTACCAGGTCACCATGTTCCAGTTGGTGAATATATGAATTACACTTTTGAAATGACAATAATGCGATGCGTCAGCTGGCAATCTAGTAACTGGTTATCAAGGGGCTGCAATGTCAAAGATATCATTCCGGAATCAAAGCAGTTGCAGTGTGAATGTCAACATCTGTCGAGCTTTGCGGGGTTTGCTGGTGTGCCCATTAACACAGTTAATCCTTTTGAAGACTATGAACTTCTCCTTAATATTTTAGATAATCCTTTTGTAGCTATATTTGTTGTATGTCTCTTGATACTTTACTTTATCTTACTATATTTTACCTTGAAAAAAGATCGTAAAGACAAATACAAACAGTGCGCAATATATTTAGAAGATAACTTACCCTATGATAAATATCCCTATTTAATATGCGCCTATACAGGTGCCCGTTTATTTGCAGGAACAACATCAAATGTTGGCATTGTTGTTGAAGGAGATATATCTGCCAGTAGACCTCACATTTTAAAAAGTACAATATTTAAAGCCCTTGAAAGAGCAGATGACAATTGGTTTATCATGTTTACACCTCTTTACTTAGGAGATATCAAATCAATACATATTTGGATAGATTATTCTGGGCGAAGTCCAGAGTGGTATTGTAATAAGATTGTTGTTATCGATCTAACAACCAAAAAAGATTACCAGTTCCTCATCAATGCCTGGTTGTCATTGAGATGGGATGATTATCTCGAACGATTTGAGAAGACTGAAACACTAGAAGAGAAATATCGCGAAGAACTAGCAAGCGATAATTTGGTATACGGTTTTAGGGAATCCCATTTATGGGTCAGTATTCTGTCAAAACACCCTCGAAGTGGAGTTAATTCTTCCCAACGGTTGTCTCTAGCCATCTGTGGCCTGTTTGCCGCAATGTTAGTCAGCTGTATGTTCTACGGAGTTGTAGAAGAACAGCAAGAAGACTATCCACAGTTTGGCATTGACCGTAAGGAAGTGCTTATAAGTGTGTACAGCTTGGTTATAGCTGGACTTATAGTAAGTGTTACAACATCTTTATTCAGGAAACAATTGGTTATTGTTCCACCAGATGAGACCGAAGGCGAAGAAGAAGAGGTTGAGGAAAAATCCGATAGTAAAAGTGCAAGAAAAAAATATACTGAAAATGAATATGAGAAATTTGGAAAAACAGAAGGATTATTCTGTAGACTGATTCAAGATGTTTTAAAAACTATGGTAAGAAAAAAGAAATTTGTCCCTGTTCATTTAGAAATTGATGTTATTCAAAAAAAGAACAAGCGAAAATTAACAACAATCTGTTATGAAACGTTTGCCTGGTCCATCTGTATATTTGTAATAGTTTTCTCTGCTTACTTAATCATATTATATGGACTTAAGTTTGGCAAAGTAAAAAGTTTGGAATGGCTAAGCTCTAATATTATGTCGCTTAGTGAGGAAGTATTCGTCGCAGATCCTGTTAAAATAGTCAGTTTAGCGGTTCTATCCGGATTACTGTTTTCGAATCAAATATATGAAGTCATACAATATGATCTAAAGTGGGACTTGATTTTAAAATACAAGAAATATTTGCTTAAAACTAACAGAGCTCTTCTTAAAAAGCTTGTTATTTTAAGAAGTAAAGCAATGTATGTTCCGCTTAACCACAAAACATTTTTACTAAAACAGGAAAAGCAAGCAAAAAAAGACGCTCTTTGGCTAGTATTAGATATTTTTATAATTGGAATTCTTGCAATGATGCTAATAATTCAGAGTAGTACTTTGTGGACAACCAGGTATTATTGGAACAATTTGCAAATAAAGTCTCTTTTAAAAAGGGTTTACAAAGAAGAAGGCTTTCAATTACATGAAACAAAAAATATAACAGACTACCTTCCTTTTTTGGAGAGGGCGGTTCTCCCATTTATATATGAGTTGAAGTGGTATAATAATTTACCTCTTAGAAATGATAATAATGTGTCGGATACTTCATTATCATTTGCCTTCAGTTCAACTACCACCTTATTTGGTCTTCCTAGACTAAGGCAGCGTCGCCAAAGACCAGGTCTCTGCAAACCTAATTCCTTCATTGGCCTGCCAGACATCTGTGTGTCAAGACTGACCAATGCCACTGAAGACACTGACCTGTACAGTGAGGGTTGGAAAACTACTGGATCTTATGAACAGTTTGTTGAATCCACCCCTTGGGACTACACGGAACCCACAGAAACATATGACATTGTAAGTTTGGGTTCTGGCAACCTGGAGTTTGGGGATGGTGGTTACATTGCCAATTTAGGATTGTCAGAGGCTGCATCAGACGCAGTAGTATTCTATCTAGATCGTGAACATTGGTTGGATAAATTGACATCGCTGGTGTTCTTTGAAATGACTCTATACAATCCCAATACTGGAACTCTCAGTATGCTCATTGCGGTAACAGAACGATTATATATCGGGATGTTGACGAATAAACTATATGTCTATACTATTAATCAACAGTACGATTATCCTGCAATAGATTTCATTCTTTTAGTGAGCTTATGTACATTTATAATACGAGTAATCATTGTACTCAATAGAAGAGGTATTGAAGATACAGTTGAAAATTTCTGGAATGTTTTTGAGATAGTAATAGTTTGTTTAAGCATTTATTGTGCTTACTTCTATATAGAGAACATTAAAAACATGAATGATTATTTAGGAGAATACACACAACGGTTAGAAGAAGAACACTTTAACTTCCTACACTTAATACCTGACTTGACCTACATTCAAGTGATAATGATGGTTCTAGTCATCATGATAGCATGCCGATTTATGAAGTCTTGGAGATTTGGAAAAACATTTGACATTTTCTTTTATGCCATGTTTTCTGCTTGGCATAATTTACTTTGGATTTTTGCTGTGATAGTTATAATTATATTAGTTTATTGGAATTCTATTTGCTATTTACTTAGTAATTATGTGCTGTCCAGGACGTTTCTCATGGTGTTGTATAAAATGGATTTCAAGTATACTGCTAAGCATTGTAAACGAATACACTGTAAAGTAAGCCTGTATACCTTATGCGTTGTTTCTGACATTTTTGCAGTGCTAATTGTCACACATTATTTGCACATTTATAGAGTAGTGAAGAACAAAAGAAGAGATGAGGACTCTCTAAATTTGTGGAAAGTATTTTTTCCGAGAAAACAAAAAGTACCAGTATCCTACAATAGACGCAAATCTGTGTATTATTCAAAAGATTTCAAGGGCTGACATTTAAAAAATAGTAAGCCTAAATAAATTATCATCCAATAACATTTTTTTTTTGTAAGAGTATACTAGATATAGCTTTGCCTACATTAAACATGCAATAAAAATTAAAAATTGGAATAATTTCAAGGAGCAGTTTATTTATTTTATTTAAAGAGCAAGTAAAGAGAATGAACAAGTGAACCGGAGTTCTCAGTCATTTGGCATTTCTTTCCACAAGTCACAACTCACATTCATGCATGAACTTGCTTGATAATAATAATCAAGCCTTGCTGTTACAAAATTTGGCGGATACATTTTCTTTTGACTAGCTCTTTAGAATGATATACTACTTGATAGATGTTTCTATAAAAAAAATTACACTCCACCCTTAATCTCTTATTGGGGTTGAAAAAAATATTGATGGGCCAATATTTTAATTCGGGACAAATTGCCTTCAAAAATATAATTTAAAAAATTTCAATAAAATTCAATCTTTATATTTTTAATACATATTATTGACTTGCCTGATCATGAGACAATCTGTGCCCGTGCTGAAGACCCCTTTTTTCAGGGAGTGTTTTTTATTAATTTGACTAAGAGACACACTGTTACAAATGAAAACGACGAATTATAAGTCGTTTTTTTGACTCCAGATATTCAGGGGTTATCAATTCAACTACAACATATCAAGTTGGACTACATATCTATATATAATTCCATAAGCAAATCGGTCCCCACAAAATATCTCAAGTTAGAAGAAAGATAGGATAACGTATGATGGCTCATTTTAAAGCTTGAGGTCCAAGGGCGCAAAGAAAAATACCAGAATTCCCAAAAGTTACCTGGGCTTCGCCCCAATGGACATTGAAGTTCCAATGTTAATAAAATGGGAAGAAGATTTTTAGATCTAAGCAGATGTTCCAGTGTTTTATCATAAACTCAGCTGGTTATTGAGCGGATATTTTGAGTTAACATAACCGCATAGTAATAGCTTTTTAAAATTGGCAATGCAATATAAAAAAGATCACTAATAGTCATGACCGAATTACGGATCCTCAGGAGATTTCATCTTTGTAACCCCATCTATGACATTAAGGAAACAGGAGTAGAATGATTGGTATATTCACCATAAAAAAATAAAAAATAAATTGTTTTAGACAAGGCAAGGTTGATATAATGGTTAATTGTCTTTACTCAGTGAATGTCGTTTAGTTATTACAAAACTGCTTTATATATTGGCTATTTAGTAGTTAAAGTTGAAGAGTTAAATAGTTTTGTTGAGTGTTTGTTTATTTTCTACTGAATCATTATATTTATGTAAACTATTAACATAGGATTATCGGGGTAGGGGTGTCTTATCTCCTACGGGGGGTAGACCTCCGAGGGTGTACCCGCTCCCGGCCGATGAAGGGCCGCCTCTTGCCGCACGATGCGCTGGTTACAAAACAGTATGGATTGTCAACTAAAAAACACGAATCTTGGAAAGGAGAACGAACAGGCTGCTTTTAGGCGCAGCTCACTTGTGCAGAGGTCTCCGACCTCAAAGACTGGGACGCCGACGGTTGGAATTAAAACCTCCCCTCCGCCGGCCCCGTTCAAGGCTGCTGGTGTCGCTGGATCATCGGCCGTAACAGGAAAGGAGAAAGATGAGGTTGATCTGGGTATGGGTGTGACCGAGCCGGTAACACCTCTAGCCAGGATGCAAGGAATCCCTCCCAGGAAGAGCCCTCTTCGTGCGGCATTCGAGCTGCAAATGCTTCGGCAGCAGCAGGACGACGCCCACGAGGAGGAAGACTCATGTCTGAAGAAGATGAAAGTTCCTTTGAAGGAGATGGCCAAGGTCCTCCTAATTCAAAAGAACATAAACAAGGCGATAAAAGAGGGGATCCCGAAACTCGAAGATGCTCTAGAAGAAATCGAGGAATGCCGGAAAATCAGGCTAAAGGCAGTGAAGCAGGAGCGCGATGTCACGAACCGAGTCATCTCTGCTTCACCTCAAGCTCATCTGGCTGAGTCCCAGACTCAAGCCAGAAAGCGAAAGAAGAGGCAGAGCGGTTCTTCGCCGGGAAGCCCTGAGCTTATTGAGGTGGACTCAGTGCCGAGACCGGTTTTTGTCACTGCGGCATCGCAGACATCTCCTGTCCGGGCTACTGAATCCGCCCCGGGCGCTGCCGTGATTCCAGCGGCTACTCCTGCAGAGGTTCCTGCTCCGGCGGCTAATCCTGCCTTGGCAGCAAACTCTGCCTCAACACCTTTGGGGGGTCAGATTAGATCGCAGGCCAAACCGGAAGAGACCGACACCGTTATCAAGTCTATTCGGCGAACCCAGAACGGGGATGTCCTCCTCGAACTGGGGAAGTCGAGTGACAAGATCGGTTTTGCCGCTTCCCTCAAGACTGCACTTGGGGACAAAGGCTCCATCAAGGCCCTAGAACCGAAGTGTTCGGTCGAGATTCGGGACCTTGATGTCCTCTCCACCGAAGATGAGGTGACCCGTGCGATCCAGGTGGCACTCCCGGAGATACCGGCCGATGGAGTGAGGGTATGGCTGACAAAGCCTAACCGAAGTCAACTCCGGATGGCTGTTGCTGAGATGAGCGAAAAGCACGCCAATAAGCTGCTTAGCCTTCAGCACCTCAGAGTTGGTTGGGTTAGTTGCAGGCTCAAACGGAGGGTGGTAGTTTCGAGATGCTTCCGCTGTCTCGGTTTCGGCCACTCCTCCCGAAACTGTAAAGGGCCCGACAGGAGTGCCAACTGCTTCCAGTGTGGAAGCCAAGGCCACAAACGTAAGGAATGTTCCTCGAGCCCCTCCTGCTTCCTCTGCAAGGATTCAGGCTCCAGTGCCCTCGGTCACTTACCCGGGTCTGGTCAGTGCGGTGCCTTCAGAGCCGCACTTGAACAGGCAAAAGGCAGCGGCCGGTAATTCGCATCCTCCAGGCCAACCTTCATAGATCCTGGGGAGCTGATAACCTTCTAGATCAGCTCGCCCGAGAACTTGGTGCTGACGCGCTCCTTATCAGTGAACAGTATCGGGACAGAGACCCAAACATTTGGATCTCGGACAGCCTCGGTACTGCTGCATTTTGGGCACGTAATACACGAGATGTTTTGGTGCGGAGTCACGGGCGCGGCCGAGGATTCGTCTGGGTTCGGTGTAGGGACGTGACTATCTTCAGTTGCTACCTCACACCCAACGAGGCCGTCCAGGACTTCCGCGACAAGATAGATAGCCTAGAGGAGTGCGTTCTTGGCACCACCGGGCATGTCGTCGTTGGTGGCGATTTCAACGCCAGGGCCGTCGAGTGGGGAATGCCCTCTACCAGCTCCCGGGGGAAATACATCCTGGATTTCATCGCCAGGGCCGGTCTTGTCGTCCTCAACCAGGGCGACACACCTACTTTTCGGCGCCCCGGGCAGAGAGGCACGATCCCCGACGTCACCTTTGCGTCTGAGTCGCTCCTTCCGAGGATCTCAGGCTGGAGGGTTGTGGAGGACTACACGGGTAGCGACCACCAATACATCGTTTTTGACCTGCATGATCAGGCAAATCGTCGAGTTTCCGCATTTCGGGAAGGGCCACGCCGGTGGAACACCAACAAACTGGACGTGGTCAAGTTCACCGAAGTCATCTCTCGGGGAGCACAGGGGAATCCTGGTGAGGCTGGGGCCGAGGCACTAGTAACATCCACGATGGAACTGATCGTCTCGGCCTGCGACCAGTCTATGCCGCGAAGGAAACCCCGACGCGACAAACAACCCGTTTACTGGTGGACTGAAGAGATTGCGGAACTCAGAAGAACATGTTTAAGAACTAGACGAGCCGCCACAAGAGCGAGAATTCCCGCAGACAGAGTTCGTAAGTCGGAGGCCTATAAAGCTGCGAGAAAATCTCTCCGCCAGGCGATAAACAGGAGCAAGGCGAATAGCTGGAGGAGACTTCGTGACGACGTTGACTCCGACCCGTGGGGCCTGGGTTACAAACTTGTAACACAGAAACTCGGCGCCCGCTCTCCACCTTCCATCATGGAGGGCGCCACCATGGGGAGGATCGTCGCTGCGTTGTTTCCTGAACATCCACAGCGACCGCTGGTTGACTTCGGACGGGTAGAGGACGTTCCACTCTTCACTTTCGAGGAGCTGGAAACCTCCGTTCTCTCCCTGAAGAGCAACAAGGCTCCTGGCCCGGACGGGATTCCCAGTGAGGCTTTAAAGAAAGTATTTTCAATTAACGCTGACTTGTTGTTGAGAATGTACAATGCCTGTTTGGTAGAAGGGGTGTTTCCGGCTCCCTGGAAAACAGCCAGGCTTGTACTGATCAGCAAGGGCAAAGGTGATCCCGAACTGCCGTCGTCCCACAGGCCTCTCTGCATGTTGGACACGGCTGGGAAGCTGTTCGAGAAGCTGATCCGTTCCCGCCTGACTTCTGCCGTGGAAGCTGCCGGGGACTTATGCCCCCGTCAGTACGGCTTCAGAAAGGGACGGTCAACGATCGACGCTGTCACCGAAGTTCAGAGAGCTGTGGAGAGAGCCGAGAGCCACAACCATTTCTCCCGCCGAGTAGTGCTTCTTGTTACGCTTGATGTCAAGAATGCCTTCAACTCGGCGAGGTGGGTCGATATGTTGGATGCGCTTCGCAACACCTTTCGTATTCCTGCATATCTGAGGATTATCGAGGATTATCTACGCTCTCGAAGCCTGATCTATGACACAAGGGACGGAACGCGGACGATGGAAGTCACTTCTGGTGCCGCACAAGGTTCAATACTCGGCCCGGATCTCTGGAACGTTGCCTATGACAGCCTCCTGAGGTCCGAGATGCCTGAGGAAACCACTTTGGTTGGGTACGCCGATGACGTCGCAGCTCTCATTGCTGCACGCAACGTTGAGCTGGCCCAACTAAAGTTGAACCGAGTTATGCGGGTTGTCAACAACTGGATGTCCGATCACGGTCTCTCGCTTGCTCTTAGTAAGACGGAGATCGTGATTCTCACGAAGAAGAGGATCGACACCGTCGTCCCGTTTAGAGTGGGAAGGGAGGTGGTCACATCAACTCGTGCCGCCAAATACCTTGGGGTTATGGTGGACACCAAGTTAAGCTGGAGGGATCAGATCTTCCGTACGGCGGACAAGGCCGCTAAGGTAGTTACTCACCTTAGTAGGCTGATGGCCAATGTCGGGGGTCCCCGATCCAGCAGAAGACGTCTGTTGATGTCCGCGGTCCAGTCCGTGCTCCTTTACGGGGCAGAGGTGTGGGCAGGCGCTCTAGATAAGGAGTGCTACAGGCTGCGACTCGCCCGGGTTCAGCGTCAAGCCGCGCTCAGGGTGTGTTCCGCCTACCGGACAGTGTCCGAGCCTGCCGTCCTGGTGGTCGCCGGAGTCATCCCTGTCAAGCTCTTGGCAGGGGAGAGGAAAGCGATTTATCAGAGACAAGGCGAGATCGGCAAGGACACGGCAAGAACAGAAGAGCGCTCCCGAACCTTCCAGCAGTGGCAACACAGCTGGGAGCACGACACCCGAGGAGGATGGACTGCGCGACTTATCAAGCAGGTCCAACCATGGGTGGAACGGCGGCATGGGGAGGTGGACTACTACCTGACCCAATTTTTGACAGGTCACGGCTATTTTCGGTCGTACCTGAACCGGATGGGAAAGACCGGTTCACCGGACTGCATTTATTGCCCGGGTGTTCCCGACGATGCGGAACACACATTCTTCCGATGTCCCCGTTGGGAAGGGCCCCGCCTGGAGGCCACACAAATATTTGGTGCATTTTCGGTGGACTCGGTCTGCCAAAAGATTTTGGAGGATGAGGGCAACTGGGATTGTTTGTCACAGTTCGTCCGGGGCATCCTCCTGGAAAGGAAAACCGATCTGGACCGCGAAGTGGCCCAGATCCCTTGATAGAGCGGCTGGATAAGGAGCGAGCCCGACGGGCGTAAGCCAAATTTAGGCCTAGCCTGACGTAATGTGATAAACAATTCCAGGTTAGATTCCTAAAGAGTAGAGGAGGTTTTTTAGTGGGTAAACCCGTTTTTTAGGGGAGCCCCACACTACAGACTGGCCACCTGTGTGCGTAATGCATTTTTCCGCCTCTCCCTCAAAAAAAAAAAAAAAAAAAAAAAACATAGGATAACCCTTGTATGAGGAATATTTTGTTTTGGTTTCATCCATTCTCTGCTTCTTTTGTATGTAGATCGTAACAAAACAATAAACGCCCGTTAATCCATAAAGACGGGGACCTTTTCATGTAAATGATAGTGTGCGAAAACTAACAATACTTTTTCATGTAAATGATAGGCCTAGTGTGTGAAAACTAACAATATATCGATCAGTGTACATTCACAAACAGAGAAAATAGAAAAAATAGACTAAAATCAAAGTACGAGGGACGTCAGTAGCACGGAGGGTAAGGGAGCATGGGGGCACGGAGGAGACATGGAGGAAATAGAGGGCACGGCGGGGGGCACAGGAGGGCACGGAGAAGGAAGGACGGCGGGGATGGCAACACGCGACCATGTTAAGCACAGGGGGTTCGGGGATTTCGGGGAAGAGCACGAGGGGCGCGAGGGGTGTCGGTGGCACTGGAGATAGGGGGCTCCAAGGGCACGGTAGAGACATGGAAAACGTAGGGCACAGGGAGGAACGCATGAGGGCACCGGAGTATGGAGGGTACTGGGGTGCGGGGCATAGGGCGCACTCTGGGGAGGCATGGAAATGCACTTTGGCATGTGGTGGCGGGGGGTGCGGGTGCATAAGGAGCACTAGGGGCGTCCGTGGCAAAAGGGGTAGATGGGCTTGGGGGGCATGGGGGCCACGGGGAGCAGTTTTGGGCATGGGGGCACGGAAACATAAGGGGCCCGAGGGCACATGGCGGCGCAGTGATGGGAAGGCAAAATGAGGACTAAGGGCTTCGGTGGTACGAAGCAAGGGGGTCAGATGGGCATGGGTTCACGAGGCTTGTGGGACATATATGGCATGGGGAACACGGGGAAGGATGGTGGGTATGTGGGCACGGGAGATCATCCCAGTCAGCACACAATGTGAAAATCACGTTATTTTCACGTGAAAAAAGGTGAAAATGTAAAAGTGAAAAATAATATGTTTTTTTCACGTGAAAATAACGTAAAAATGTGAAAGTAAAAAAAACGGGAAATTTAAAACGTGATTTTCACCAAAATTTTTTTACATTTTTTTTACTTTATGTTTTATATTCACTAAATCATTTTTTTAAGACAGGGACTTCACACAGTAGGTGTTTTAACCTAAATATGAATGAGAGATGAGTGTAGGATGGTTGTGGCACGATCTTGCCCAGTCAGCACAAAATGTGAAAATCACGTTTTTTACTCGTGTAAAATGTAAAAATTATATTAAAGTAAATAGAAGAATATTTTTTTCACGTCAAAATTACGTGAAAAATGTGAATGTGAAAAAAGGCGAAACAAAGAATATTTTTTTCACGTCAAAATTACGTGAAAAATGTGAACGTGAAAAAAAGGTGAAAAGAAGAATATTTTTTCACATCAAAATTTCGTTAAACATGTAAAATGTCAAAAACTGATGAAAATATAATATCATTTTAACGTGAAAATTATGTGAAAAATGTCAAATGAGAAAAAGGCGAATAATAGAATATTTCTCATGTACAAATTATGTGGCAAAATTTAAATCTAAAAAACGGGTAAACGAGAGAGTAAGTATTTTTGCATTTAAAATCTATGTAAAAATGTATACCATATTTAAAAAAATTTAATTAAAAAATTTATTTTAAAATTTTATTTTACTTTTTAATTATTGATAATTTTATTTGGCTGTTAAAGTATCAGATTTACTTATGTAGAGATATTGTCTAATTATAGCTTTCGAAATAACAATTTAAATTTCAATTTGTGGTATCAACAATTTATAATTATATTTTTTAGCCTTTACATTATTCCAACAGGATGTAATTTCATGTGTTGGTTATATTAATTTTAATAAAACTTTAAATATTTAATACGCAATAGTAAATATAGTTATAAAAGATTAAAAAATTATTATTATTAACAAACACAGAGTTATTTCAAATTGGGCCAGAGTTTTGACTTGCTGAAGTACAAGGAAGGTTGAGTATTAAATGTATAAATAGTAATTTAAATCTGCTTATGGTACAGCAAAAGTGGCTGAGAGGGTTAAGGCGCTAGGACAATGACAGAGAGGTTGTGGGTTCAAATCCAGATGAGGGTGAGAAATTTTTGATCGACTTTATTTACATTTTTTAAATGTATTGGTTAGAAAAAAAGCATTCATTTACAAATTTTGTTGAAAAAAATTGTTAAATGTTCAGTAAAACATAAGTTAAAAAGGTAAAAATTAAGTGAAACAAAAACGTCATTTTCACATCTTTTTTTCATGTTTTTTTCACGTGAAATTCAGTGCAATTTTTACGTTATTTTTACGTGAAAATAACGTGATTTTCTCCTTTTTTTCACGTGAAATTTACGTGAAAATGTAAAAAAAGAAACGTTATTTTCACGTGAAAATAACGTTTTTGTGCTATCTGGGATAGGTGGGGGGCCATGGGGTCACGAGGATTGTCGGGGGCACTGGGTTGGGGGTGTTAGTGTGGCATGGGGGCCAAGGTGGAGGCATGGGGAGGAATGGTGGGCATGGGGGCACGTTGATATGGGGGTATGGGAATGGTGGCACAAGGGGTACTAGAGACATCGATGGCATGGAAGGTGGTTGGGCATGGTGGGACATGTTGGCATGGGAGAATGTGGGGCACAGGGGCATGAGAGGGCGAGGAGTACGGAGACATGGGGGTACTCAAGCCCCGGGGGCATAGGGGTACAAGAAGCACGAGTCAGGAGAGGTGAACGGGGCACGGGGAGGCATGGGGTCAAGACGAGTGTGGAGAATGGGGTACAGGGGTCCAGAGTGAAGGAGTCCACAGTATTAATGGGCATATGTTATATTGAACTATTATCATGAACATGTTTAACTTTAAAACTATTTTTACCACGTTCCGTTGTATAATAGTGCAGTATTTTTTTCTTTTTTAAACAAAATAGATCACTGTATTTTAAACCGGGGAAATTGTTGGTAAATAACTGATATCACCAAAAAGTTTCATCAAGATTAGAAAATATTTGATTAGAAAACCCAAACGTGTAAAATCACACTACACACACAACACACATGGACGTGTGTTTTTCACGTCCATGAGAAAAATACAATAATGCTGCAAGGAGGTTATAAATCGAAGCTTATTTTAGGAGACAACATAAACATTTTAATTTTTAGGGGCCTTTGCCTCAGCAAGGCACTAGTCTTCTATATATTAATGGGCAAGCATGTTTCTTTTCCTCCTTTTTTCTCAGCTTTCAAACGGTAAATTCAAACGGCCCTTTCCAAGGCCATTTTAGAAATGTAGGCTCCGTTTTCTCATGTCATCTGAACGTAGAGGGTCTGAGCAAATCAAAAAGTGACTGCCTCAGCAAGGTGCTGCGAGAAAATAATGTCGATGTCCTCGCACTACAAGAAACACATGTAGAAGACCTAGAGAACAGTGCGAGGGGAAACATCACAGGATATAGGCTTGTGGAGGAAATAGGACACAGGGTCTATGGTGTGGCGACTTACGTGAGGCAAGACATAGACGACATATCAGTCTCCCACAAAAGTTGTGTGAACAGCATATTTACTATTGCTGTTAAGGTATCTGAGACTACCATTGTCAATGTCTACAAACCACCGAACATCCAGTGGCCAGATACAGCTCTCCCATCTTTTGAACATCCTGTAGTATATGTAGGTGACTTTAACGGTCATCACACACAGTGGGGATACTCGTCCGATGATGAAAATGGCACTCGTCTTACAAGCTGGGCTGAAAATAACAACCTTTTCTTGGTATTTAATGCCAAGGACCCACACACTTTCCATTCTGCCCGATGGCGTCGTGGGTACTCCCCAGACTTGTGCTTTTGTTCTCTTGACCGGTCAGCAACACCGATACCAACTTGCAGGAGGGTCCTAGATGCTTTTCCTCACTCTCAGCATAGGCCTGTTCTGATATCAGTGGGAATCCAAATTCCTCTCGTAAGAACTTTTCCTCGGCCTAGGTGGTACTTTAACAAAGCTGAGACTTATTTGAACTTATTAAAGCTGAACTTATTTGCCTTCTCCACCAGGCTTGACAAAGGCATCAGGTTCATCCCCCCTAAAATAAAAAACTATGATCGGTTCACACGACTTGTTCTGTCTTGCGCTAAGGCGTCTATCCCAAGAGGTTTTAGGAAAGAGTACATACCAGGATGGAGTCAAGAGTGCGAAGACCATAAAATGTCAGTGAGTTCACTGACACTGCCGACAGAGATGTAGCGGACCAACTCCTAAACTCTCTCGACAACTCCAGGAGAGAGAAATGGGTGAAAACTGTTGAAAATCTGAACTTCACCCGCAGTAGTCGGAAAGCTTGATCTCTACTCAGGAAGCTCTCCACTGGTAAGACAAATGAAAAACCCGCAACCTCGCAACCTCACCCTTGTGTTATTGCAAAACGCCTCTCCTGTCTATCTAAACCGGTGCGTACGTCCGCAGATAGGAAAATAAATTTTAAGCTTAATGAAATTAAGGAAAGTCGGCAAGCGCCATTGGAAGTCTCCAGACCTTTCACAGTAGATGAGCTGGATGTGGCGATTGATGCTATGCCAATTGGCAAAGCAGCAGGTATGGATGAAATCTTCCCGGAGTTCATAAAACACTTGGGTAAAAAGGCTAGACAGTGGCTTCTTGCAGTTTTTAATTCCATAAGGGAAACCGGCGACTTGCCTGGTATATTTAGAAGATCGAAAATAATAGCTGTCTTGAAGCCAAATAAAGATCCACAACTGCCAGAAAGTTACCGACCCATAGCTCTTCTTAGTGTCTGTTATAAGCTGCTCGAGAGGTTGATATACAACAGAATCCTCCCTGTTCTGGATTCCAGCATCCCCGTCGAACAAGCTGGGTTTAGGCCTGGGCGCAACTGTTGTGACCAGGTTCTAGCTCTTACTTTCTTCATCGAGAATGGGTTTGAGCGAAAACTGAAAACCTCTGTTGCTTTCTTAGATCTTACTGTAGCTTATGACACTGTCTGGAGAAAAGGCCTTCTCATTAAATTTTATAACGTGATTCCTTGCCCTTTCCTGTTGCGTCTCCTCAACTCGATGCTCTCCAATAGGATGATTAAAGTATATTTGGGACGCAAGGAAAGTACTTTTAGGCAATTAAAAGATGGCCTGCCACAGGGGTCAGTGCTTGCCCCACTGCTGTTTAATGTGTATACTGCCGACATGCCTGACACTTGTTCCTTAAAGTTTGCCTATGCGGATGATATTGCACTGGCTTATCAGCACAAGGAATTCCGACATGCTGAGGAAGTACTAACAAATGACCTCAAGACCCTCGGTGAATACTTTAAGGCCTGGAAGCTAAATCCAAACCCAACTAAAACTGAGGTATCTTGCTTTCACTTGAACAATAGACTAGCCCACCAAAAGCTTAAAATCTTATTTGACGGTGTTGAGCTAAAGCACAATGATCACCCACAGTACCTGGGAGTCACTTTAGATCGGTCTCTCACATTCAAAAGCCACCTACAAAAGACAGCAGCCAAGGTGAGAGCTAGGACTAACATTGTCCATCACCTTGCTGGCTCCACATGGTGAGCTAATGCACAAGCTCTGCGAACCACTGCTTTGTCCCTGGTTTACTCAACCGCAGAGTACTGTGCTCCCGTGTGGCTGAACAGTGTGCATGTCAGAGAGATCGACGTACAACTGAACAGGACTATGAGAGCCATAAGTGGTACACTCATGGCAACACCTGTACCCTGGCTCCCAGTGCTGTTTAATATCGCTCCACCTGAAATAAGACGAAGGGAGGCACTTACTAGGGAATATAATAAGATCGTATCCAATCCACAGCTACCCATCCATGATTACCTACCCCAGGAGATGGGCAGATTGAGGTCCCGAAGACCACCACTGCGGACAGCATCCCAGTTGACGGAGACAAACTTTTCCATCCATACCGACTGGACTTCCTCCTGGGACTCTTTCCAAGGCCGGAATCAATTTTTAATTGCTGACCCAACCTTAGCAGTAAGTGGTATGGATCTTCCTCGGAAGCAGTGGACCGTTCTCAATCGATTCCGCACTGGTGTGGGAAGATGTAATTATTGTAAATACAAATGGGGAATGACAGAAGACCAGTCATGCCGCTGTGGAGCGGAGTTGCAGACTATGACTCACATAGTCAATGAGTGCCCTTTGAGTGCTTTCCCCGAAGGATTGATTGGGCTGCATTGTGCAAGTGAAGCTGGGCTGCAACGGCTTAGCGTCCTGGATTTAGCTTTGTAAAGAGAGATTATAACTTTATGTTTTTAGTTTAGTTTTTAAATTTTTTGACGCAGGTGCTAAGCACCTCAGTGAATGTATTATATTTTCTGAAGTTGGTGGCTGGCTATTAATGCCATACGATATATATAAGGTTTTGTCAGTTAAGCGATTAACCAAAACACTGACCGATGAAGATGGTAAGAAGGTAACTAAGCCTATTCCTCTAGTTAGTATTAAGTTTCAAGGAAAACGTTTACCAGACTATGTTTTTATGTTATATAATAGGTGTGCCGTTGAGCCTTATGTTTCAAACCCTGTTTTGTGCTACAAGTGTGTAAGGTATGGCCACACTTCGAGGAATTGTAAAAGTCAGGTTAGATGCCCTAACTGTCACGAACAACACTTACAAAAAGACTGTACTGCTCAAAATCCATCATGCTTATTCTGTAAGGGCTCCCATTCCTCTTTCAGTAAGTCTTGCCCTGAATATAATAATAATAATAATAATAATAATAAATATTTTATTGATTTAAACAACTACAAAGTTGTGTATCAATGATTACGTGCAAAAACAAATTAAGGAAGTTATGGCTTATCGTAATCTTTCTTACAGAGACGCTAAACTATTTTTATTTCCTGATACAGGGAAATATGAATCGTATTCCAATGTGTTAGGTCCCAATTATGACAAATCATTCCCAGCTCTATCATCCACTGCCAATCCTAACCCCCTTAAAGAAAAACTTCCAATCCCTGTTCATCATATCCAGTCTTCAAAGAAGGCTACTCTTTCAACTCATCCTAGTAAGTTGCATAAAAATGTCACTTTATTTAAGTCACGTCAATCTCAGTTACCTTCAAGGTATAATAACAATTATTACAAACAATTTCATAATGAAATAGCTTCTCCTAGTAAACCAGTTTATCTTCAAAAATCACATCAACTTCAACAAGTGTCAAAAGACGACAGTGATAAATCAGCTGAAACCTTTTATAATATCTTAACTTCATTTAAGAAAAACGGAATCAGTATGGAAAGCGTCATTGAGAAGCTCAAACCCATGATGAATTTCGATTTGGATAGACTCATAACCACTATCGAAGATGGATATTCATCTGGTGAATCACTCTAGGCTGATAACTTTTAATGATCTAGTAACCTATAAATCATTCAATTTAATTCTATTTTTTACTATTCTAATGGCTAGTTTGAACAAGTTGAATGTTTTACAGTGGAACTGCAATTCAGCGATATGCCATAAAGGGGAAATAGAGTATTTACTCACAACTCATGGCATAAACATTGCTGCACTTTCAGAAACCAGACTTCATCCTTTTAAAAATATTACTTTCAATAATAATTCTATAGTCAGGGACGACAGGATAAATAGGACTGGTGGAGGCTCTGCTCTTTTGGTAAGAAAAGATATAGAGTATTCTGTTTTAGATTTCGCTTTACCAGGGGAATTTATAGAAAACGAAATCAACATCGTGGGTATTAAAATACTATTTCAACGCAAGTCTGTAAATTTGTTCTCTGTATATGCTCCACCTCACCACAAGTTGACCAATGATTTGTGGTATTCTTTTTTCAATTCTTTTGGTCATCCACTTATCATTTTGGGTGACTTCAATGCTCATCATATTGCGTGGGGCAATCATTTTACTGATTTTAAAGGCAACAATCTACACAATTTTATTGAGGATAACAATTTAGTGTTCCTGAATGCTGGTGCTCCTACATATTTTTGTGGTTTCCCTTTAAAGAAGAGTGCTATAGACTTGACATTAGTTTCACCTACTTTTGGACCTATTTCTGACTGGTCTGTTGTTGAAGACTGGACTAGTAATCAGCACTTACCAATCTTAGTTAGTATTGGGTATTCAGAGGAAATGTACACCCCTCGGGGGAATTCATCCAGAAAGCTTTGGTGTTTTAATAAAGCAAATTGGAAGTTATTTTCTAAAACTGTTGATAATCAATGTAAAGCTATATCTCTGGCAGAACACCCCCTTGTATCTTATGATGAGTTTTGTAAAGTTTTATTACATGCTGCCTCTATGGCTATCCCTGTTTCATCTCCTCCTTCGAAGAAATTTTCACCTTGCTCTTGGTGGACTCCGGAATGTACGGTGCATATTGAACACCGGAGGTCAGCTTTTTCACAGTATAGGAAGAAGCAGACATTGGAAAACTATATTAATTATAAGAAAGTTGCAGCTACAACCCAAAAGTTTATCGGATCCTGTAAAAGGGATCACTGGATTTCCTTTTGTAACCAGATCAACCGAACAACCAACATATCCGATGTATGGGAAAAAGTTAAAAGAACGAAGTATAGGTTTTTGTCAAAGGGTAATACTTCAAGAAATTTAAATCATTTTGCAGAGTGCTCCGAAGATTTTCACATCAAGTACTCTCCTCCTTCTGTGGAATTACCAATTCCTTTGTTTAATGACAACAATTTACAACACATTCATTCGGACTTCATTAAAGATTTTAGTATGGAAGAAATTAACTTAGCCATTTCAAATTTAAAAGATAAAACTTGTCCAGGAAAGGATAATGTCCACAACCTATTTTTAAAGCATATTTCACAAGAGGCCATCACAACTCTATTATCAATTTTTAACCAACTTTGGAGCTCAAATCTTATTCCAAGTTCTTGGAAGGAGTATTTAATTGTTCCTATTCCTAAACCAAATAGAGGAATCCTCGCCTGGCAGAAGGATATCGTCCAATATCAATATCATCTTCGTTGGGAAAACTTTTTGAAAAACTGATTAAATTTCGACTACAGTGGTGGGCAGAAAAAAATTTTCTATTCTCTCCTACCCAATTTGGTTTCCGCTGCGGACGAAGTTGTGTAGACAACTTGGCTATATTTTCCACCGATATTCAAATTGCATTTACCGAATCTCAATTCTTAGTAGCTGCATTCTTAGATATTGACGGTGCTTATGATAATGTTAATCTTTACATCCTATCAAAAAGGCTCATTTCCATGAACATTCCAGCAAAAATTGTAAATTTTATTTTTTTACTTTACCAGGAAAGAATTATACACATAAAGAATGGAGGCATTTATTCGGAGGGTAGAGTTACCAGTAAAGGAATCCCTCAAGGATCAGTTTTAAGCCCTATACTATACTCACTTTACTGCAGAAATCTCAGTTTGACTTTAGATCACTACATTAACTTACTCGAATTTGCTGACGACATTGTAATTTATATAAGCCACAAATCTCTTGAAGCGTGCGAAGGACTGCTGAATAATGCTCTTCGTGATCAACTTGGTCAGTAAATAGCAGATTGGAAGTTTCCTCCTCAAAATCAGCTGTTTGCGTATTTTCACGTAAACGTAATCCAGTATCTTGTAGGATACTATACAAACATCAAGAGATTCAATGTAAAGAAACCCATAAATTCTTAGGAGTCACTTTTGATCGAAAACTCAGCTGGAAATCCCATATTACACAAATATCTCAGTCTTGCTCCAAAAGAATGAACATACTTAGGTCTGTTTCTAGCATGAATTGGGGAGCAGATCCAGCAGTCTTAATAACTTTATATATGTCACTGATTCGATCAGTTATGGATTACGCTTGTTTTATCTTCGGAAATACAAGTAATGAAAATAAAATCATTCTGGATCGTATTCAGTATAGTTCCCTTAGGTCATGCCTTGGTTTAATGAGGTCCTCTCCATGTAAGGCTATGGAAGTTGAAACTTGTGTTATGCCTCTAGAAATAAGAAGAGAATTGCTTAGTGACAGATACTTAGCAAAATGCATGTTCCTCCATCTTCAACACCCTCTAAAGAGAAAAATACAAAAAACTTAATCATTTAGTAAATACTACTACGTATTGGGAAAACAAAAGAATTCCGTTACTCCTCCAAAGTTATCAAAACTTTATTTGTTGCAATACTCTCGATGTGAATAAGAACAGCTTCTTTCATCCAACTTCTTTCCAAATCGACTACAAATACCTAATTGGCAAAATAGAGCCCTACTTCTTTGACTTGGGTAAAAATAACAATTATGTCAATGAGTGCTTGATGCACGAGTTTAACCGAGCAACACGGGAAATGTGGCCCAACTTCGAATTGCTATTCACTGATGCTTCTAAAAACTTGGAAACTTCATTCACCTCTTGCGCGGTGTTCCACTCCCAGCGAAAATTTCTGCACGCTTTCAAGATTAACTCACTGTTTTCCATTTATTCTGCAGAAGCCATTGCCATCCTTCATTCATTATATTATATAGAAAACCTCTCTTCGAAGTTGTTTGTCATTTTGTCAGATTCTAAAAGTGTTTTAATGGCTTTAATGAACAATCAGCTTAGCTTCAATTCTTCACCATTCATTCTTCAAATTAGGAAAAAATACTTTGATTTGAGTTCAAGCGGATACACTATAAAGTTTGCCTGGATACCTTCTCATATTGGAATAACGGGTAACGAAATTGTTGATAATGCAGCAAAAACCGCATGTTCAGAAAACCACCTCTATTGTCCCTCATTTTTTGACATAAAGAAGCTATTTAAGGCAAAGGCGCTAAAAAATTGGCAAAATGATTGGGACTTCCATTCAAAATTTAAAGGAAACCGATTATTTCAATTGAAAAAATCTGCTTCAAGTGCTCCTTGGTTTAAGTTTTCTGCTCAATCACGAAAATTAATAACAACTATTTGCAGAATGAGAATTGGCCATGCATACACTAAAATGCATTTGTTTAAAATTAATGACAGCTTTTGCTCATTCAATCTCTGAAGACTTTGATGATAGTAGACATATGTCGGCAGGGGTGGCAGTGACCTTTAGGAAAAGGTTTGGTCGGCCAAAAACCACAGATATGGTCAACACTAAATTAGCAATGCAGAAAGTGCAAAATGGACCAACTGTCTTCAGCCTATTAACAAAATCAAATTACAATGGTAAACCTGAAGTGACTGACTATGACCTGGCTTTCAAACAACTAGAAGAACACTTTAAAAGCAATAAACTTGAGAGGTTAATATGTTCCCCTATAGGCTGTGTCCGTGACTTGATTCAAATAGAACATTTTGCACATAATATTGTTGACTTCCAGAAAAATACAAATGCTACGGTGTGTATTGTTTCCTATGAACAATATCTGCCAAAAGATCACTTTGGAGAGGTCTGTCACACGGTCAGTTTCTAACAGCACTATGGGAAGAAATTTCTAAGAAGTCTAAACATGTGGTCAATCATTCGCTGTCACAGGATTTGCACCCTGAAAACTTAAGCTCAAGAGGAACTGAAGCTGAACTGCTCACCTTCACAGACCAACACCTGCAGCTATCACCAACGGAACTAAACTTCACAGACTCAAGTCTCCTACACTTGCAGCCTGAGCCAACTTTGAAGTTACATCAAGTGTGCAGTGGTTGTGCTAGTGAAAATGATGGGCAATCTGGTGTTTGTGATGGTAGTGTTTTTTTAGTGTCTCCCGTAAAGAAAGTGGATGCACTGTAGTTAATAAGGCTGATGACACGGTAGGTGAAATAAAATATAATAATGTACATACTATTAAAAATGGCATAAATAGGCATTCTACTGATAGTTTAAATATTTTACAAATTAACATACAATGCATTAGAAATAAAAAATTGCAGCTCGAGGAATTTTGTTTTCAGAAAAATATAAATATAATATGTGTATCAGAGCACTGGTTAAAGGATGATGAAGTTAATTATTTTGTACAGGATCGATTTGTAGTTGGAGATATTTTTTGTAGAAATAATATGAAAAATGGAGGCTCAGGAATTTTTATAAATTATGATATTGATTTTGAAATAATTATTGATATTAGTAATTTTTGTGTAGAATTACATTGTGAGCTTACCTGCATTAAATTAGTTAATTTAAATATGATAGTTCTAAATGTTTACCGATCTCCTGCTGGGGATATGGATTTATTTCTGGAAAAGTTTGAACTAGTTATCAAAAAACTTCTAAAATTAGGTAAATTTATTTCAGTCTGCGGGGATTTTAACATTGAAATGGGGATAGTGAGGGATAGGTCATCAAAGGAATTCTTAAATTTGTTACGTAGTGTTAATTTGGTTTGTTCTAATAATAAACCAACACGTGGTAAAGCTTGTTTGGATAACGTTATTGTAAATTTTTCATCAGACATGTATCAAGTAGACTTAATAAGTGGATGTTTTGCTGATCACTGTGTTTTGATTTTTAAATTTGTCCATAGTAAAGATAAGAGTGTAAGTGATGGAAACCCTCCTGGTTGTATTAAACAATATGTTAGAAGGCAAAACGTAGAGGCTATAACATGTTTTTTAGAGAGCCTAAAGTCTGAAAAATGGAAAATTATTGATGATTATCATAGTGGAAATATTAATGAAATAACACTTTTTGACGAATTTTAAAAAAAATATGTCCAATTGTGGCATTTTTGCTCACCCTTAGTCAGTAGCCAAAGAAATAAATCAAAATCCAAGAAGGGTAAACTCAATTGGTATAATGATAAATTGAAAACTCTAAGGGAAAATATGATGACTGCCTTCTCAATTTATAAGCATCTATTAAGTATTAAAGCAGATAACACTCATAATGTTTATAAATCTTATCTGAACTGTAATCAGCCAAAAGAAAAGCATTTGAAAAATATATTGAAGTGGCCCCCAACAGGTGCAAGGCTGCCTGGGAGGTAATTAACAATGAAAACTCACCAATGCGTACCTTATCTGAGGATTTGGATGCTGACACTTTAAATAATTATTTCATTGACTCTATTAGGGATCTTAAAAGCAGCATTGATGTGGTCAATAAATCTACATGTGACCTTTTAGGTATCCCAGGGGAAAATTTGAAATTTAATTGGAGGGAGGTGTCATCTAGTGATATAGTTAAAATAGTTTCCAAGCTATCAAATTAGAAAACAGCGGATTTCTATTGGCTCTCAAATTATGTTCTGAAACAGACTGTTAATCTAATAAGTGAACCATTAGCTTTTTGTATTAACAAAGCTTTAAAAATTGGTTATTTTTCTGATCTTCTAAAAATATCAAAAGTTGTACCAGTATTCAAGAAAGGAAATAAACTTCTGCCTCAAAATTATAGACCCATATCAATTGTTCCAATATTCTCAAAAATTTTTGAATCCATAGTTTATGAACAACTAAATGAGCACTTTGTTAATAACAATTTATTGACAGATTCTCAATTTGGATTTCGGGAAGGAAAGTCAACTGCTTCAGCAGTTCTAAATATAATAAATAAAACTCTAAATGCTTTTGAGGATATAGAAACCATATCTCTTACATTATTTGATTTAACAAAAGCTTTTGATTGTGTTCCTCACAACCTTTTGATCGAAAAACTTCAGTTTTATGGCATCATGGATCCACAGATTGGTCTAATTCAATCTTACCTTAGCAATAGAAGGCAGTATGTTTCTGTTGGAGGGATGCTACCTGGATTAAAGGAGGTGGTGTCAGGTGTTCCGCAGGGCTCGGTCCTTGGACCATTTCTTTTTTTAATATGTATTAATGATTTACCGCGTAATGTTGGTGTTGACTCTGTAATATATGCAGATGATACTACCCTAATAGCAGCTCATAATGACATTCAAACTCTCAATCAACTCAATTACAAATGAAGAAATAAATCTAGCATCTGTTTGGTTTTCAGCTAACAAGCTCAAATTGAATCAAGACAAAACACAAAATATTCTAATTGGTCTCTCCAATGAAATTGAAAGACATTCTGTCAAATTGCTTGGTTTTTATATAGATTCTAAATTAAACTGGCAAGAACAAATCGATAATACTTGTAAAAAAAATCTCGCGTCAATTACTTGATCTGGAAGTTAAAAGATTTTGTTACTTTTGATTATTTAAGATTAGCTTACTTTGCATTTTTCCAGTCGCATATATCTTACGGAACAATGCTATGGGGGCATTCAACGCATATAAACAAAATTCTTATTCTGCAAAAAAGAGTGATTCGCACTATCTGTGGGGCGGGTCCAGTGGAGCACTGTAAACCTCTTTTCATCAGACTCAAAATTATGACAGTAATTAATTTATACTAGAGATCGCCTCCTGATCGAAAATCGATCAAAATCTCAGTTGATCTGGACCCAAGAAGCTTAAAAACATTTTAGAACTAAAACATCTGTTTCTCCTAATTTTCTAGCAGTTGTTTTTACAACAGCTGTTTAATGATTCATTCAATTCTCCTTTCTTTATAAGATTAACATTGGAACTTTGAAAGCCTGTGGGGCGTAGCCCTGGAGTCCGATGGAAATTAGAATGTGATTCTGCTCATCTACAGCACTATACGTTTCTAACGGTATGCGCGGATTTCTTCTATGATGCACACGAGCTGAGAAAAAAGGAGGAAACGAAACATGCTTGCCTATTAATCTACTATATATTTGTCAAATACCACTCACTCACGTATCAGAGTATCTCCAAAACTACAAGGCCTAGAGTGTTAAAACTTGGCATGTACCTTCATCTTTGCTAAAAAACGCTCACTAAGAAACGGTTTTGCAAAATTCCGTCAGGGCTCCGCCCCACACGACTTCAAAATTTCGTCACAATGTTATTCTTATGGGGGATTTTTAATACAAATCAAAGCAACAACGAATCTCCAAAAGTAGAGAGCATGCAGGATTGAAATTTGGTATAGAGGTTCCTTTCTACCCATTGATGCTCACTAAGAAACGGTTTTACGAAATTCCTGCAGGGCTCCGCCCCACACGACTTCAAAATTTCGTTACAATGTTATTCTTATGGAGCACTTAAAATACAAATCTAGGAAACAACGAATCTCCAAAACTATAGCACCTACAGGGTTGAAATTTGGAATGGTAGTTCCTCTTTGCCTTTAGGTGCTCACTAAGAAATGGTTTTGCGAAATTCCGTAAGGGCTCCGCCCCACACGGCTTCAAAGATTTGATGTAATTAGCTGTTGAAGATTCACAGCTATCAGCTGTTGGTGAAATAATCCATTTTAAAAGATGACATAGGCCTAACCATATGACAATATTTTTATCTTTGTAAACAATTTAACTGGTGTAAAAATGTATTAGAGTTTAGGTTAGGTTAGTTAATCTACTTTGTCAAATGCCACTCACTCGGTATCATCGAATCTTTATAACCATAGGGTATAGGGGGTTGAAATTTGCCATGGACGTTCCTCTGTGTTAAAAAATGCTCACTAAGAAACGGTTTTGCATAATTCTTTCAGGTCTCTACCCCACAGGATTTCAAAAGTTCCATTTAATATTATTCTTATGGCCAATATTTTATCCAAATCAAGGAAACAACGAATCTTGATGTTAAAATTTGGCATGGGCGTTCCTCTTTGCTCATAGATGCTTACTATGAAACGGTTTTGCGAAATTCCATCAGGGCTTCGCCACATAGGACTTTAAAATTTCTATCTAATGTTATTCATAGCTAATTTTTTGTTCGAATCTAGGAAACAATGAATCTGAAAAACTAAAGGATCTATGATGATGAAATTTGACGTGGACGTTCCTCTTTGCTCATATGTACGAAACTGTTTGGCAAAATTCTATCAGGGCTCAGCCACACACGATTTCAATTTTTGTCTAATGTCATGCTTGCCAATTTTAAATATGAATCTAGGGTACAACGAATATGAAAAGCCAGATGACTTAAGAGGTTGAAATGTTAAATGGGAGATACACTTTGCCCATAGGTGCTCACTAAGAATCGCTTTTTTAAAGCATCTTTAGGGCTTCGCCCCACAGGACTTCAAAATTACTTTTGGAGCCTGCAAGGTTGAATTTTGGCATGGACGTTCCTCTTTGCTCATAGGTGCTCACTAAGAAACGCTTTCACAAAAATCACTTCAGGGCTCCACCCCACATCCCACATGTCTATGAAATTTCAATATAATGTTACAATTATTATTGCGAATTACAATACGAATTGAAAGAAACAACGAATCTATAAACTATAGGGTCTGCGGGATTGAAATTTGGAGTAGACTCTTTGGTCATGGGTGCTCAATAAAGAGTGGTTTACACATTTCCTTCATTTCTCTGCCCCAAATAACCTCAAAATTGCTATGGAGCATACAGGGTTAGTTTTTGGCATAGACGGTCATCTTTGCTCATAGGTATTCACTAAGATACTAGATACTGGAGGGGAACCAATAAAAATACTCGAAGGACCTGAGGTAAACTATTAAAAAGAACTTCAAAAGAACCTTCAAAAGAGAGATGAGATGGAGGTATATTCAAAACAAGAGTAAAGAATGTTATAAACAATGGCATGTTAGTTAAAATACAAATATTGAAAAGATATAATAATGAAAGTAAATTATTAAACTAATGGGGTGTGATTTGCTACATGTATTACTTTTTATAAATTGAACAAATACAGTTTTGAAAATATAGTTTTTGAAGTCCTTTAGGGCTCCACCTCACTGGTCTTAAAAATTACTCTATGGCTTACTGAGTTAAATTTGACATTGATGTTCCTCTTTGGTCATGGGCATTCACTAAGAAAGGATTTTGCGATTTTCCTCTAGGGATCCACCCCACAGAAACTTTAGGTTACCATAGAACCTACAGGTTAAAATATGACGAGCACATTTATCTTTGCTCAAAGGTACCAAGAAACAGATTTGCATATATAGTTTTTGAACTCCTTAAGGGGTCCGCTCCTCAGGACTTAAAAACATACAGGGCCTTCGGGGTTGAAATTTGACATGGATAGCTCTTTGCTCATAGGTAGTCACTAAAAAATTGTTTTGGAAATATAGTTTTTTAATTCATTTAGGGCTACGCCCCACTAGACTTAAAAATTACTCTATGGCCTACGGGGTTGGAAATTGACATGGACGTTACTCTTTACTCGTGGGCATTCACTTGGAAACGATTTTGCAAATTTCCTTTAGGGCTCTACCCCCACATAACCTTTAAGTGACCATAGATCCTTTGGGTTTGAAATTTGACGTGGACATTCCTCTTTACTCCAGTGTACTGAGAAACTGTTTTGGAAACATAGTTTTTGAAGTCCTTTAGGGCTCCACCCCACTGGACTTAAAATTAATCTATGACATTACGTGGTTAATATTTGATATGGATGTTCCTTTTTGCTCATAGGAAGTCACCAAGAAACGGTTATGGAAATATATAGCTTTTGAAAGGCTTTAGGGTTCCGTCCTGCACTGGACCTGAAAAATTACTCTATTGATTATGGGGTTAATATTAGACATGATCGTTCCTCTTTGCTCATTTGTGCCCCGCTCTCACTATATTAATGTATTAATCTTAATGTATATCTTAAGGGAGAAGATTTCGTAGGTCTTAAAAGAAATTAAAAATAAAATTTAACACGGGCGAAGCCGTGACGGGCAACAGCTAGTATATGGATATTTATCAAATTCTGCAATATACAAAAATGAACTTACATAATTTCAATTTTAGACAAGATTTTCATTCCTATAATACAAGATGTAAACTTCAATTAGATATACCGGCTCACAGACTAAAAAAAAGTAGTATCAGTCATAAAATGAATTGCATACGTTTTTTTAATAAACTGCCTGATACAGCCAGGACTGTTTCCTTTAAGATATTTAAATGTAAAATATGTGAATGGTTGATTGACAATCCTTTTTATGATATTACTGAATGTTTGGAAACTAATATAAGAATTGAATTTTAATATAGAAATAACAGTTAAGCCTGTTTTATTTGGTTTTTTTTATCTTTACTCTATATATGTCAGTACCTGATACAGAATCTCAACTGCTGGACTTTGTAAGGTTTTCAGGCTTTGTATTTTTATGTGTATATATTGACAATGTCTATTCCTTTGTAAAAAAAAAGGTCAATGACAATAAAACTCTTGATTCTTGATTCTTGATTCTTAATGTGATTCAAGATCCAAACTGTGAATGTGGCGAAGATGAGGCAAGTTTGGACCATCTGATATTTGCTAGCCCTTTGTGTGACGTTAATTCAAGAAATTATCTTTATGAAGTGTTGAAAACTCTTAAAGTTCAATTTCCTGTAAATTTAATGACTTTACTTTATGACATGGATGACAAAGTTTTGGACAAAATTTTCAAATTCATAGTGTTTAACAACATTTTCTTGTAACTGCTCTTAAGTACTAATTTGTATCTCTAATTTGTTGTAGTGGGCCTAACATGGTTTTAATATAAAGCCAAAATAAAGAAAAAAAAAAAAAACTTCTTTGGATCAGATCAACTGAAATTTGATTGAATTTCGATCAGAAGGCGATTTCTAGTTAAAATAAAAGGTCTAATATTTAAACAATGTTTTCTATGAACAATTATAGGTGCATTTATTAAGTCAAAGCAGTTACATTATTCTAACATATTTAAATAACCTATAAATAAAATCATATAGATAATAAAAAAATATGCAATTAACGTAAAACATGGCCAATGGAACCATAGATTTTGTACACCGTATAAATTTCATTGGTTTTGTACAATATTTATAGTCAATGAGAGAACTTAAAATAAATAGTATAATCATATTTTGGGGTCTTCATTTTGCACACTCTCTAAATTTTATACAATAAACTTAGTTAAAACAATTTACTGGAATACTTCTAACATTCTTAACCTTCTTCACTCAAAGGTCACGTCCATGTGCAATAATCAGTGGAGTATCTAAATTCGGACAACTGGTTGGTACATCTCAATCTGGACAGGTTAGCTAAATCCCATAAGGGATATTATGATATTTTTGCGTCTACTGTTGTAGTCGACAAATAGTAAATCGCTTAAAAAGCCTTAAAAAGGTATCGTTTATCGAAGATTAAACCCCGATACACCGATCAGTGTGCGTGAACGCAATCATTTCCACGTCAAGCGCAAAATCCAGGTGGCCGATGACGATTGTCGAATCAAAATATGTATTAGGCAGTGGGCCGAACAACTAGCTAGGAAACGCCTAATATGGACGTAATAAGGACTAATAATGCTGAATATGGATGTAATATTCACTTACATCCACGTGTGATTCGACTAGTTTAAAGCGGGTTTTAATTTATATGGATTATTCTATATAATTAAATGTATTTAAGTATTGAATAGTATTATCGACACCCTTTTACACGCTATTAAAGATTTACTCCTTGTCGATAACCGCAGTAGAAGCCAAAACACCACCATTTCCCTTATGGGATTTAGCTAACCTGTCCAGATTGAGATCATTGAGATGCACCAATCGGTGGACCTAATTTTGAGTTTGATTACCACCTATTATTGCGAGTGAACGTGACCGTTGAGAGAAGAAGATTATAGGAAGATCAGATTTTTCTATGTAGTAAATTGTATTTAACTAAGGTTATAATTTATCAGTTTTACAAAACCTTTCATTTTTGTACTAAATCACGGCAGCTGAATGCCAATTTAACATGACTTAATTTTGCCTGGGGGGGGCTGAGCCCCCCAGGAAAAATGTTGGGGGGGCTCGAGCCCCTCGGGCCCCATGGAGTCGGCGCCAGTGTATGGGAGAAGAATAATTGATTGATTCATTAGACAGCTTTTTACTTTCTCCCCCTATACCATAGTATATGGAGAAAGTATTGTTTTCGTAAAACACTTCGCATTAGTTTGATGATGTATATATCCATTTTGGAGCCCCCTTTCCCTCTATAAATGTATATATTGAGAAAGTATTGGTTTCGTCAAAATTTTAAAATTTGAGTTGTTGGTAAATTTATTCGTTTTGGTGCCCTCTGAGTCCAAAAAAGTGGTTTTCGAGTGATGTCTGTGTTTGTGTATGTGTGTGTGTCTGGATGTATACAGAGCTAGAGAATGCCCCAATGGTCTGATTTTGGTGAAATTTGGTACGTTGGTCCAAACCCATGATAATTTCAGGCGTTTTTTTTCATTTTTTTGAATATTTGATTTTTAAGGGTGTTTTGCGCCCAAAAACCATCAAAAATCGTGAAAAATCCAAATTTCTCAATAACGGCTCTAACGATTTTGATTAAAATTTTGTGGTTTATTAAGCTTAAAATGGTGAATAAAATGACACCACCCGCATCTCCGAGAAAATGCTCGTTCAAAAGTTATGAAGTAATAAGTGTTTCAAAAATCAATTTTTTGGATTTTCAAAATAGCTGTTATTTTGAAACTTATCACCATTAAATTAAGCTCAAAAAACTAAATAATCCAGTATTTTAAATTTTTGCTCTATGTCAAGTGGTTGCGGAGAAAATTTAATTTTTCGTTTAGCGGTAAACGCAGTACGTTGTTAAAAGTCACAGTCGCGCGTAGGGTCAAACTCACGCTGCTCAGCTGGTAGCTATCCGACTGAGTCATCAAGACATTAATGTTTGAAGCTTTTAACGTCTTTTTTTATATTGTTGGGAGAAAGTATGTCTCAGTTAACTGATACCGTTTATTTAATAACAAATGCTATTAAATCAGGAAGAACAGATGTTTCAGTTATGAAGCATTTTAAAACTATTGGCTCAAGATCGTTTCGAGTTTTGCTCGAATTTCGATCAGTAGGCGGTCCCTAGTATACTTTAATTGAAAGAAGAAAATTTAATTGATAATTTTTTTTAATGTAACGGCAGTCCCTGTAACAGCGGTCTCCAATAAATTATATTTTCTAATACAGTATTCAGGGACCGCCGTTACAGGGACCGCTGTTACAAATCTATATCTATAAAAGAGGAAGTATGTATATATATATTTATATATATATATATATAAATATATATGTATGTTGCCTATAGACTCAGAAACCCCTCAACAGATTGCAACGAAACTTTCAGGCATTATTAAGCAATATTCGAGGATGGTTTGTGTGAAGTTTGGTGCAAATCTGTCCAAAGGGCTCTGACCCAGAGGGCATACAATGGTGCAGTGTCAGGTTTTAGAAATTTAGTGTTTACAAAATGAACTGCTGTAATTAAAAAATTTGAAAGTTTCATTCAAGCAGATGCTTATAATCATAGAAGTAACCAGGTGTGAGGTATAATGTTGATGTTTGTGTTGTCTTTATGGCTCCGCCCCACGGAAGCTCACAATTACACTAAAAGCCTACAGGTGGTAAAATTTGACATGGACGATTTTCTTTGTCCATAGGTGCACCATAAGTCCATAGGTTTTGCAAATATAGTTTTTAAGCTCTTTAAGGCTCCACCCCACTGAACTTCAAAATTACTTTAGGGCCACCGGGGTTGAAATTTGATGGACTCTTTACCCATAGGTACTCCCTAAGAAACGATTTTGCAAATATAGTTTTTTAAGCACTTTAGGGCTCCGCCTCACTGGACATTGAAATTACTTTAAGGCCTGCGGAGCTGAAATTTGACATGGACGATTCTCTTTGCTCATAGGTACTCACTAGGAAACGGTTTTGCAAATATAGTTTATTAAGCTCTTTAGGGCTCCACCCCACTGGACTTCAAAATTACTTTAGGGCCACCGGGGTTGAAATTTGATGGACGATGCTCTTTACCCATACGTACTCACTAAGAAACGATTTTGCAAATATAGTTTTTTAAGCTTTTTAGGGCTCTGCTACATTGGACTTCAAAATTACTTCAGGGCCACCGGGGTTGAAATTTAACATGGACTTGCCTCTTTGGTCATAGGTATTCACCAAGAAATGGTTTTGCAAATATAGTTTCTTAAGCACTTTAGGGCTCCGCCTCACTGGACATTGAAAATACTTTAGGACCTCCGGAGCTGAAATTTGACATGGACGATTCTCTTTGCTCATAGGTACTCACTAAGAAACGGTTTTGCAAATATAGTTTATTAAGCTCTTTAGGGCTCCACCCCACTGGACTTCAAAATTACTTTAGGGCCACCGGGGTTGAAATTTGATGGACGATGCTCTTTACCCATAGGTACTCACTAAGAAACAATTTTGCAAATATAGTTTTTGGAGCACTTTAGGGCTCCACCTCACTGGACATTGAAATTACTTTAGGACCTCCGGAGCTGAAATTTGACATGGAAGATTCTTTTTGCTCATAGGTACTCACAAGGAAACGGTTTTGCAAATATAGTTTTTAAGCTCTTTAGGGCTCCACCCCACTGGACTTCAAAATTACTTTAGGGCCACCGGGGTTGAAATTTGATGGACGATGCTCTTTACCCATAGGTACTCACTAAGAAACAATTTTGCAAATATAGTTTTTGAAGCTTTTTAGGGCTCTGCCCCATTGGACTTCAAAATTACTTCAGGGCCACCGGGGTTGAAATTTAACATGGACGTGCCTCTTTGCTCATAGGTATTCACCAAGAAATGGTTTTGCAAATATAGTTTTTGAGGTTCTTTAGGGCTCCGCCCCACTGGGCTTCAAAATTACTTTAGGGCCAGCGGGGTTGAAATTTGACAGACGATTCTCTTTACTCTTAGGTGCTTACTAAGAAACAGTTTTGCAAAAATAGTTTTTTAAGATCTTTTGATTTCCGCCCCACTGGACTTCAAAATTACTTTAGGGCCACCGGGGTTGAAATTTGATGGACGATGCTCTTTACCCATACGTACTCACTAAGAAACGATTTTGCAAATATAGTTTTTTAAGCTTTTTAGGGCTCTGCCCCATTGGACTTCAAAATTACTTCAGGGCCACCGGGGTTGAAATTTAACATGGACTTGCCTCTTTGGTCATAGGTATTCATCAAGAAACGGTTTTGCAAATATAGTTTATTAAGCTCTTTAGGGCTCCACCCCACTGGACTTCAAAATTACTTTAGGGCCACCGGGGTTAAATTTTGATGGAAGATGCTCTTTACCCATAGGTACTCACTAAGAAACGATTTTGCAAATATAGTTTTGTAAGCACTTTAGGGCTCCGCCTCACTGGACATTGAAATTACTTTAGGACCTCCGGAGCTGAAATTTGACATGGACGATTCTCTTTGCTCATAGGTACTCACTAAGAAAAGATTTTGCAAATATAGTTTTTTAAGCACTTTAGGGCTCCGCCTCACTGGACATTGAAATTACTTTAGGACCTCCGGAGCTGAAATTTGACATGGAAGATTCTTTTTGCTCATAGGTACTCACAAGGAAACGGTTTTGCAAATATAGTTTTTTAAGCTCTTTAGGGCTCCACCCCACTGGACTTCAAAATTACTTTAGGGCCACCGGGGTTGAAATTTGATGGACGATGCTCTTTACCCATAGGTACTCACTAAGAAACGATTTTGCAAATATAGTTTTGTAAGCACTTTAGGGCTCCGCCTCACTGGACATTGAAATTACTTTAGGACCTCCGGAGCTGAAATTGGACATGGACGATTCTCTTTGCTCATAGGTACTCACTAGGAAACGGTTTTGCAAATATAGTTTATTAAGCTCTTTAGGGCTCCACCCCACTGGACTTCAAAATTACTTTAGGGCCACCGGGGTTAAATTTTGATGGACGATGCTCTTTACCCATAGGTACTCACTAAGAAACGATTTTGCAAATATAGTTTTGTAAGCACTTTAGGGCTCCGCCTCACTGGACATTAAAATTACTTTAGGACCTCCGGAGCTGAAATTTGACATGGACGATTCTCTTTGCTCATAGGTACTCACTAAGAAAAGATTTTGCAAATATAGTTTTTTAAGCACTTTAGGGCTCCGCCTCACTGGACATTGAAATTACTTTAGGACCTCCGGAGCTGAAATTTGACATGGAAGATTCTTTTTGCTTATAGGTACTCACAAGGAAACGGTTTTGCAAATATAGTTTTTTAAGCTCTTTAGGGCTCCACCCCACTGGACTTCAAAATTACTTTAGGGCCACCGGGGTTGAAATTTGATAGACGATGCTCTTTACCCATAGGTACTCACTAAGAAACGATTTTGCAAATATAGTTTTTGAAGCTTTTTAGGGCTCTGCCCCATTGGACTTCAAAATTACTTCAGGGTCACCGGGGTTGAAATTTAACATGGACGTGCCTCTTTACTCATAGGTATTCACCAAGAAACGGTTTTGCAAATATAGTTTCTTAAGCACTTTAGGGCTCCGCCTCACTGGACATTGAAAATACTTTAGGACCTCCGGAGCTGAAATTTGACATGGACGATTCTCTTTGCTCATAGGTACTCACTAGGAAACGGTTTTGCAAATATAGTTTATTAAGCTCTTTAGGACTTCACCCCACTGGACTTCAAAATTACTTTAGGGCCACCGGGGTTGAATTTTGATGGACGATGCTCTTTACCCATAGGTACTCACTAAGAAACGATTTTGCAAATATAGTTTTTTAAGCACTTTAGGGCTCCACCCCACTGGACTTCAAAATTACTTTAGGGCCACCGGGGTTGAAATTTGATGGACGATGCTCTTTACCCATAGGTACTCACTAAGAAACAATTTTGCAAATATAGTTTTTGGAGCACTTTAGGGCTCCACCTCACTGGACATTGAAATTACTTTAGGACCTCCGGAGCTGAAATTTGACATGGAAGATTCTTTTTGCTCATAGGTACTCACAAGGAAACGGTTTTGCAAATATAGTTTTTTAAGCTCTTTAGGGCTCCACCCCACTGGACTTCAAAATTACTTTAGGGCCACCGGGGTTGAAATTTGATGGACGATGCTCTTTACCCATAGGTACTCACTAAGAAACAATTTTGCAAATATAGTTTTTGAAGCTTTTTAGGGCTCTGCCCCATTGGACTTCAAAATTACTTCAGGGCCACCGGGGTTGAAATTTAACATGGACGTGCCTCTTTGCTCATAGGTATTCACCAAGAAATGGTTTTGCAAATATAGTTTTTAAAGTTCTTTAGGGCTCCGCCCCACTGGGCTTCAAAATTACTTTAGGGCCACCGGGGTTGAAATTTGACAGACGATTCTCTTTACTCTTAGGTGCTTACTAAGAAACAGTTTTGCAAAAATAGTTTTTTAAGATCTTTTGATTTCCGCCCCACTGGACTTCAAAATTACTTTAGGGCCACCGGGGTTGAAATTATATGTATGATTCTTTTTGTTCATAGGTGCTCACTAAGAAACGGTTTTGCAAATATTGTTTTTAAGCACTTTAGGGCTCCGCCCCACTGGACTTTAAAATTACTTTAGGGCCACCGGGGTTGAAATTTGATGTACTATTCTTTTTGTTCATATTTACTCACTAGGAAACGGTTTTGCAAATATAATTTTTAAGCTCTTTAGGGATCCGCCCCACTGGACTTTAAATTACTTTAGGGCTACCATGGTTGAAATTTTACTTGGACATGCCTCTTTGCTCATAGGCACTCACCAAGGATTGGGTTGCAAATATAATTTTTAGTAGGGCTGTGCTCCACTGGACTTTAAAATTAATTCAGGGCCTCCGGGGTTGAAAATTGACATGGACGTGCCTCTTTGCTCATAGGTGCTCTTGCATTTGCAATTATGATCAATAACATAGAAGGCAAACTTTGACTATTCTGGGTTTAAATTTGCAAAATGCCTGTTTATCCTTTGGCCTTACAGTAATATTAATATACTTACTTTCTATGCCATTGACTTTTTTTGTTACATTAAAAAACTTAAAACTTGACTTATCTTTTTTTGTTATATTAAAATAGCTTTATTTATGTAAACAACTTAATTTGAGCGCAGCAACGCGCGCCGGGTAACTGCTAGTTATTAAATAAAGATTTTTCCCAAAATTACGGCCTTACTGATGACAGCCATATTGGAACACTAATACTCTAACTACTTAATCTAGTAAAATAGTTGACTTTTCTTATATCTGAAGAATTCCAATTTATGAACGGGACAGAAGTTACATAACAAGTACGCAAGCATTTTTAACGAGATTTTTTTAAATTACAAAGAAATCATAGTAATTTTAAATGTTTAACCGCCACAAGTCAACAATTCAACCTCTCAGGTTCACGTCTGACCACTGCCTGAAGTGCTGTTGCCACTCTGGTAGCAATACGAAGTACACTGATAATTTGGTTGGCGACTGCCGTTACTCTAAAACCTGGGGACAGGCTATAAATAAAATATCTAATAGTGAAATACATATCTGAAAGCAACATAAAAAGTAAAGGGAGTTCCCCTTAAGAAGTATAGGCCTACTGTCAGATATAATATAAAAAAAATAGCAATATTGGATTACTTTAGGAAACTCACCCAGTATACAGTATATATATATACATTTTGTGAAAATGAAGGTATGGTGTTTTTGGCTTCTGGGGACCTTAAAGTAAAAACGTAACATGGTCCCAGGCTTAGGACTTACCTACTGTAATAGCGTATTCGCTATAGCGAAATTCGCTAAAACATAACTTTATTTCCTACTGTTATCGAAAATTTTATTTATTGTATACACTATATATAGACTAGAATATTGTAAAGCATTAATTATTGAATTCCATAAAAGTTTATTAAACAAGTTCATTAAATACTTAAAAGAAATCAGAAATTTTTTCATATTAGTAGGCCAAATATGATTCTTTTCCTCATACCCAAAATAATGGAAAAATGGATTGATTGATAAAGTTATTGTAATTAGTGAGTGAAAAAAAACGAGAGCTTACAGTTGCATAATTTTAAGTGAATAGACTACTTTACAGCAAGTGAATTCACAGTGGGTGGTTTTACACCCACTACAATGGATACCACAACAAGACAATTCAAGTAGGTTTATATTCACGTCTCTCTAGAGAAGACCATAAAATTGGTCAGTGGGCACTCTCGAGTCATCGCTACAGGTCAGTGGCAAAGGTGACAAGCCAGAGTTTGTTTTTGTGCGCAGCGATGTCGTTAGGTTCTATTCCCTGCTATGTCCAACATCCAGTGATTTAGGATGAGGTGGTCTACAGTCTACAGCCGATTTCGTCAACATCATTTACCTGCACTGTAGCCGTTCACTCATTAAAGTATGAGTGGATAATAATTTAAATAAACGGTATCAGTTAACTGAAATATACTTTCTCCCAATAATATAAAATAAGATTTAAATTATTCAAACATTAATGTCTTCATGACTCAGTCTGATAGCTACCAGCTGAGCAGCGCTCATTTAACCCTACGCGCGTCTGTGACTTTTAACAACGTAGGCCTACTGCGTTTACCGCTAAACGAAAAATTGAATCTTTCTCCGCAACCACTTGACATAGAGCAAAAATTTAAAATACTGTATTATTTAGTTTTTTGAGCTTGATTTAATGGTGATAAGTAAAATTTATTTCAAAAATAACAGCTATTTTTAAAATCCAAAAAATTGATTTTCGAAACACTTACTATGCCATAACTTTTGAACGCTCATTTTTTCGAAGATGCGGGTGGTGTCATTTTATTCACCATTTTAAGCTTAATAAACCACAAAATTTTAATAAAAATCGTTAGAGCCGTTTTTGAGAGATTTTGATTTTTTACGATTATTGAGGGTTTTAGGGGGTAAAATACCCTTAAAAATAAAAATTCAAAAAAATGAAAAAACGCCTGGAATTATCGTGAGTTTGGACCTACATACCGAATTTCACCAAAATCGGACCATTGGGGCATTCTCTAGCTCTGTTTACATCCAGACACACACACACACATACACACAGACATCACTCTGAAAACCACTTTTTTGGACTCGGGGGCCACCAAAATGGATAAATCCACAAACAACTCAAATTCGAAAATTTTGACGAAAACAATACTTTCTCCATATACTATGGTATAGAGGGAGAAAGTAAAAAGACATGTCAAGATGAGCAGGCATGTACGAAAAAAGTGAGTGAGAAACTAGAGATATTTGATACAGACATTATTAAATGTTTTTAATAACTGGTTTCCTAGGAATTATACAAATCCATAGCAACTCTTGTATAAAAAGAAAAATCAAAGGAAAATTATATAATTTTATAAACAATTTTTTCAAATTATAAATATATTTATAGCAGTTATGGTATTGAATTAAAGCGTAGTACTTAAACTGTAAATTAAAATGAGCTACACCCCAAGATCCCTAAAATTACTAGAAATGCCTTATCTTTGTAAGAAATTGGGTTTCAACACCATAGATGATGAAAGATATACAGGTACTTTTTGTTTGGTGTAATTTAATTTAAAAACTAAATATGAATTATTTATTAGTGTAAAATATGATCTTGGGTTTACTTATGTTTGAGTCCTAATAGTATTCTCTTACCAAACTTAGCTAATGCACCCCTAGCTCACTAGCTCTTACGAGTCACAATTTTTGTGATTCACAAACAGATCAATTTGTACATGATACGCCTCCTCTTTATAAAAAATCCCTTTCAAAAATACTCTAAGAATGTGATGTATTTCCAAAGTAAATAACTATTAGCATTTTACATGTTGGTGCTGGTTATAAAAACTTAATTTCCATCCTCGCAAAATATTTAGGCATACCATGATTTACCCCACTGTAACTAAATTACCCTTTATTTTATAATCAACTGAGAGAGACAAGTAAAGAAACATGCCATGCATGACATTCCATATTATTTTCACCATTGAATGTATTCTGTATGGTCAATGGTTTCACCCTTAAAGTGGATGGAACCCATCACCGCACAATGAAAGTGTTGATGATTGTCATTTCTCCTAGTGCTATTGGAAGCGCTTCTCTTTACAATTCAATCATCAAACAATTCAAGTATTAACATGCTATGTATTAACATCAAGATAAATAATATAAATACACAGATGAATTTGTGTTCTTTTTGATTGTGATTGGTTAGGTTCTTAGTATATGATGAAATAGGAAATTGGAATTTGCGCTTTGACTGCGGATATGGAATGAAAGAACAAAAGAACACAAGTCACTTTTTTATGACAAATTTTTCCGAGTATTTATCATTTGCTTTTTGTGTATTTATCTTCATGTAAATCAAATCCTATTACAGTACTCTAATTTCAAATGTACAGTTTGTAGCAGAGGACTTCTGTGTATATTCCATAGCACTTGAACCAGAGAAATATTTCATTTGACAATATGTTTTGTATGAAGTTACAAAAGTATGATCAATGTCATATGAATTTCATATATTAGGTCTTTTGCTATGAATACACTTTGACCCCAACTCACACTGAAAGAAATTTTTAGACGTTTTGGCGAAAATTCACCTTCATTTAACGAAACGGAACCCCTAAATTTGGGACGGCGATTTGTCTGGTAACTTTAGCCAAACAAATTTCGCTAAAATCATTTCGGTAGACTACCAAAACGTTTTTGCCATAATTGCAGTATTAAATTTGAAGATCTGCATCTACATTATCGCTAGACTACTGGAACATCAGCCGGCAGAGCAATGGAGCGGTAATGGCAACCTTAGCCAAACATTTCGTCTAATTTAGCGATTTGCCAGCAGTTGAGGCAGCGAGCGGTGGTAGCTACTGCAGTTGATCGTTTAGTCTAGTTTAGCGAAATGCTGGCAGCTGAGGTAGTGAGCGGTAGTGGCTACTTTAACAGAACGTGTCGTCGTCTAGTTTAGCGAAATGCTAGTCGCTGAGGTAGTTATGAAGCCATCTTTGACTTCAGTTCTTGAGGGCCGCCAAGACTTGCTTACACTGCTGTCATGATCTTTCTTCTTTGAGAAAGTATTAGGTCGCATTAAGTGGGGGAGGATTGACAATGCTGTATATGTTGATAATTCTTCTTTCTGATCTGTAACAAAAATATTCATATGTATAATACATTTTTTGAACATAGACCCACAGACATGACAAATGAACACAGAATAAAATTTTACATTTCTGTGCATATTAAATTGATTAACATCAGTACCTCAATAATCCAAACTAATTACAGTTCAATCTTGTTAATCAGACACTTATGGGGGAAGCCGCCAAATAATCCCGTCGCCACATGCCCACTTAAAATGTTAGTCTTGTTAGACTTTCATCTCATTCAAAATAAACAGCTTGTGCTGTCAGCCAACAAGTTACCAGAAAGTATACAAATAGGTACCATAAATTATGTTTCTAGGTTGGGTTGGTAAGTTAGCATCACAACCTAACTTTGTTTAGGGAAATATTGCAATCACAACTTGGAATTCAACCAACTAAATAATAAACTATGTGTCAAAAACCATGTTATGCTCACTTCTGAAATTTGGGCTGAATTCCTCCAAACCCCAAGCTTTCAGCAAATCCTCCGTGTCTGCATCCATGTTGTCGCCGTCGTCAGTTACGGCTCAACGGCTGCCAAAGGGCGAGAGACACAGTACGTGCGCATGCGCACTTATGATTGCGGAGCAGAGATTCAAGCATTCGTTTTGCTAAACTGCCTAACTAGACGGTAGGTTTTAGTCGAACGTTACCGATAAATATCTGTCAGGGTCTTTATTTTGTTGGTTCCTATCTTGTTGAATTACCCTTACCTGTCTCGCGGTTCCTGGTGTATGATTACGTTGTATTAAATACAAATGCTTTAATGCCATTGACCACAGTACAGTGAAATAGGCAGAGTCACAGTTCAGTTATACAGAAATTCTCCACATCAGTAATTTACAGATATTTAAATAAAATCATAACTATCTAAATTTGATGAAACAAGATACTTTACATAAAAATAAAATTAAATTTTAAAAAAACTATATTAAAAACCAAGTCAACCTCACGATTTAAGAATTCGTTAGTTGAATAAAAAGGATTGACTGATAACCACTGCAAAGTTTTCTTCCTAAAAATATTAATCGAAACAGTTCGAGCAGACTCATCTAGTTTGTTATAAAATTTAATACAGTTCGCTCTGTGGGAAGACCCAAATTAGTCAGCCTGTGTTGTGGTATATTAATTTTAGATTTATTTTGCGTCTTATGGCTGTGAATTTCTTCTCTGGTAGTGCATGAATAAATTTAAATGTGTTTTTGTATAAACTAGAGATCGCCTCATGATCGAAATTCGATCAAAGTTTCAGTTGATCTGGCCCCAAGAAGCTTAAAAATATTTTTGAACTAAAACATCTGTTCTTCCTAATTTTTTAGCAGTTATTTTTACAACAGCTGTCTAATAATTCATTCAATTCTTCTTTCTCCATAAGGCCGGTTCCTACGTGGGCGACAGATGCGACGCTACAAGAGCGACAAAATTTCAAACAAATGTATAAGCATTGGAGCGTTCTTAGTGGGCGACAGCAGCGACAACAATTTACAATGTATAACGTTATGGCGATGCAAGCTTGTCGCTGGTGTCGCTCCAGTCGCTCTCGTCGCGTCGCATCTGTCGCCCACGTAGGAACCGGCCTAAGATTAACATTGGAACTTTGAAAGCCTGTGGGGCGTAGCCCGGGAGTCCGATGTGAATTAGAATGTGATTCTGCTCATCTACAGGACTATACCTTTCTAACAGTATGTTCGGATTTATCCTACGATGCACACTAGCTAAGAAAAAAGGAGGAAATGAAACATGCTTGTGTATTAATATATAGATTAAAATGTGATATATATATAAATTTATTATAGTTAAAATCTTTGTTTGTACAAATAGTAGTCTGCAATGGTCCAAATAGCCAGCTCCACAAAGAGTTCTGATGACTTTCTTTTGAACCAACAAAATGTCATGTACCGCCGATGAGTGACCCCAGAGAATAAGCCCATATGAAATGTGAGATTGAAAAAGCCCAAAGTAAGCCACTCTTAAATACTCAACGGTTAATAGATCTTTTAATTTCCACAGAAGATAGCTTACTCGAGACAATTTACTGCATAGGCTATTAACGTGAGCGGTCCAATTCAGTTTTGAGTCTATGTTTATACCCAATAGTTTTACTGTTTTAAAATTTTGTACTTGGTGAGATAAACTGATAACTATTTTTTCAGTTTTTTGTTGGTTACAAAGTAATTTATTTGAGGAAAACCAATCCAATGCATTTAGTTCTGCCGATTCTATAGTCTGTTGTAGATTCATTAAATTTAAATTACTGGTAAAAAGAGTTGTATCGTCTATATTCAATGAAGTATTAATTTGAATCTCTTAAATTATAATCGGGTTCTTATAATCTAGGTTGATGTAATTTGAACACTTACTTTTGATGGCTTCATTTCTCCAACCGAAAGAAACACATTTTTTTCTGATTTAAGAATCCGTTGCACAAATTTACTGTTACCGTTTCGCTATTATTAACGCATGATTTTAGTGAAAATCACTTCCTTTTTTTAAAGAAATGGTTCAGCTGATTAATAAAATTAGTTTTGGTATTATACTATTATTTCGGCTAAATAAGCGAGAAACCCCTTTACCGACCCAGTTTCGCTAGAAAATACAGTGTCTTTTTTCTCCGTGCAATTTGTTGCATAATTTAGTAACGTGTTGGTGTGATGAGAATGATGAATCAGATGAGGTGTAGCTTTGTTACTGACAATTGACATCTTAATTGTCGGAATCATGTATTAGTTATAATAATATTATAAATAATCAGAATGAAAATAATTTAAAGTATAATAAGAATTTATTTAGAGCTGATTTCCACAGACTTGAAATTTACTATAAATTGCCATGTTATGAAGGACCTTAACTTTTTAACTATCTCAATAATGATATTAGAACTATTATTTGATAGACGATGCGTTATATAGTGTGGTAGGGTTTATAACCCATTCAAACACTTTGAGTTAAATTAACAGTTTTTTTTCAAATAAATAAAATGCACTTTACCAAATTGTTTTTTGGGATTATAATAAACTAATGGCTCTATCTTTTCCATAATGCTGGTCAATACAAAATATGCAATTATTGTACATGACTAAATAAATAAAAAAATTACAAGCCTCAATTAACAAAGAAAGCTGGATCCACCATTAAAATGGTTCACAGGTTCACTTGACTACGGATACAATAGCAAGGTGTTGGTGGGTAACTGGCTGTCGGAGAGACAGCAGAAGGAAGCGGCGACGCCGGCCCCGCGGGTGGCCATGGACCTAGTGAGCACTTACCGCGGCGACTACAGGGGCGAGCGGGCCACCATGGACCACCATGGGCGGGACTTGTGGAACAACCGCCTACACGGCATGGTGTGTTGCATTTTACAATAACTAAATTAGGGTCTATAAAATCTGAAGTAGTAACATGAGGGATGGGGAATTGAACCACACAGACTGTGTTCGGTGTGATTAAGATAACCACAGCTCGGTTGAACCACAGAGCTGCTGCTTTGTTCAGTGTGGTTAAGATATTATTTAGTTTTTGTTCAAAAATGTTCCATAATTTTTTTCAATGTGGACACCAATGAAACCATATCAAATGATTATTAAATCATCATGAAAACGTTAAGTTATCAAAACAACTATGTGACTACTAAACCAATGTTTAAATCTTAAATCATGAATGTACGCAGTTCAATCCTCTGTGATTAAAATGTTTTTCTGAAATCGATATTAGCTTGAACAAAAGAGAACACATTAAAAAAACATATATTTTCATTTCTTTCAAATTCAAATTCAAAATTCAAATTCAAATTCTTTATTTTCATATTAATTTGTACATTGTGTGATTTGATACAAATATACAAATATCATGAATCGTCACTATCCTACATTTGCAATCAATAATACTGTCAGAATAACAAAAGATTACATTCATATATTATGAAAATAAAAACATATAATAAAACCCTTGATAACTTAATATAACAAAACAAAAATCCCTCTAAGGTCTTCTTTGCTCCAGATACTCTTTTATCGAGTAAAAAGCCTGAGCCTCTAAGAACTTCTTCAACTCTCTCCCAAATTGAGCTTTGGACCGACATTCTTTTATTTTTTGGGGCAAACAATTAAAAAACTTAATACCAATATAATAAGCTCCTTTTTCAAATTTTGAAGTCTTGTGGATTGGATAGAATAGCAAATGCTCAGCTCTGGTGGATCTGTATGATTCATTGTTTTTTGAGAGAAGATGCAGATTCTTAAAGGTCAATGACAAAACGGCATGGATATAAATTGAAGGTACTGTAAGAATTCTATGACGGAGAAATATTTCTCGGCATGGATGTGACCAGCGCAGTCCAAAGATCCGTCTTATGATATTTTTTTGTGACTTAAAGACTCTGTCGATGGAAGGAGAAGAGCCCCAAAATGCAATACCATATCGAAGAAGACTTTCAAAATAACCTCTGTAAACATCAAGTAAGACTTCTAAGCTACATGTGTCCTTCAAAAGGTTAATGGCATAAGCCGCTGAACTTAATCGTTTCAATAGCTGCTGAGTGTGACTCGACCAAGACAAAGTCTCGTCGATGACAACACCAAGAAACTTGGTCTCATGACAAATAGAAATATAAGAATTGCCATTTAACGGAATTTGTTGAGTCAATTTTTCGGAACGTGCTGACATGCAGAAGTTCAGGGCACTGGTTTTAGCGGAGTTAAGTAGAAGACCATTAGCTTCAAACCAAGAAGAGCACACCTTCAAAGTGTCTGTTAGATTGGAAAAAACAGACTCACAATCTTGACCCTCGACCAACACAGAGACATCATCAGCATACATGACAAAGTTTGAATGACGGTTGTTGTAACTCAAGTCATTTATATACAACAAAAATAAAATCGGTGAAAGAATACACCCTTGTGGAACACCCCTCGTTGTGTTCATCCAGGAAGAATATGATGATGGACCTTGAGTTTGAGAAATATTGACCATTTGTTTGCGGCCCTCTAGAAAAGATTGCATCCATCTCAGAGCCACTCCTCGGATTCCGTAATGATTGAGTTTGTCTAATAGAAGTGAATGAATGACACAGTCAAAGGCCTTGGATAGGTCGCAAAAGACACCCACTGTCCTTCGCGACCCATCCAACGCCTCTAGGACCGACTTAGTAAAGTCAAAAATTGCTGATTCAGTGGATCTTCCTTGCCGAAACCCATGTTGAGAATTGTTCAGTATATTCCATCTGTTGAGAAAGGATGTTAGTCGAGAAAGGTATATTTTTTCAAAAATCTTAGACAGAACGGACACTAATGAAATAGGGCGGTAGTTTTTGAACTGAAAGTGGTCGTCTTTTTTGTGTAGAGGTTTAACTATGGTGTATTTAAGCTTATCGGGGAAGGTTCCAGTTGAGAAAGACAGGTTAATCAAAAAGGACAAAGGATACGAAATCTCAGTACTGCAGAATTTCAACAGGTTAGAAGATAACTCATCCCATCCACAAGATTTTTTATCTTTGAGAGACTTAATGGTGTTCACAACTTCATCTGGATTTGTGGGAGATAAGAACATTGAAGCAGCAACTGAGGGATATGTCTGAGAGAGTTTGTCCAGTGCCGATTTGGGAGAGGCTGGAGGTGCGGATGATATCGGCTCATTTAGGAAGAACTTATTAAAATGATGTTCTATTATCTTCCTATCTGAGATTTTTTCCCCATTTATCAACATCTTATCAATAACATGTTTCACTGGTTTCCTACCACTTTCCTCTTTTACAATATCCCAAGTTACCTTAGCCTTATTTTGAGCCCTTGATATTTTATTGTCATTACAAGTCTTCTTTGAAGCTTTTATTACCTTTTTTAAAACTTTATTGTAACACTTAAAAAAATGTACAAACCGAACATCTGTGCAATCTTTTACAATTCTACTCATTTCCCTCTTTTTGGCCAGTGAAATCTTTATACCCTTAGTTAACCATGTTTTGTTTGTTCTAGATTTCAAACTTATAGATCTTAAAGGGAAATTTTTCAAAAATACTCTATTTACAGCTAAAAGAAATTTATCAAAACAATTGTCAACTGTTGTATGTGAAGAATTAATCATTAAAGTATCATCCCACTTAATTGCATTTAAATCAGATCTAAAACAATGTTTGTTTTCATTGGAAAAAATACGTCTCCTAACAGTCACACATTTGTTTTTCTTAGGTAAGGTGATGTGAGGCAGGGAAGTAATCTGAGCTGTGTGGTCGGATAAGCCGAGGTGTATGTTCTCTGAATGGTGTTGGTCGGTGGAGTAGTTTGTGGCGATGTAATCTATTTGTGAGTTTGAGCTTTGGGTAAAGTGTGTTGGAGAATTTATCATTGATTTTAGTCCAAAGGCGTCAAAAATGCAATTTAAATCGGCGCTAAAAACTGAGTTTTCTTTACCATTAATGTTAAAATCGCCGCATATTACTAGCTGTTTTTTCTTGAGCTCCCCGTTTAACGTTATTAACAGTGACTCTAAATTATCTAGAAACTCTCTTTTGTTTGAATCTGGTGTTCTATAAATGCAAACCACTATAACTGACTGATAATCTCTGCCCCCCGTTAACTCAACAGCCGAGCATTCAAATGTTCGTTCCACCGACAATCTACATAGGTCACTTCTTTCCTTGGCATCGATCTCTGTGTGCACAGCAATACATGTGCCTCCATTAGGTGTGTCTCTACAGAAACATGATTTTAACACAAAATTGTCCAGCCTATTTATAATGTTAACATTCTCTTTTGTTAACCAATGTTCTCCTAAACATAGTACATCAATTTTGTGGGATAATGTATCTAGGTGTGCTTGTAACTCTGTAATCTTATATTTTATGCTATGTACATTTAAGTGCATTAAATATGACGTGTTGCAAAAAGAACTGGTTTTCCTCTGCTGTGTGTAACTTTTTAATTGATCATTGTGTTCATCTCTAAAAAAACATTGTTGCATGAAGTGTTAGTGTTGCATGTAGTGGACACATTGTTTACATTAATCTCAGTTCCTGCACTAATTACAGGTTTAGCCTTATCTACAGAAATATTAACATGATCATTAGAGTCATTAAGAACTAAGGAAATATTTACATCATCATTTTCGATTAGAGGAGGAAATTCTAGGATAGAGTTCAAGTCAGGAGTCGGTGATCTGCCATCTCGTGGTGTCCGGGTGCTTGGAGACGGAGATGTAGTCCTGGGCATCGTCAGCAGCTCGAGCTGTAGGCTGGAGTCGTCTTGGGCAGCATCTGATGTCGTCTCATTTGTGTTGTCAGGTGTCTGCAGCTCTTTGTTGGCGGAAGGTGTCTCTCGTACTTGGTTGTGTACAACGGGTTGCTTCTCTAACGTGGCCTCCGATAATTTGGGACCGACTAAGTTATTTATAACATTGGTTATAGAGCGGGCAAGTAGACATTTCCCTCGCCTGTTGAGATGCAGCCCGTGCGATGTGTAGTGACTTCTGTTGAGTAGACCATTTATGTTGTTATGAACCAAATGCAGCGCACCTTTATACTCTCTAATCTTCTTAACTACGTCGAAGTTCACAAAGTCGATGTTGTCATTAGCATGTGGAGTATCGTATCGATACAGAATGGTGTTGATAATGACGTTGGTCTTGGTGTTGCACGATAACAAGTCAGTCACACCCTGGATAACTGTCAACTGTCCTGGTTCTCCAGCATTCAAGTCGTTGGTCCCTGCCAGCAATACAAGGTAGTCACTTTCAGTTAGACCCTCTATCAAGCGTTTACTATCACTGACTATATATTTAAGCTTCGCCCCTGGTTTCGTATATACTGTAGTGCTGTATCCACTGGGGACGCCGCAACTCATGATGTGCCCTGACATATATCTGCCATGACTGTCCGCCAACATAACTATCCTCTTGGGGGTAGGATTGACCGTAGACCTACGTTTATGACGTGGTGCTGGTATTGGAGGCTGTTTGACTGTATTCTGTCCTTCTTGGTGGTGCCCACAGGCCATTTTGGAGTTTGGAGAATATTCGCCGATAGTGCTGACCGAATCAGCCTGATCGATAAGTGGAAGGAAATTGTTTTTAGTTTCCAATATAAACTCTACAGGTGTCCTGTGTTTTACTCTTGACGTAGATTTAGGACATCTAAAGTTATTGTTGTGAATACTCTTTAGAGCAGACGTCTTAGTTTCCTGTAGTGTTAAGTCTAATTTTGAAGATAGATCTTCACAGTCCTTCTTTAATAAATCTATGATTTTATTCTTTTCTTTCAATTCTTTTGTAAGGTTTGCTATGTTATTTTCTAAATCATGCATGTTGGATTTTAGGTCTTCAATCTCTTTCCCAGCACTTTCTTCTAATGAGAGAGATTCTTCAAAATCTATTTTCCTTTTTTGTTTTTCTTCTTCTAGTCTTTTGATTAATAATGCATTTTCGTTACTCACATCTGTGAGTTGCGCTGTTAAGTCATTATTAACCTTCACAGTAGCGTCAAGTCGATTTAAGATACTAACGAGTTCAGGAACTAAATCAACAATAGCGTCATTGGTATATTTGTCAGATATAACATTTAGAATTCCATGTATATGTACAGCTAAATCGATGACCTCTGCATTAATTAGGTCCTCTTTCATGTTAGTTAAATTTCCTCCACATTTTGTCATAAGGTTACCGCGCATTTGTGATATGATCATTCATATAGTATAACATTACTTTAGTTCAAACTGATATTCATGTAGCCTATGCTATTTTTATACTTCTTCCTGTAAGCCTTCTTTGTCCTGCTTCTCGTTGCTGCTCTTAATAAAGATGGACGTTAAACTGCGCTGTTGTAATTTTATCTAAGTTCCCTGTGTCCATCTCATATGGCGCAGTCGAAAAAATGTATAATTATGTTTTAGTGAGTTATCAAATTGTCATAAAACGATTAAATTCTAATGTAGTGAAGAAATTAACATAAAATGACGAAGTCTGATGAAGAGAAGACTGAAGCTGAAAACGTGGACAAACAACAGGTATCACAAAAACCTATCATGTTTCAATCTCCAAACTCAATAAAACCTCCCACAGAATTGCAGTGGTCGGGGAATATGTCAGATAACTGGAAATTCTTTAAGCAGAAGTTTGAGATTTATTTATTGGCTTCGAAATCAAATTCTGAAACTAGTGAATACCAAGTTGCACTATTGCTGAGTGTGGTAGGAGATAGGGCTCTCAAAATTTACAATAATTTTAGTTTTGCCCAACCTGATGATAAAAATGACTACAAAATTGTCATTCAGAAATTTAATGATTACTTTATCCCTGCCAGAAATGTAACTTACGAAAGACATATGTTTTTTCTGAGAAGCCAACAACCTGATGAAACTATTGACTCTTATGTTACGGACTTGAGAGATTTAAGTAATACTTGTGAATTTGGCTCTCTAACAGACAGTTTGATAAAAGATAAACTTATACTTGGTATTAGAGACATCACACTTAAAGATCGTCTACTACGAGTCAAGGACTTGGACTTGAACAAAGCCCTAGACATTTGTCGTGCAGCGGAGAGGACAGCGCAGCAACTTGAGCAGATGTGCCCAGAGTCAACAAATGCTGATGTCCACAAGGTAACTCATAGATCTTCTAGACCCAAATATAGCTCCAGTCACCAACACAACCGTGCCAGATCCAAATCCAGGCCTACGAGACACGCTGATCCAGCACATGCAGAGAAGCAGAACCACTCCAGCTCCACGCTGAGTTCAACTTCTGGAAAGTTTGGCCAGAAATCCTGTTATAAATGTGGTCGACAACATCCATTGGGAAAGTGCTACGCCTACGGTAAAACGTGCGGTAAGTGCGGTAAATTAAATCATTTCGCTGCTCAGTGTAAATCAAAATTTAAAGGTAAATCTGTTAATGCAGTGGAAGAAGATTTGTTGTGCGGTGAGATCAATGTTCATCAAATTTGCACAAAAAATCACAAGCGTAAACAGTGGTTTGTTGATTTAAAAGTTGAAAATAGCCTAGTTAATTTTAAGATCGACTCTGGTGCTGAAATAAGTATTATAAGTAAAAAGGTATTTGATTCGCTAAATGTAAATAGTAGTATTAAGGTAATGCAAACCAACACAAAGTTAACTTCATATACAGGTCAACAATTAAATGTTTTTGGTACCTGTGTCTTGAATGTCAAACATAAGTATGAAACTTATCCACTTGAGTTTTACATTGTTGAAACTAGGAAATCTCCTTGCATAGTAGGCCTAGATGATTGTATTAGGCTAAACCTTATTAAGAAAATAGATCACATCAAAACTAACCCTCAAATGAAATGTGATACAAATAGGCCTATATGTAAGCCTAAGGTAACGTCTCAAGTTAATGATGGTACCGGTAATCGTTCTATTCTGGATGAATACTCTGATCTTATGGTTGGTATAGGTTGTTTAAAAGGTACATACAACATACAATTGAAGGACAATGTAGTTCCAGTAATTCATGCTGCGAGAAAAGTTCCCATTTCTTTAAGGCCTAAGCTCAAAGCCAAGTTAAACTCTCTTGTTAAGGCAAAAATAATCGAAAGGGTGAAAAAACCAACTGATTGGGTAAATTCAATGGTAATTGTAAGTAAGCCTAATGGTGAATTGAGATTGTGCATAGATGCAAAAGAACTTAATTCCGCAATCATGCGACCTCACTTTCAGATTCCAAGTTTTGAAGAAATTTCAAGCAAAATGGCAGGTGCTAAAGTTTTTAGTTGTTTAGATAGTAAGAATGGCTTCTGGCAAATTAAATTGTCGGAAAAATCATCTGATCTCTGCACATTCAATACACCATTTGGCAGATTCAAGTATTTGCGTCTTCCATATGGGTTATGCTCTGCTAGCGAAGTGTTCCAACAAAAAATGAAAGAAATCTTTGAAGACATGGAAGGTGTCGAAATTTACATTGATGATTGCATAGTATGGGGCCGCGACCAAAAGGAACACGATGCGAGACTTAGAAAAGTTCTTGATAAAATGCGTTGTGAAAACATAAAACTAAATAAAGACAAATGTAGAATCGGTATTTCTGAAATTCGGTACCTGGGGAATAAATTTAGTGAAGCTGGTATCACTGTTGACGAGGATAAAGTCAGAGCCATAACCTGCATGGAACCGCCCAAAGATAGAAAATCACTTGAACGTTTCCTTGGTCTCGTTACGTACGTTAGTAAATTTATCCCAAATGTTTCTGAATTAACTGCACCTCTTAGAGCTATTATGAAAAAAGATGCTATCTTTTCTTGGGAATTTGAACAACAAAAATGTTTTGATTCACTTAAAAAAATCTTAAGTGAAAAACCTGTATTGCAATTTTTTGACATTAACAAACCCATAGTGTTGACTGTGGACAGCAGTCAAAATGGCCTTGGTGCTGCTATTCTTCAAGATAGCCTACCTGTTGCCTATGCCAGCAAAGCTTTAAACGAAACCCAGAAGCGCTATGCGCAGATCGAAAAAGAGTTACTAGCAATTGTGTTTGGGTGCGAGCGGTTTCATCAATACATTTTTGCAAACCCAAATGTAACAGTCGAAACTGATCACAAACCCTTGTTAGCCATATTTAAGAAAAGTCTGGACTCGTGTCCTCCACGTTTGCAACGAATGATGATTAGGCTTCAACAATATAACTTCAAACTTGTGTATAAGCGTGGCAAAGAGTTATTTATTGCTGATACTCTTTCTCGATCATTTGATTCCAATGATACAAGTAGCCTAGAATTAAATGATAATGAAATTGAAGCACATGTCAATCTGATCCAAGAGTCACATAACATCAGTTCCATAAATTTAAGTAAACTTAAGGAGCTCACAAGTAAGGATGATGAATTACAGTGTATTGTAAAATATGTAACAGGTAACAGTTGGCCTAAACATAAAAAACAATTGCCAATTCATGTTAGACAATATTGGCAAGTCAAAGATGAGCTCACGTATTGTAATGGTCTTTTATTGAAAGGTAGCTCAATTGTAATGCCTACAAAGGTAAGGTCTGAAATGTTACGGAGATTGCATGCTCCTCACTTGGGTATAATTAAAACTCAGCTACGAGCAAAAAATGTAATTTTTTGGCCTCAAATCAATTCTCACATTGAAGATGTTGTAAAGAAATGTGAAATATGTATGTTAAACTCAAAAAGTAATGTGAAAGAGCCATTACTACCTCACAAAGTGCCTACTCTTCCATGGCAAAAAGTCGGATCAGACATTTTCTTTCATGAAGGTAAACCTTTCTTAATAATAATAGATTATTATTCTAAGTACCCTGAAGTTGTATCTTTGCAAAATATGTCTAGTTCTTGTGTCATCAATCACTTCAAGTCAATTTTCAGTAGACATGGTATACCGAAAACTTTGATAACAGCAAATGATTCTTGCTTTGTAAGTCAATCTTTTAAAGATTTTTGTCATCAGTGGGAATTTAATCATGTGTTTACTAGCCCACATTTTTCACAGTCCAATGGGATGGTTGAAAGGTCGATTCAGACCATCAAGAATATCATCATAAAATCTAAGATGGATCACTCTGATTTCTATTTGTCTCTTTTAGAATATAGGAACACACCTGTAAGTCATGTTCTTCCATCACCGGCTGAAATTTTGTTTAGCCGTAGGTTAAATAGTAACATTCCTTGTAGCAAACAAATGTTAAAGCCTAGGGTACATAGGCATGTAAGAAAAAATTTGATTGTACGTCAATGTAAACAAAAGTTTTATTATGACAGAAATGCAAGTCGTAGACCCTTAAATAATTTGAAGTCAAATCAAAATGTCATTATGAGACATAATGACAAATGGGTTAAAGCTAAGGTATTGTCACAAAGAAAGGAACCCAGGTCATACATTCTTGAAAGTTCTGACAGTGGTAAACGTTATGTCAAAAACAGGAAACATATCCGTCCATTCAAAACCCTTAGATTTATGGATGAAAATGATAGTTATGGTACAAGTCCAAAAAAGAGTCCTGTAAAACATGCTTTGCAGACGGAGAAACACAATTCTCCTGCCAAAAGTGTCTCTTTGTCTCCAGAACGTGTTAATCATGAGCCTAATGTTCAACGCAAATCACCTGTAAGTATTCAATCTTTTAATGAAAATAGTAAGTATGTGACAAAATCAGGAAGAATAGTTAATGTTCCAAAACGGCTTGACTTGTAATTCAGTTCTGTTCAGTTAAATTCAATTCTTTGATGATAGCCTAATGCTGGTATTTATTTAATTAGGCCTAACCTACATGATTTTGTAACTAGCCTAAAATGCTGAAAAATTACTGTTAGGCTATAATTAGGGCCTATTCTAATTTGATTTTTAAAAATGTCATTGTTTTAGTTATGAAAAAAATGTTTAGTTAACTCATTATAACTCTTTCATTCATAACATTGTACGGTAAGCTATTATTGTGCAGAGGACTATAAAAAAAAAAAAAAAAAAATTTTGATTTGTTTAACTTGAAGAAAAGATTTTGTTTCTTAATAGTCATATATTTTTGTAAATGTTGTCGAGAAATATTGAAAATTTAAACTTAGTTTTAGGCAGAAGAAGTATTTTTTTATTTTTATTTACAGTAAGGGAGATGTGATATGATCATTCATATAGTATAACATTACTTTAGTTCAAACTGATATTCATGTAGCCTATGCTATTTTTATACTTCTTCCTGTAAGCCTTCTTTGTCCTGCTTCTCGTTGCTGCTCTTAATAAAGATGGACGTTAAACTGCGCTGTTGTAATTTTATCTAAGTTCCCTGTGTCCATCTCATAATGCGAGTCATGACCCTGGCATTGGAGAATGACATATTATGCAATTAAAACTGTTCCTGCGTTTGTCGAGCGGCACTAGAATGTACAGCAGTGTGAGTCGGTTGCGTCGGGAGAATTACGGGCGCAACGGCAGCATCTACGACGCGACGCGGCGACGGCTACTCGTAGTGCCAGCGGTGGCCAACAGATAGCGTGGCGATGCACTCAGTTACTCTCCACGTCCACGTGGGGAAGTCTGTGCTATTTTGATTTCCTATGTTGGCTACTATTGTAAGTGACGGTTAGAAATCTCATTTGAGGTAGGAATATTTAGGTTATGAGCGAACAATAATTAAAAGTTTTTCGCTTAATATGACACTTGCCACGTAATGGTAGACTTACGTAACCTGTTCATGGAGTCTATAATCTTGTTGAAAACACTTGGGCTACCAGGATAACACATAACACTAAAAATAGCTAAAAAAAACTGTCCACGACAAAACCACAATACTCTTCCCATCCTTCTTTTCTTTTCCTCCTTCTTCTTCAGTACCTTGGGGTATCCGGTGCTGTTCCCGATTCTATGATTTTAGGCTATTATAAAAATAAAACAGTACTATTTTGAGTTCACATGATGTATTTGTATTGTTATGTTACTTATTGTTATACAATTATTTTCTGTGTAGTTCTGTGGACAACAGGATAAGATTGTATCTATATACAATTTTTAGATAAGTTCCAGAAAGGTTAATCCATTTAAATACATTTTTCATTAACCTACACCATACTTAACAATTATTGTCAGTCTACTGCTGGCATTTAAAATTGATTTTGTTTCTCAATTATTATTTAAGAGCCACAATATAACAGATTTTAAAAGTTAAATCCCTAAATAAAAATCAATTGCATGTCCATATTTTGAGACGACTCCAGCAACACCGTGCAAGTGTGGTAACTCTGTTGGATGTTTGAGCAGGGCTCGGTGGAGCTAGGTGACGGGGACCACAGAATGGCCACCGTGTACGACATCGCCTTCCGCTGCAAGGCACGGGATTTCGTCTCTGGCGATTATGTGAGTGAGTGTAGGCTAAGAAGCAACCAAGGAGAAGCTCTCAAATTTGGGACAGATTTAAGAATTTTTTCGTAAAATTGTTCATCATTTGTGGATGTTTTGTGCCAAGACATGGTTGCTTTATACACACTGATAGAGGGTACAATCAGTAGTTCCAAGGAGACAAACGGCGTAAGGTGTTTGCGACTCCACGGCCACAGTTACTGTTGTTGATAGAATTGTTGTAGCATACCTAGTGATAAACTACTGTTCTATGTTTTATGTGATACTTTGATATATTGCTTAACTATTCAATATTGTAATGTGTTTCTGATCATGGTCCTCTCGGGAGTGCTTAACAATGCTGCCGGCTGATCCCACGCTATTCACTGTTGTTTAAACAAATCCAGAAAGGGGGTTGTATTTATAAAAATACGAGTAGCCTTAAGCGAGGTCAATGTCACAGAGATGTTTGATTTATGCTATATTTGAATTTTTCACCCACACACCATGAAAAAATTTGGTTTAAGATCTTTTTGGTGTGCGGGATCATGATTAATGTAATGACCGATACACATCCTAGGCTATAAAAACGTTTGGGGACGCTTTTGGCCAAAGAGTGAAAACTATTTATTCCTCATACCACAAAATAAAATAAATTTTTATCACACCGCATGGAAAGTGATGACAACTGATATCAAAGAAAATAACTCTTTCCCATAAGCTCCAAGAGAAAAACGATCAGCTCATTTTCCCTCGCTCTAAATTTTACTTTCCCTTGCTCTCAATCAGTTCTCCATTTGCCCAATAAGAACGCTAGTGTTTCTTTACAGTTTAATTTTACAATTTAAACCAGATGTTTTTTTCTGTTTAACAATCTAAATTTGAACAGAAATAGACATATCTTTTTTTGCAAAATGATGTGAAAATTATCGTTCATAACTTGTACCTATCAAAGTGAGTTTCTGGCACTTACTCCAATTATTCCCGTACTCGGCTTCACCTTATATGTGAAATTTGCCAAATTTGGTATTACCGTGTTTGGCTTTGCCTCACACATGGAACTTGTGCACACGCCGCAAAATGCCTCTTTAGGTACTTGTAATGAAATATATATTAGCCACTGATGCTTAATGCAATCAGCACCGATTGAAATAAACAGTTAACATACAAACAAAACAACTCTGTACAATATTCTGAATATTGCCATTTTTATCATCATAGTGTGACAAATAAATAAAAAATAGTATTCAAGTAAGGCCTACCATTTGACGTTACCAAGAACCAGGTAACGTTTGAAAACAAAAGGTATAAGTTCACACTGCTGTAACAATACAACAGCTGTTATTGTTGTAACCAGGTAGGCCTGTTTGGCTACAGCTAATCTGGCTAATATAACGCTACTTTCAGTACTCGAATGATATTTCAGACACAGCATATTTACAGTTTAGTTTGAGGTGAAAATAAATCGTAAATAGTAAACAAATTGCTCAAAACATTTTTTAAAAATCCTTAATTCGTCTTATTTTTAGCGAATTTTCCTATAGGGAATACGCTAATACGGTAGTAGCCATGGTAAGACCTAAGCACGGGACAACTTTACTTTTTCATTTTGAGGCCCCAGAAGCCAAAAACACCATTCGTTCATTTTCATATATATGTATGCAAAATATATATAGATAGATAGATATATGTGTCCGTGGTACTGATAACTTTTGAAGGGGACCTCCGATTTTGATGAAATTTGGTATGGAGGTGTAAGACCAGGTCTATTTTCATGAGTTTGCGAACCAGCATTGTCGGGTTATGGGAACGGGGTTTTATGGGGTTTCAAAGGGGTTTCAAAGGGGTCAAAAATGGGTTTTTGGCATTTTTGGACCTTATTTTTTAAAATTCATCAATTTTAACTAAAACCATTTAAAAGAGCTTAAAAAAAACAAACAATTTGGTATCTAAAATTTTTATCATAGCATAGCTGGTTACGGGAAAAATCCCAAAATGTGTTTTCCATGTTATTCTTATGGGAAATCAAGAAAACCCTGTATCTTGCTTATCTATTTACATAACTTTATCAAATTTGGTATGTACATTATCTATATAAGGTTTAACTTATACTTGCTTAAAAAACCCATATGGTGGCAAACCTACATACTCACCTCCATGGGGTTTATGGGGAAAATAAAAAATTGCCAAAGTTTGATACAATTTTGTGTTTACATTCACCAATTATTGATTAACTTAGATTTTCTAACAACACCCAATGGCAGCAAACCTACATACTCGATCCTATGGTGTTTTTATGGGTAAAGTAAATAATCTGAAATTCCATTGGAAATTCGCTGAGTACGCAGGTCTGCTGCGACGGGGGTATTTTTATCCATATTATTTACAAAATTTCCCCAATTTTTTGGAAATTCAATTTTTTTATTTCTTGCAAATAAATGAATAAGACAATATTACTGAGTCCTGGAAGGTAGAAATCCAACATAGCAATTTAACATAAAATCCGCTTTTTACAGGGATCAATCACCGGTTATGGCAAGAAAGAATGCTTATCCAGCTATTGGGAAGCCTCTCAGAACAACGACAGGAGCCTGCGATATCACACGGAGTACAGGGACGCATTCTCCCCGGCAATCTGTCTTGCTCACCTCACTAACTAATTACTGTAATTAAAATATTAAACTACTGGTAGCCATAGCAAATTTATATTTGGATCCAATATTTGTGTTTAGTAGTTTTTATGAAGAAATTTTTTATTAGTCATAACGATCATCAGAGGCGGACCCTGGGGTCTATGAATTAACATTACCAGCTTAGAATAACAGGAATGTATTAGCAGCTGAACATTTACTGTATAATGCCATACTCGCCTACGGCTCGATGGGGGCTCCGCCCCCATGCCCCCTAGTTGGTTCCGCTGAAGCATTAGTAGTTGATAAATAGAACCGATGACCAGGAAAAAATGTGGTTAGTAGTTTAGAGGATAATTTTAATATACGTATTAGAATGCTAGAGCTCAAAGTTAACGATTTTATAAAACCTTAGAGTTAATTTGGGGGAGATACATATTACTAATAAGTTAATATCCTTTTAGATTAAAAGTAAAAAAGCAATAATGTATATGTGAGATTTTTTTTTCATTTTAAGAATGGTAAAAGAATTGTTGAGGGGCGGTACGTCATCACGCACCTAAGCACTTGGTGCAATGAAAAAAGTAAAAAAAATTGAATTATCATTAAATTTTAATAAGATGTGTTTAAAGGTTCATTTTTGTAAGATAAATTATTTGTTCACTTGAAAAGAACTCACCCATTAAAAATGTTCAAATATGCTACAATTTTAAACCTGAAGGGTAGTGAAACGGTTAAAACTAAACTTATGTGTTAAAAAGTTGTGGGATCACGCATCTTGGTTACTTTTCCCTAAAAAAAAGAAAACATAAAAAATGTTAAAAACTTGTAAATCAATAATGAAGTAAAAAGTATTAAACTGGTTAGTACCAGAGAAGTACTGGACTGCCAAGGCAGTTACGGAACCGGCTAGCTATTTAACTTTACTCACAGTCAATACTAATAAAAAGCTTATTTCTATTTTTGCCTCTCTCCCTAGTCTCCCTTAATTCATAAAAAAATTTACCACACTTAAGCAAACAAATAACAAAACATCCTAAAACATTTCCAAATCGATGCAAAAGTTCACGTTAACTTAAGTGCCTTGCTTGGATAAAAATACAACTATAGGTGCACGGTTGAAGTAATAAATAAATTAGTCGGCCTAAAAAATCCACCAATAAAAAAAAATTAAAAAAAAACTTACTTTATGTAAAGAATGTTGGTATTGACCATGTTTTTGTCAAATCATGACTTACGAAAACTATAACAATAATTAATTGTTTATTCTTAGGCGTCCTTATACAGTAAATCTAGGTTCTTGTATAAAGAAAAAATACAAAATGTACAGCAAAATCTCATTTAAAATAAATGAAACCTTCAATGCGAATTTTAAATATGAGTAATAGTGAGATAAAATGTAGTTGTGAAATAATAATGGACTATGTAAATATTCTAGATAGCCTGCTTAAAAATTGATGTGTTAAACTTTTGGGCACATGATGGAGGTAATTGGTGTGTTCAAAATGAATAAAATAAAATGATAAGTTTTAATTTAGGTAGGCTGTATGTAATCACAGACAAAAAAAACATAAGAAACATAATTTCAAGATAAAAAGATAATTAAAGAAAAGAAATTTCAAAAATCCACCGATAATGAGTGAAGGGAATTCACCATTTAAGCAATTCCAAGCAAACGCACATACTGTAGTTGCACCACACTGCGCGTTTTAGCTATGGGGATGAATACAATCATAGGACATCGTAACGTAGATAATAATTATTAGAAATTTTTATTAGGAGCAAGCGTAGTTAAGTCTTAATTTAAATACAGGCGAGAACTAAAAAAGGGAATATTTTGTAAGTAAACATTGGGTATCACTGTACGTTAAGAAACTGTGTACATGAGAGAAAGATAATAGTAATTTAAGAAATATGGGAACCAATATGAGGACATTCGTAATCGTGCGCCCATACGAAATCAAATTAAGGAACAGGTGACAGGTGTAGTTAGAAGTCATTATTTAAATACAAGCGAGAACTAAAACGAGAACAAATAAGCAAACAATTATGAAGAATCCCTGTACACAGGGAATATATACCTAAGAGAGATACAAGTAATTTAAAGGAAAAGGGACTCGAAATGCGGACATTAATGCGTTTAACCTTTACACACGATCAGGAAAAGGTGTAGTTAAAAGTCATAATTTAAATACAAGCGAGAACTAAGCGACTATAATAGCGCTCCAAGCGACATCGTTAAGAACTAACGTACTTCCTTACCGACACTTCGGCTTTTTTGCATTTATTTATACTTTAAAAGTTGAAAATTTGTAGTTTGATGATTTTCCCTAAATTTAAACATCTCAAAGAATGTTCATGCCAAATTTCAAGTCTCTAGCTTAAAAGGTCGCTTCAGGAAATTAAGATCATCAGTGAGTCAGTCAGTTACACATGGGGCTGTATATATTATGGATTTAATCCATGGTAATACCTAACCAAGGCATGGAAATAGAAAAATCTTTCGATACACATTGTTTTACAAGAGGTTTAAATTGATATTTAAGTCATTTGCAGGGCTTGTAACAGTTCTTGAAGTAAATAAAAATAAAAAAATAACCAAAATTATAAAAAAAATAACCAAAAAATAACCTTGAATAAACCCAAAATGTCGCTAAAAATAAAAAAATAAAAAAACAGTGTTTTATTGGGATATTAAATATATATTAGGCAATAAAAGTATTGTAGGATAATTTTGAACTAGGTAAGTAATCATCTACTAAAGCAGTAATAATATTTTAAAAAAATTTTAAATAGAAAAAATCCTCTCTGATTCATTTATTACTTTTTTATTTTTTTCCTTTTTTGAACATTTGTTTAGTTTTTACGAGCTTCATCCAAATCGATCAATGAAAAATTAATAGCCCTAAAAAATAACCCCTAAACAAAAAATAACCCCTAAAAAAGTAATTGCCCTAAAAAATAACCAAAATCCTCAAAAAATAACAAAAATAACCAAATTCCAAAAAAAATTACAAAAAATAAATAAGAGCAAAACAAAAAATAATAAATAAAAAATAACCTGTCACAAGCCCTCCATTTGAATAAACACATTACTACCGATGGCAATTTTATCACAAATATTTTTATAAATTGATTTTGTAGCTCCCCGAGTTTGGACAGCTGCCGACATGTTACACGTTTTATAGATATAAAACTCATTAAATGTTACGTGCAAAAAACACGTGCCATATGTCACTCCCCGAATCACAAAAGCTTTTGTTTTCAAAGCACGAAACCTAAAGTACTTAAAAGTGTGTAACAAACCCAAAACTAAATAATATTTACAATTGAACTATTTAATAAACTGATTTTAATCTCTCAGGCCTATTTATAAATCGAACTAGACTATTTGCTTTGCGTTAAGTAGAAATGAGCTCACTATATAGACCTTGTCATCACAATACAACAGCGTTCACCCAGATGAATACTTCTTTGCAAACTTGTACAAACGGACATTTTTATGCCTAATAGAGGAATCATGACAATAGAAGTAAAAATTATAGTTAAAAATATTTTTTTACTATCGGTACAGATGATGTTATTTTTAAACCATTTTGTGAAAGCATTTTCAAACTTTTTTAACAGTCCAAACCCACATTTACACAAAATCATAAGGTGTCTTTTGAAATACCTCTGATGATTGAACGATGGTGATGGAGCGCCTTCTTTTACATTCTCAGAACAATTGTTTTCATCATGACTAGGCCTATACCCACACAGCACAAGTACATCCCCAGGAGTTCCTAATCATATCCTGATGGGATATTGGAATATCCCAGGGAAATCCTAAATATCCCCAATATTCTCAAAAAGTCATCCCAGGAATCTCCTGGGGATATTGAATGTCCGCGCATATCCTGCGTTTTGGGATATCCTTTCGGGATATCCTTAGGACATTCAAATATCCCTAGGGGATGTCCTTAAAAACTTGTCTAAGAGTTGTAAATTGTAATTTATTCATCAAAATTTATAAGTAAATGCATTTCTGCTAACGAACAAATTGCAAAAATGAAAATAAAACTGAGCAAAAAGTATAAGCCCATGTCAGGATTTGAACCTGCAACCTCTCACTCAATGACCTGACGCTCTAACCTCTTGAGCCACCTGATCTGTGCTCAAATTGGTTCTTATTTACTAGTAAGTACTGTATTGAAACTTATCCTTCATTGGTGCACTTGGAAGTTTTGCGAGTCAAAGTAAAAAAGTTAGCCTAAATTTTAAGTAACTTTACAAATTGACTATTTTAAAGTATTTAAAAAATCTAAATAAAATAGCAAAACCTTTTGAATGTGAACAGTTATATGTAATTTTTAATGTATATTTTAACATCAAAAGATTATTAATTATACTTTTTATATTTTAACTTTAGTAAAATCACTACATCTTATTTTATGTAGTTTGACATTTTGAAAGTGTATTTGATGTAAAATAAATATTCTGTGTTCGTTATGGTGTGTAATGGTAAATCAAGATATCCCAGCGTAAACCCAAATTTTCCCAATATTTTCAAAGTCATTCAACGGATATCCTAGGGATATTGCAAACATGCGCACTTTGGGATATCCTTTCAGGATATCCCCAGGACATTAAATATATTTAAGAGTTGTTTTTCGAGACACATCTGGAACTCCTGTCATGAAGAGGGACAGTCACAGAATTGCTTGTCCCAAACATTTTACTAAGAGTTATTTTCATAGGTTTTCATTAAAGTTAACTATTAAAACTGCAGTTTTTAGTGAATACACTATTTTCCATTAAAACTCTAACCACTGATACGTCCTAGGGATGTTCTTTGTAGATCCTTTCAACTACAATGTTTGAATTCAAACTTTGTATTTTGCTTGTAAACAATGTTATTATCCAATGTTATTAGTTTGTTATTTAATTTTCCTGGACCTCTACGATAAAAGTTAATTTAGTATTTCAATACTTTACACTGTGTCAACAGATATTTTCTTGGGAAATCCTGAGAATGTCCTAAGGATATGAACGAATTTATGGAATTTAATTAAAACTATGCCTACGGACATATTCCAGGGACTTCCCAAGGAGCTCTTTTCAGAAATTTTCAAAAAAGAGGACTCAGAGAAAAATGGTATTTTTCAATGACTTGATGACTTTGGACTTTCGGCAAAGCCCTTTTTTGAATGGAATATATGTTTGAATTAAATTGTAAAAATGCACATATCCCAGGGATATTCTTGGAATATGACCGTTTACGTAGTTCTGACACATCCTTGGGATATCTCTGGAATATCCTTTGAAATTTTGTTTGTCAGGTGTCTTGTAGTCAAAAAAAGTTAAATAAATCCATTATAAACTTGTTTTGTTTGAAATTGATTACTTTTAGTCTTATTTACATAAAAATTTTGTATTTCTATTAAGTCCCTTTGGAATATGCTTAGAATGTCCTTTTGTACTTCTCCATATCCCGGGATTTGAATAGGATATTTGGGATCTGGTTGGGATATCCTGGGGAAATCTTGTGCTCAGTGGGTAGTTGGGAAAAATATTCATATAATTAATATTAACTTTCTTATATAAAAAAACAGACATTATAAACAGATCAAATCAGATCTTATACATAAAGAACCATAAAAATTACACCAAAATATCCTGTATAAACTGGTTACAATGGCAATTTGTTCGTAGATACAATTGCCCCAGTCACAACCTGCTAATGCTAATCAGTGGGAAGTTGAGTGGTTGATGACAAGTGAGCACGGCGCGGCGCGGAAGCAGCTGTGTAGTAGGCGTGAGTGAATAACACGCATCTCCGGATAATCAACTCATCGTTTTCTGGGAAAATAAAACAAACTGCCCTTGATAGTTTTTCTTGTTAGCGGAAGCAAATCACTAACAAATCCCTCAGAAATTGGTTTATAAACAGTGTAAACACCAATTACTAAATATTGGAGTTATTCAAAGTGATTTTCTCTGTAAAAGTTGGCTGAATGCTATTTTGGAAATCGCAAGATGATGAGAGAGCTAAATTTATGTGTCTTGGTCGCAGACCGTATCGCAGTATCCCAATATTCCTGTTGAAACGCTGTCGTCATAGGCCCTACAGTGTAATTTTTTATGGTTTTTTATCATGGTATTGACAATCGAGATGATTTTTTTCGTTTTGATTTTTTCGTTTAATGGCTACCTCTTATGTATATGTATTATGCTATCTCAGGATTGTATTATAATTTATTTTTAAAGTATTACCATAGATGAATAGGCCTATGTTGTTTGTATTTCTTTGTTTTAGGCACTAGTATATGTTAAAGTTTTCTGTATGTTGAATAAATAGTAATCGATATTTAAAATGTTTACTTGTTTATTCAAGCTGTCTGACGCACAAACACCGTACATTTTCAGTGATGACAACCTCAACAAAACTTTCGGTCAGAAGTGTCTATAGACACTTCTCTGTGTCTATATATAAAATGTACAACATTTTTGTAAGATTTTTATTTGTGCATTGTTGTAATAACTGCAAATTTTTAAATTTAATTATTTATTTATTATCTCGAGAAGATACTCAGAACAAAAAACACAAGGACGAAATCATATTTAATTCGTTAATTTGATTTTATTTTGCCTAAATATTCTTGGAAGTCCATCAGCATCACTTAAGCCTGGCTACCTGGATGCTTCAGAGTCCTTGTTTATAATGCTTACATATCCTTACTTTAAATAATAATAATAATAATATTATTATTATTATTATTTAAAGTTAGGATAGTCTAACTTTAAATAATAATAATAATATTTACTCCACTGACAATGTTTTCCAATGGAATTTACATAACATGTTTAAAATAACTAGTGATCACGGTGCTTGAAATTGAGCAAATTAGTCTGCATATTATAAATGTTACGTTTAGTTCCAAAAATCAATTACACCCGACAAATCCAATATTGTGTAATCACTTAAAACTACACTTATTTGTATCTGTACTCAACAGCACTTTAGCACTTGGCGTTGTATCGCACCGTCTTTAACTGATATTACCAGTGCTATACAGAATTGTTTAAGTTGACCAAGTAAATGTTCGGCCCCCAGGCACTCAATATTTATAAATGTAATAATGTGTTTATCACTAAAATGTTGCTCTCATAAGAATAACATGGTAACTTGAATACGTCTGCGGCGGAGCCATATAAGGAGGTTGGGGGGTTAACGTCATATTTTCATCGGAATATATATTTTTCTGGAGTTTCACGTAAAGAGCTTTCAATCAAGTATATGGTTATGCGGATTTTGACTTCTGAGAATGCAACTTGTTGCAAACACCCAACATCCATCGCTATAATTACAAAATTAACTTATACTGATATAATTATTATACAGGGTGTCCAGCTTCCACCTTTACAAACTTTTCCAGGTTACAAAACAAACAGAAAAATCATATAAACATATGTCCTAAAATGCTTCGTTAAGCCGCTAGCCGCCATTTTGTTTTTTACACTTAAGAATTTTTATTTCCGTAATGGTTTGTTATATTGATATCATTGTTGTATGAGTTTATCATTGGTATGTACTTTAATCACAATCTTCATTTTCAGAAAAAATATTATTTTTTCCAATGTATATTTTCAAAATTGTGGCCATTTTAAAGTTTTAAACTCAAATTATCTAAAAAACGGTAAATTTTATAAAAATGTTACATGAGACTAAAAAGTTGACTAATTAAATTATTTAAATAGTGATACCAAGTTTGTAAGAATCCAACAACAAATAACAGAGTTATTGCGGTTTTTCTGCAGAAAAACACTGATTTTGCACTATGATTAATGCAAATTTAGGTTATTTTAAGAGAAAAATCTCAATAACTCCGTTATTTAATATTAGATCCTTACAAACTTGATATCAATGTTTAGATAATTTAATTTGTCAACTTTTTTGTCTCATGTAACATTTTTATAACATTGACCGTTCTTTAGATATTTGAGTTTAAAACTTTAAAATGACCACCATTTTAAATATACATTGGAAATTTTTTTTCTTTCTGAAAATGAGGATTGGTGTGATTAAGGTACACGCCAAATATAAACTCAATACAACAAACCATTGAGGAAATAAAAATTCTTAAGCGTAAAAAACAAAATGGCGGCTAGCGGCTTAACGAAGCATTTTAGGTCATATGTTTATGTGATTTTTCTGTTTGTTTTGACATGCTTAATAACCTGGAAAAGTTTGTAAAGGTGGAAGCTGGACACCCTGTATATCAAGGTTATCCACACTAACTTTAGACAGTACGCTACTTTACATGATTATAGTTATTTTATATTTATCGGTAAATAAATAAGCACTTACTCTATAATCACATATCATACTATATATTATATTTTGTATCCTAATAATAACACTATTTATTTTTAACTGGAATAAAGCTTTTGTGAGGCTTTGGCGAGAACATTTCTCACTAAATCTCCCAAAGCTGCCTCCCGGCGACGTGGGCCCGAGACAGCCGCCCGCGCCCTCCCGCTGTCCGCCACAGATACACTGAGACGACGTGCAACAGGCCGCAGGCCGCACCACAACAAACTAAACTATGGGGTCCTGTAAAACGCCCGTAATTTTGGACAAATTTATTATAGGCCTATTAGTATTAAACCATTTATAAGTAAACTACGGTTTTATTTGTTAACGTAAGGAATCAAGTCAAGTCTTCTAATACCAAACCACCGCACTCATCACTTTAATGTAATTTTGTATGGAGTGTTTGTTAACTAAGTTGGTTTTAATCATCAATTTACATATTTCCTGCCATATGTGTAAAAAATGTCCATTTCTCTTGATGCACAATACAATTCTTGTTGTGGAGACTTATAATGATTTTATTAGCTTACTTTACATTGTAAAATGACTTTTCGTGGAAGATTTGAACTATTCATTGAATAAATACTCAATGGTACATATTACATTAGCACTTACATTCCCCGTTCGCATTCCATTACATTGCAGACTCTCTTACCTAGCTCAAAAGTTCTTGAGATGCGAAGAGATTAATAAAGTGGTTGTTGGCTGGCGTAGGGCGACAAAAGGGTCGTTAAGCCATCAAGATGTCGAAACCGTCCCAGATACAATGCCACGTGTCCCCGCTGACATAGGCCTACATCTGACATTTGGATAATCGCGCCGACAACTCCATTTCATTGCATACGACTTTAACTGAACTACTTTTCCCCGTCCGTCAATTTTGAAATATTTTAAATTTACTTTAAGACCTATCATACTTATAACCATTATATTTTGCTTGTACAGAATTGTGCCTAACAAACAAAACTAGAGATCGCCGGTGCCGACTGGTCGAAATTCAACCAAAATTTCTAGCTTGTGTTGATTTGGAACGTCTGGACCCAAGTTAGTTAAAAACGTATAACTATAAAACACATATTCTTCCTGATTTGTTATTACAACGGAAGTTTAAGAGTCATCTTCACCCCTGGGCCAGTAACCCATTGTTGCGCAGTCGGCAATGTTAATCATACGGCTTTTATGCTAAAACATGGTCTTGTATTCCCCTGTTTCGGACGCCGTTTTTCAACAGATTTTCTTGAAATTTGGTAAGTGTTTAGTTGAATAGTTGTATTAGGTTTCTCATACCTCGGAATTTTGAAAATTTAACAAATATTACTCTCTGTGACGTCGCAAAGTAACACGATTTTCCTTAGTTAATATTTTAAAATTAAGTAAAATTTTCAAAATTTCGAGGTATGAGAAACCTAATATAGGTATTCAACTAAACACTTACCAACTTTCCAGAAAATCGGTTGAAAAACGGGGTCCGAAACAGGGGAATACAAAACCATGTTTTTTATCATTCTGCACGAAATCAGCCAGTTTTTTGTTCTCTCAATAGTACCAAAACCGAATCTCTTCTGTCCTAGGACTGAAAAATCATCTGGAGAATTTTTTAGGTCCTAGTACTGAAAAGTCAGCTGTTTGCCAAGTATATTACTATTGATTTATTTATGTTGATGAGCAGAATTTTGAAATTCAAATATTATGAAAAGCATTGTTTGTAAATAACAGAAATAAAACACTGCATATTACTTCCTTTGTAAATATAACCTCGAAAATAAAACTTTATAGTTATTATTTTTAACGATCAAAAGTCTAATTTTCGCATTATGATAAAAAACGTTGTTCATCACTCGGAGCAAAAGTGTCTTTTTGATGCTTAATCGTTTTTAAAAACTCGGCTGCGCCTCGTTTTTAAAACACGATTGCGCACCAAAAAGACCCACTTTTGCTCCTAGTGATGAAAACTACTATTAGCATAAAAGCCGTATGATTAACATTGCCGATTGCGCAACAATGGGCTACTAACCCAGGGGTGAAGATGGCTCTTAATGATTCAATCAATCATCCTTCTTCCTTAAGATTAACATTGAACCTTTTGAAAGCCTGTCTGTATAGGGCTTATACCTTGGGGCCGATATGAATTATAATGAGATTCTGCTTTTCTACAGGACACTGCCTTTCTAACGGTATGAGCGAATTTCCCTTTCGATAAACACATACGAAGCTCAGAAAAAAGGATTAAAAGAATCATGCTTCCCAATTAATATATAGATACCTAAATAGACTAACAGTTAATTGCGCTGAACGTAATATAAACGGCTTACTGCACAGATAAAATTGCTTAGAAATTTGAAAAAAAACACATGAAAATACAGAACTAAATTAAGTTAAGTAAAAAAATTGTCTTATCTCTTCTGACGTCATTGTATAGTAGTAGTGATATAAAGTCTACCTAAAAACGGATCGTGGCATCGACAAGGATATGTATTGAACGAATCGTTTTGTCCACAATAACAACAGCGCCGTGGCGGACAACGTAATCCGATAGTGTACAGTGGAGTGGAGTGGATGGATGGTGGATAGTGGCACAAACCCCTGGGGATTCGACCAGCTTAAACCGATAAGTCTCCAATCCTTTCAAGGTCCCAAGGTTACAAAACTTTATCGGTGGAAGTAATTTGATTAGCGTGAATTTATAGGTGATACAGTTCTATGGACGATCATAACTCGCCTAACAGTAATTGAATGTTTTAATGAGTAAATGGTTAACATGTCAACCGCCATAGCTCTGAATCATCGTCTAGCGGATCCGAGCTCGATTTCGATTCCTGACGACACGGAAGAAAAAGATCCCTCGGCCGTTCCCTTTGTTCAAAAGTAAACAAGCCGCCGCTGGTCCGCCTGATTTTATATTTTATATGGGATGTATGAATCTAAATATGTAAACTTTCAACAGCTCTAAACCAAACACAAAGTTACAAATAGAAATAAATTTAGGTATTTTCTTTCAAAATTGCTTACTTAACCTAACTTGAATCTTTTAGTTTTAAAATTAAAAATGATTTTTATTAAAATTTATTTTTCAAATCTTGTGACTATTGCCTTCTTTTGTCTTTGGGGAACTAATAGGCCTACTATTGCCTTTCAGAATAGAAACTGTAGTCATCAAGTGGCGTCTGCGACGCGGCGTATAGGCGTACATGGATTACGCCTTAAAGTTAAAGTTAACGCTCTAGTGACAGATGTTGGACGAATAAGCAGTTCTACTCATTGTAACTAGAATATTCTATAGTTACAGTGGTTCTACAGTTGGTTCGTTCCTTTTTACCCTTATTGATTGTTAATAATATTTTTATGGTGTGAATAAGTTAAGTGTTTTCGTGGACAATTGGTACACGGCATTGGGACGACACCGGCTTGGCCCTAGACCGGGTAAAAAATTAGGGAATCGACAACAAATTGGTGTACATTACATTTTGAAGGTCAGGTTAAGGATTTCTACTAAATGCATTAATTCTTATGAATGGATATTCATTTAAACTCGTTTATACTCGATACAGTCCAGGAACAATTTATGATTGTTTCCTTTAAAATTATTTCAATTATTTAAAAATGGTTAAAACAATTCCTTTGACTTTTTGAAACACTTTTTTTTACTTTTTAGCTTTAGGCTTTTATTACAATTTTTATATTTTTATTTACACACATGTTATTGCTACTATTGACCCCAGATTACAAGGTCATAGTATTCGGTGTAGCCGTGATATTCAATGAAGTATCTCCTTTTAAATTGTACACCACCGGGTTGGCCGAGCCTTGCTTGTTGGTTTTAATTCAGTTTGGTTATAGTATGGTAATTAGGCTATTGAGTGTACACCAACAACCAACTATACCTCTTCACAGTAGTTGTTTCAAATAATGATTCAAAATGAATGATTAAAAGTAGTGTTCTTTTATTTTTGTTTACCTTTCTTTGTTATTTCGTTACCAAAATCGCACAATTTTTTAAACTTAATTTGAGAAAACATAGTTTTTTTCTGGGGTTTAGGCAGGATCTAAACTAATTTTTTACCAAAACACTTTTAAATGCAAAGTTTAAGCAAAATCTACCCGCTGGGTTTCGAAATACATCGCCACAGACACTCGATCCTCGTGTTATAGTATAGGATAGGATAAGGCTTATGGTAACAAAAAATAAGCAATCAACCTAAATTTGAAGCTTCAAAAAGTGACTTACGCCCTTTTCATTCTAATTTGATATTGTATGATGTTTAAATATTTTACATATTTAAATCATTTAATTGAAATTAAAATATACAACAATCATGTTATTTTAATTTCACTTAAGTTTATTTTAATTTCAAAGCTCTGGGCAAAAGTTAAAAAAGAAAAAAAATAAATAAAAAAAAATTATGGATGAATCTTGTGTTTTACATTTTGTAAAATGCCTATAAACACCGAAAAAATAACCGGGAAATAAAACATAATATCGCTAGTTTAATAACATGTAATAGTTGGACCAATGGACAAATCTTAGGCACAATGATTTAACGAACATTGCAAAATTGTTATGTTTATTAACTGACTACGGAAAACATTTCTGTGTATTTACTATCACAAACTGTTTGCGCTACAATTCAACAACAAGTTGTCTACATTGGTGAGTGACTGGTGAATGAAGCCCCCCCCCCCTCCTGCAAAGCTAGGAGCCCCCTGCCCCCTGCCGCTGTCCACCCGCCGCCGCCCAGTCCTATATAGAGGGAGACGGCGCGCCGCCGCGCTCATTCAATAACGCCGCACTGCGCTAGACGAGGTAAGACCGCAGTTCTCCCCCACCCCCACACTCTCTCACACACGCTCTAGTTAACGCTCTTTGTTTTTAGTCCTAATTGCATGTTTTAGCAGTGCACTTTATGTAAACTTCAAGTCTTCGTGTTTATTTGAAATCCGTAAATAAATTTTATTATTTAATTGAGTTTCTAGATTTGGTACGTTCAAACTTAGTCTACGTTGAAATAGAAATGAAAGTGTTTGCAAATGATCCTGTGGATAGAATACAATTATTGTGAAACATATTATTTGAGAAAATTTATTATGTTTATGCTTCGCCTATTTTCTTAATTAAAAATATTAATTAGCCTATACAATTTTAGGATGTGATTATGTTAATTAATGTTACAGTTTCTATACTTGTGCTTAGAGATCTTCTGTAACTAATTGGGTATTTTTTATCTATACTTATTTAATACGCTAAGTGTTATTTTTTGTCTTAAGAACCCCTCCAACAATTTTCAACCGATTTTCAAGTTTTTGGTGTCGTTGGATAGGGCTTGGTCAGTAGTTGTTTCCGCCAAAAATTGATGATAATCTGACTGAAAATAAAGGCGCTATTCACCATTGAAATCTAAAAATTTCCTATTTAAATAACATTGGGATTGAGTAAAGCATTTAAACATCTGTTAATAATCAGCTGTAAATAAGTGTGTAGTGATTGGTGATTAAGGAGATTCACAATATTGTATTGGTCGGATGTCATTGATTTATAGCTAAAAGTAACATTTGTATTGTATTATAATAAATGGCTCGATTTCGCGCAACACGTATACTAGTATTTAAAAACTATAGTACTAAAATATTTTACCTTTTAAGAAGGCTATTTATAAGAATAAATTTTTCATTATAAAAGAAACTTCATAGTTTATCCTTTTTAATAAGTTTTATTTTCGTGTAAAACAAAGATTGGTTTCTGTCGAAAAAAAACCAATAAACTGAATAAGTTAACTGAATTAACTGAATTGATTACACTCGCAAATATTTGTGAATGCAAGTAAAACAAAAGCAAAAATTGTATGACCTAAACAATTCTCAAGTGAAAACTGCATTATCTTTTCAACTGTAATAAGGAAGATTGTCCAAAATAATACAAAACAATTTAGTAGCTTGTTTTTCATTCCGTATACTTCGCATCATCCCTACTTTGTTTGTGACATCGGATCAAAAGAAAATCACTTCTCTTATAGAATTTAGCAATTTATACAGGGCGTTCGCGTTTCAAGAATGCAGGAGGTTATTGTGCACATCAAAATAAGATAAAATAGTTCCTATAAAATATGCCCTAAAATGCTTCGTTAACCCGATACCCGCTATTTTGTTTTTTACGCTAAATAATTTTCCATAATGGATCATTGCATTGAGTTCATATTTGGAATATGCTTCTATCACATCAGAATACAGTAGGCATATTTTTATACAAAGTTCCAAAAGGTGAAATGTATTTGTTTATTTCTGCGCCAGAAACTTTTTACTAAGGGCATTTTGCTTGGTAGGCCTACGTACGCACAACGTAGGCCTACACATACCTTTTTGGGAAAGAGGTCCAAAACCCCATACATTTTTAAAAATTGCGTAATGATATTTTGGCAAAGATTTAAATCCAAAGTCGGTGTATTTATAAAATGAACGTTGTTGGAGCTTATATTGTTCACGTACGCAAGTCACATCCTGCTCTTTCTATACTCTGAATATTGATTACTCTGTTTTTAAATTGCGTGAAAGAAAACCATATTCTCATCTGATGTACAAAAGAATTTTTCACAAGATGTAAAATAGCCACGTTTTAAAGACACTGGTTAAAAGTTAAAAGTTGCATGTAAGAATAACTTGTTAGCTGAAGACTATTGGAACGGGTACTCGTAAACCTAAATTGTATTCTGATATAGTCTGATATTTCCTCCGATAGCCTGTCTGGCGCTACTTAGGTCGCCCGATCGCTAGGGCCTATCGAGCGTTTGCTAGCTCGCTAGTTAAAGTCGGTAGATATTCGATTCAATGCAAAAGGTTTGATAAAAATCATAACCGGTTTGAATGAAAAGGGAACAGTGTAGCGACTAAGATTATTTTGGGATAAGCTCACGAGACCACCTTTTATGCAGTATACGATTGTACACGAGCGGCGGTGGGGGCACGGGCACATTTGGGAGAGGGGGAGGGAGCAGCGTTAACCGCGGCCGGCGGTAGACACATTTGGCACTTTTCCAGTTTCATGGAATAGACTTCAACCGGAGAAATTTCGATTAATTAAATACGAGGCGCACGTTCTCCCCATTAGTTAAGGGGGAGGATTTCTGGTTAAGAACAAGTTTATATTAGCATGATATATTTGATCCATTTATTTTTCATATTGCAAGGCTATAATTGAAAACCCGAAAATTTTAAGTGTTTAAAAATAGAGTATGCTACATCCGAGGAAAAATGTTTATCATGTTGATGATGTTTTAAATTTATCTAAACACATTCCCCTCACTGTCCCTAATAGAATGAATTTTCTGTAGGCCTATATGATTCGTAGACAACAAAATTTAAATGTTTTTTTTTTTTTTTTTTTTTTTTTTGTTAAGAGAACTTCTACAATTTTCAACCATTTCCAAGTTTTTGGTGTCGTTGGATAGAGCTTGATCTATAGTTGTTTTCAGCCAAAAAATTATGAAAATCGGACTTAAAATAAAGGCGATATCCATTAAAATTTTTAATTTCCCATTAGAACAACATTTGGGATTGCTTTTGAACATTTTTAACATCTGTTAATGTACAGCTGTAAGAAAGGGGATTTTTGAGTGCTTACTGATGATAACAATATTAGGTTGGTCGGGTGTAATTGATTTAAAACTAAATTGTAATATTGTAATAGCCCAAATCAAATTGCTTGATTTCGAGCACCATGCGTACACTAGTATTACAGTACTCAGTACAGCTTACCGGAGACTTCTCAAGGACGACTTTGACAACAGTTCCCCCTGACTTTTTTCTTTGGGGCTACCTCAAACACAGATTCTTCCAGAAAAATAAACCAGGAAAAAAAGAAGCTGTAAATGAGCTGATCAAAAAAGAATCTATAAGGTTCGAAACACTTTTGTATAAAGTATAAAGTTTTGTATAAAGTGTACTTTTGTATCATAAAAAAATAACAATTATAAACACAATGAGACACACAACAGGGTGCATAGAAGTAGGCTAATCATTTTCACAAACAACATGGTGCATGTTTACAAATTTATGGATTTATTTCACTCATAAAACTCAACAGATGACCTGAGAATATTTTGTGTGAAGAATTTATAGGTGCCAATCTAAATATTTTAAAAGTAAAATTAGGCTCTGAGAGGTGTCAATTTTGTCGACAGTGTGACTGAGTGTCCAGTCTGACAGTCTGACCTGTCAGGTCCAGAACCATATTAGTCCAGTCAACCTGTGCTCAAAAATAGTCGATAGAGGAAAAAATTAGTAAAAGTTTGATTTTGCCCCCAATTGATTACTAACATCAAGACATGTCTCCAGCCAAAAGTCCCCACCCCTACCCCCCTTGCGTTTTCCCCCACACCCCCTTAAAGTTTGTATTTGAATTTGAATGCAAAGTTTTGGTTAATCTACCATAGTTTCAAAACCATATGAGATAACTCTTTATATATAATATTTTCAGATTCCGTGGAAAATTTGCTATAATAATTGTATTTAGCTTCCATGTGATGTATTTAAGAGAAATATGATTTATGCAATAAATAATAAAAATAAATGGTTTTGAAGAAAATAAAATAACATAAAACTAAAAAGAATGGCTTAAAAATTCCATCAAATACATTTTCAAGTGAATGATAACGATCAAAGTTTTTTGTGCTATAAAAACACTTTAAACTGATATACTAACATTATATCATAGTTCCCCAGAAAAAGAGGCTTTTATGCAATTAGAGCGTTTCATTCTAAATTCAACATATTGGAGGCTATGTGTTAAGTGCCACTACCTACATGGAAAACTTTTACTATAACAATGATTTTTCTCTCATAGGTTACTACCTTAGTAACCAGTCTCTGGCCAAAAGTCCCCACCCCTACCCCCTTGCGTTTCCCCCACCCCCCCCTTAAAGTTTGAATCTGAATTTTAATGCAAAGTTTTAATAAATCTACCATAGTTTCAAAACTATACGAGATAACTCTTTATATTTAATTTTTTCATATTCCGTGGAAAATTTGCTACAATAAATGTCTTTATCTTCCATGTGATATCTTTAAGGAAAATTTGATTTTTGCAATCAATTGTAAAAATAAATGTTTTTAAATAAAATAAAATTAAATAAATCAAAAAAGGCCATCAAATTAATTTTTAAGTGAATGACAACGATTTAAATATTTTTGTGCTGTAAAAACACTTTAAAATCACATATTATAGCACCTAAAATTCTATCATGTGGTTCCTCAGAAAAAGAGGCTTTTATGTAGCCTAATTAAACCGTTTTATTCTACAAGGCAAAATTTTAGATGCTAGGTATTAAGTGGCACTACCTACATGGAAAACTTTATTATAACAATGAATTTTCCCTCATACTGACTAGTCTCTAGTCAATAGTAGCTTTTTACTTTTGTTTTTCTTCTTGAACTGTCAAACACATATAAAACAAGGATATGTTGAAGGACAGTAGTAAACTCTGAACCTTTAGCGAAAAACACCAAAGGGTAAAAGAACTTATTTTTAATCATTCAACAGATATAAAATTAACTTAAGGGACAAATGAGAAGGGAAAGCAAAACAAATAGGGGCGGGGACTTTTGCATTGAGACTTGTGAGTATGTAAGTACATAGTCGATAGGAGATAGTTTGTTACTATGCAAATTATTTCACCCTTATCAATGGTTTCATAACTGGTTGATATAACGAATTGAACCGTAAAGAGGGATGTGTACACTTCGCTTGAAATTATTTATCCTCCAGAAGCCTTAGAGAAAATTAACTGCTTAGACATGTATTATTGAAGCTTAAAAGTTAGAAATGTATTTTAAATCATTATCAATGATATTTCTTGTATTTTATAGCATTTATCAGAATATTAAATGTTTTTTGTTGTTTTTTTTTGTTTTTTTTTTATACGAACATTTATTTGAAATATAAAATTACACTAAGGTACGGTATTCAAGATTTTAAATCTTTCTGGAGGTTAACTATGTTTTAAGGAACTTTTAAAAATTCCGAAAATTATTTGTATAATAATTCATCTTATTTGTTTTAGGATACAGAATCGTTTAATTTACTGCACGTAAAGATTATACATGGTGAGTTTCTTAAAGTGATCCAATAGCTAACTTTTGTATTCTATATCTGACAGTGTACTTCTTATGGGGGACCCCCTTTACTTTTTTATTTTGCTTTCAGGTATGTATTTCACTTTTCAAAATTTCCCTCCAATTTTTCAATATGGCGGCCAGCTCTAAAATTTCTTATGGGACACCCTACATTTTATGGTGTTTTTAAAATTTTCATGTGATTTAAAGAAATTTGTATTCTTTGCCATTTTTCTCTAAACCTAACGGTTAGGGAGCCAGAGGCAATTAAAGTTAATTTTTAGTTCCATAAGAATAACATGGGGCAAACTTTATCTGCCCATAACTCCGATACCATTTATTAAAATAAAAAATACTCAAGATTTCAAATGTCTGAAATTTATGTTTTAAGAAATTTTGTTTCATAAAAACATTAATATTTTGAAATTTTATTTTTTGCCCGCCATATAGGAAATAAGTTAATTTATGCTTAAAGGATATTTTTTATGAGTTAAATGTTCTTAAAACATCAATTTAAGACATTTCTATTCTTGAGTATTTTATTATTTTAATCAATAGTTTTGGAGTTATGGGCAGATAAAGTTTTATTCTTATGGAACTAAAAATGAACTTTAATTGCCTCTATCTCCCTAACTGTTAGGTTTAGAGAAAAATGGCAAAGAATAAAAATTTCTTAAACACCATAAAATGTAGGGTGTCCCATAAGAAATTTTAAAGCTGGCGGCCATATTGAAAAATTGGCGGGAAATTTTGAAAAGTGAAATACATACCTGAAAGCAAAATAAAAAAGTAAAGGGGGTCCCCATTAAAAGTACACTGTCAGATATATAATAAAAAAGTTAGCTACTGGATCACTTTAACACGTTGAGTGCGGCAAAGAATATCGGAAATCTTTCCCGCGGGCCTGAAAATTTTTATTTCATAAAATCTTACTTTTTGTCTCCAGAAGTCCAGATCGAGGTGGCAAACTGGCGTTCTTGCATTATTTCACCAAAAAAATGGCGTCGAAAAGTCCAGGTCTCCGGTGACCGAGCCGGCCCGCGCAACGACAATACATGGTTTTTCGTAACACAATATCGAGTTTTTACATCAAAAATGTTTAATATAATTATAATAATGTTCAATAGTATTATAACTAATATTTACAACTATTTACAGCCCCTTCCACCCTCCCAACCATTGTTTTTTTACTCAAACTTCGTCAAGGTACTAGTCGAAGCATTTCTGGTATTGGGGAGTCCATTTTAAATAAAAAACGATAAAACTAAAATAATAAAATATTAAACATAATATTGTGTCACAAAACACACCAAAATACGGAAGAAACACTTCAAAAAGAGTTAAAAGTAATTAAAAAAAGTTCAGGTCACAATGGACCGGAGCCGGCCCACGGGAAAGGCGGGCGACGCACAACCGAAAGAAGGCAGGTTGCCCTAGTAGCGGAGTTGTTTATACGTGCGTACGTATAAACAACTCCGAACTACTCCGCAACCCAGGGCCACACTGACTGATTCATTTCGCCGAGTCACTGCCGGCGACACGTGAACGGGCAGGCCGGCGCGCGCTTTTCGCTACCGGTCACCGGTGACCGAGCCGCACCCAAAGTGTTAAGAAACTCACCCTATACTAAAAGTAAGGGGAGAGTAAAAATATGAAGATGGAGTGTTAGGGTTCTGAAATTTTGGATAAAGACTTGCCTATTTATTAGTATTTTATAGAAAAATAATCATACTTTTAGATAAATTTTTCCTAATTTATAGTGTGACGTAAGTTAGATCGACTGCAAGGATATAAGACTTTTAGACAAGCATGTTACTCTTGCATCAAAATCGTGTTGTGGACAGATTATTTCATAATATATGGTAAAATTATATATTATTTTAAAGCTTAAAAATAGATTAAGCGATTGGCAATGCCAAATGTGCTCTAATTGTACAATTTAATTGTCTTAATATAAAGTTTACAAATTTTCACGTAAAAAAATTGGACTTTTCGGAAAAAAAACAGCTAAAAAGCATATTTTTCTTTCAGATAGCATATATACGATACTAACCTTTATTGTAGCAAATTTTCCAAAGAATCAGAAAATACTAAATATGTGACTTTATCTTAATTAGTTTAGGAAATATAATAAATTTACCGCAACTCTGCATTGAAAGCAGCTTCAAACTTTAAGGGGGGGGGGGGAAACGCAAGGGGGGTAGGGGTGGGGACTTTTGGCTCCAGACTTGTCTCGATGGTAGTAAATGACTGGGGACAAAACCAAACTTTTACTAATTTTTTCCCCTAAAAAGCACAGATTTACTGGACTATATATGATATTCAATATCAATGCACATTCATTCCGGTCGTGCATAGCCACCGACTGGACTGCTAGAGTGACGCAATGAGGTCAGCATGCGATTCGTTGAATTTTGTTTGGTTAAATCAATTAAGAATGATGCTCATTCGCTGAGGTTCACGATATGCAAAGGTTTCTTCTTCTCTCAAACCACATTCCAAGAGTGTTTAGTTTTAGACTAACTAAAATTATTGTTTTTATTAATTTTGGTCTAGTACTCTGCTCTTTTTTGCGAATTTCCCTTTCAGGAGGAGGCTAAAAGTAGGCTTAATTTGGCAAACCTGAGACAAAACTATACTTTCTCAATTTGAGGTCCTCAGGTGTTTGAATGAAGAACGTTTATTCAAATTCATGTAGCCTATATTTTAACGTGACAACTTTTGAATGAAACATAAGATTTGTATGTCAAGCAGGTATAGAATTGTTGGATGTTTATAGGCCCCCTCCTCTCGTACACGAAATTATTAGACTTATTAAAAATATATAAATTCCTATTTCATACATTATGACACATCAAACTCATTATCATTAACTAAGAGTATGTTATTTACAGTAAGAGTTTCAAATTTAAATATAAGAGTTGTAGCCTAAATTTATTTTTATTTTGGAAGAATGAAAAAAATATCTAGCCTGCATGAGTGAGGAGGGAAATTTGTTATGCAAGGACAATGCATTTTTTCGATACTTTTAATATAAAGCCAGTAATGTAATTTTTAAAATATAAAGCCTAGCACAGTTGATATGAAATACTTTATTCTCAGCATTGATTTTCTGTTACAAGCCCAGCAAGCCTGGCACAGCGGTGAGGTGTCTCTATTGTTAAGGTGTCACATGAAGACGCAGTCTTCCATCATACGTTAAATTTAATAATTGTCTGATGTCGCGGCAAGAGTAAAGGAGGCGCCCTGGTTTGTTTGACTGAGAGATGTCCTGCAGTTTTTGCAACCAGGCTTTGGTAAAAAATAATAGATATAGTCACATAAATAAAAATTATCCATCAGATTTTTTGATGGTAAAATGAAGTTGATCAAAATAGGAGTTTACATATTATTTTTCATTTTAAATTTCCTGCAGTATGATTTATTTATTTTATAAAACCCTGATAAAGTTGAGATATTGGTGTGCAATATATCCTACATCTAGGGTTATTTGTTGGTTATATATTATTGTGTTAGCACGTTATATTTTCATAATACAGCATTCATAATATTTGTTATAAGTAGGGATATTAATGAAGAACTAAAGCATCTCAAAGGCAGGGTGGAATGTCCCAATATCTTCTGTCAATACTCACTACATATATAATTACATGAGGCAGTTTTTTATGAATAAGGCACCGTCTTCCTTTTCTCAAAATTTTCACTTTCGAGGTTTTAATAAATTTGCCTCATTTCATAGTTTATCAATAAGGTTTCAAATTTGGGATATTTCTGTTTTAAAGGGCACATGCAGTCTTTAAATGCAGTTTTTGTCTATAGGATTAACAGGGGGAATAGTTATTATTAAAATTGATACCTATAAATTAGCTGGAAGCTACTTTAAATAGAAGCTACTTTAACTACAGAACACATGTAAAAAGCGGAATAAAAGTAATCAAACTTCTAAAATGGAAACCCAATATGATTAATGGGACTTACTACGCTTCCCAGGTACAGTACTTGTACCTGGAATGGTACTTGTACCTTGTTTTAAATGATCTAGCAACCTTTTTATAATTTTTGACAATTTAACAAAATGTCAAAAGTACAACACATCCTTGTATAACAAATATTGAGCATAACTCTTTGAATAGAGAGTTAAAAGAATATGAACAGTGAACGTGCACAAGTCTGTTTATAAAATTTTCAAACGAGCCGAGCCAAGAATAAAATAATCATACAACCGTCCACCTCGAGTACAATCCATTCCTTTCCTCTCTCAAACAGACTGTAAAGGCTACATTTCTATACAATCTTAGACTAAAAATGCTGAGCACGAATTTAACTATTCGAATTGTTTCATGAAATAACAATATGAAAGTAACAATGTCCTTTTACTGTACTTGAGTTAAAAAACCTATTGTTTGAAAGGATTTTTATCCACAGTAGAATACGACAAATCATGTATGATTTCATTACTTTAATATAGTTTTAATGTGGTAGTTTATCATTTTTGTTTACCAATTTTTAAAACCGTGTACCCAGTAGCATGTGACTAATCAAGTATGGTTTTATTATATTAATATTTATTTGAAAATAATTTTGATGTGGTAGTTTGAAATTTTTGTTTTCAAAGTTGTTAAACCGTACTTGACAGTTTTAATCCACCATGGATTGGTCACCTGGTGTTAAAAAAACTTATTCTCAGAACCAGAATTTCAAAGTGATTTTTAATACCCCATATAAAAATTAAATTGGAATTACAAAGAATTTTAGGTATGATTATCATATTTACAACAAAATTTATCAGTTAAATTAATAAATTTCCACAGGATGAAATGCTCATATTTGGTGATTAAGTACACTTTTCACTTAGTTCCCATTCAAGATCAATTGGAGCTTTGCTAATTTTGTTAAAATTAGACATTGGGTCAAAGTAAAAGTAATTGTAAATGCAACCCCTCCCTTGTTTCTTGACTATTTTTAATTTTCGAGGCAATTCGTCTCAGTTTGCATTTTTAGATCAATTAGTTTTTATATTTTTTGTTCATTATCTACTATATATTTGTCAAATACCACTCACTCATGTATCAGAGAATCTTCATAACCATGGGTTATCAAGGGTTGATGGACGTACCACTTTCCTCAAAAATGCTCACTAAGAAACAGTTTTGCGAAATTCCTTCAGGTCTCCGCCCCACAGGACTTCAAAATTTCCATCTAATGTTAATCTTATGGCCAATTTTTAATACAAATTAAAGCAACAACGAATCTGAAAAACTATGGGACCTAGAATGTTAAAATTTAGCACGGGTGTTCTTCTTTGCTCATAGGTGCTCACTAAGAAACGGTTTTGCAAAATTCCATCAGGGCTCTGCCACACAGGACTTCAAAACTTCTATCTAATGTTATCCTTATGGCCAATTTTTTATACAAATCTAGGAAACAACGAATATAGAAAACTATAAGACCTTCGATGGTGAAATTTGGCATGGACGTTCTGCTTTGCTCATAGGTGCTCACTAAGAAACGGTTTTGCAAAATTCCATCAGGGCTCTGCCACACAGGACTTCAAAATTTGTAATGTTATTCTTATGGTCAATTTTATAATATGAATCTAGGAAAATCATATCTGAAAAACCATATGACCTAAGAGAATTATTTGGAACATTTTCAATGGGAGATCCACTTCGCCCATCGGTGCTCACTAAGAAAAGCATCTTCGGTGCTCTTGGAAAGAAACTTCAGGGCTCCGCCCCTCGGGTCTATTAAATTGGTCTAGGGCCAATGGGGTTGAAATTTGTCATGGACATTTCTCTTTGTTCAAAGGTATTCACTAAGAAACGGTTTTGCAAATATAGTTTTTGAAGTCCTTTAGGGCTCCGCCCAACAGAACATCAAAATTACTCTATTGCATCCGTTGCTGAAATTTGACATTGACGTTCCTCTTTACTCATATGTACTCACTAAGAAACGGTTTTATAAATATAGTTTTTTATTTCGTTTAGGGCTCCGCTCCACAGGACTTCATGATTACTATAAAGCCTACAGGGTTGAAATTCTACGTGTACTACGGGTTTACTCATGTGTACTCATGAAGAAACAGATATGCAAGTCCTTTAGTTTTTGAAGTCCTTTAGGGCTCCGCCCCACTGGACTTAAAAATCACTCTAGGGCCAATGGGTTTGAAATTTAGTATTTATGTTCCTCTTTGCTTATAGGTATTCACTAAGAAACGGTTTTCCAAGTATAGTTTTTGAAGTCCTTTAGGGCTCCGCCCCACTGGACTTCTAAATTACTCTTGGGCATACAGGGTTGAAACTTGACTTGGACGTTCCTCTTTACTCATTTGTACTCACTAAGAAAAGGTTATGCAAAGATAGTTTTTATGTCTTTTTGGGCTTCGCCCCACTGGACTTCAAAATTACTCTAGGGCATACGAGGTTGAAATTTAATGTGGACGTTCCTTTTAACTTATATGTACTCACTAAGAAACGGTTTTACAAAATAAAGTCTTTGAAGTCCTTTAGGGCTCCGCCCCACTGGACTTCAAAATTACTATATAGCCTACAGGGTTGAAATTTGACCTTTTTACTTGTTATGTTGCCTTCTAAATAAAAAATGGTTTTGCAAAAATAGTTTTAGAAGTCCTTTAGAGCCCTCTACGTAAGGTCTATGGGGTTTGAAATTTTACATATTCGTTCCTCTTGACCTTTTTACTTGTTATGTTGCCTACTAAATAAAAAATGGTTTTGCAAAAATGGTTTTAGAAGTCCTTTAGAGCCCTCTACGTAGGGTCTATGGGGTTTGAAATTTTACATATTCGTTCCTCTTTGCTCATATGTGCTCATTAAGAAAACTTTTTGCTAAATTCAATGCTCTGCTTACACAATTCTTAAGAAAGATGATTTCGTTGCTCTTTAAAGAGATATTATTACATGTAAAATGAATTAAATCACGGGCGAAGCCGTGACGGGCAACAGCTAGTATGTTCATATTATGAAGAATAATTTTGTATTGAAGTGCAAACTAAAAGAGCTTTTGAAAGTTAAAAGTAGAATAGGAGTAATCAAACTGCTGATATGTCAACCCAATTTGATCTGCGGCCCATTGTGTTGCATAAGAATCTCTAGTTATTTTTTATGAATTTATTACAATACAATTAAAATAAATAATTATTGTACCGAGTGCGCCATAAAACATGACAGTTTCATCTGAGAATTGCCATATAATAACGAACAATGAACAAACAAATTAATACATATTCTGTATGAAATGGAACATTTTACTCTTTTAAGGCTTTAACAGAATGGCAGTAAGCAACCGTGATTTAGAATATTAGGAATAAAATGTGTATGAGCAAACAATTAATTGAACTTGGTCTGCTAAGCAGATAATACCCCCGTTGCAGCAGACCTGCGTACTCAGCGAATTTCCAATGCAATTTTGGTATATTTTCTATTTCCCCATAAAATCCATGGGGATGAGAATATGTAGGTTTGCCGCCATATGGGTTTTGTTGGTAAATATAAGTTAAACCCTACCTAGTGAATGTACATACCAAATTTTATCAGATTATGGTGTTCTTTTTATTTTCCCCATAAACCCCATAGGGGTGAGTACGTAGGTTTGCCGCCATATGGGTTTTTTAAGCAAATATAAGTTAAACGCTTCCGAATGAATGTACTTACCAAATTTTATCAAGATATGTCAATAAATAAGCAAGACGGAAGGTTTTCTTGATTTCCCATAAGAATAACATAAAAACATAGTTTTTGGATTTTATCCATAACCATTTAAGCTAGGTAAAAAATTCAAAATACTAGATTGTTTGTTTTTTTAAGCTCTTTTAAATGGTTTAAGTTAAAATTGTTGAATTTTATAAATAAAAGTAAAAAAAAGCCAAAAACCCATTTTTAACACTTTTGAAACCCATAAAACCCCGTTCCCATGGTCCGATCATTCTGGTTCGCAAACTCAATCTAGTAGATGCTGGCTTACACCCCTGTACCAAATTTCATCAAAATCGGAGGTTCCGTTCAAAAGTTATCGTGTTCACGGACACATATATATATATATATATATATATATATATATTTATTTATTTATTTAATAAGTACTCTTTTCTTCTAACAAGTTTGAAACAATTTTATTAATTTTCGTCTATCTAGTAGACTTCATCAGATAATATAAAAATATAAAATAAAATGTATAAATATGTACAGTATAAAAAAATTATGAACAAAACTAAACAAAAAATGACAACATTAATAAAAATATAAATAAACAGATGATTTCACGTTTATATTGGCCAAACTTCAAACTTTTTGCGTGTTCGGATGACAGGTCATCCATCGTTCAAGCATCATACACGAAGACCAAGACAAACCTGTAGCAATACATGCGAAATCACATAACAAGAAAAAAATTGAAGATTGCTACTGGTTAAAAGGTATAAATAAAGTTGGAGCTGATAGTAACAAAAACATTAATGCCATCAACCTCAGGCGCTCTGAAGTGGCCCATCAGTTAGTTCTACAAACGAAACATCCCTCTGGCCTCAACCTGAGATGAAATGACAGAATATTATATGACAAATATTTATAAACTAATAGAAGACCTACCAACTTAACCATTCCTCAAACGTGAAATCATCTGTTTATTTATATTTTTATTAATGTTGTCATTTTTTGTTTAGTTTTGTTCATAATTTTTTTATACTGTACATATTTTATACATTTTATTTTATATTTTTATATTATCTGATGAAGTCTACTAGATAGACGAAAATTAATAAAATTGTTTCAAACTTGTTAGAAGAAAAGAGTACTTATTATTTATATATATATATATATATATATATATATATATATATATATATATATATATATATATATATATATATATATATATATATATACATATACATATATATCAATTTGAACGAACGGTGTTTTTGGCTTCTAGGGACCTCAAAACGAAAAAGTATCATGGTCCCGGGCTTACGTCTTACCGTGACTACTACCGTAATAGCGTATTCCCTATAGGGAAATTCGCTAAAACAGACAAAATTAATCCCGCACATGTAATCTTGGTCTGTGTGACTCACAGGGCACAGATTTCTTTTTGACCTAATAAATATAATGTGATTTGGTTTTGGTACAGCACTTTCTCTAAAATTCTTCATAATATTTTGCTGCAAGATTCAATAATACATTTGTGGAAAGCTGAATGTGACTAAGATGTATTGTTGGCAGCCATGGATTTCCACCTGTTGCTGACCACATTGCTGGTGGTGCTGATGTGCTGCTTCCACCATGGCAGCGGACACCCGGTCAGCAACGCTGATGCGGTGAGTGACCACCTCTGTGTCACACTGAGGATTACAGCATCAGTAATTTCCAGGTTTCTTTCATTTGTTTCAAGAGCTTTGTTGTAGGCTTTGTTAAATTTGACTCAGCCAGGACCGCCCAGAGCCAAGCGGGGCCCTGGGGATGAGACTTGACCGGGCTATCTCCTCCCACAACCAATTAAATACAAATTCGGGAAAAGTGACAATTCGCAAATGTACAAATATGCAATGTTGTACTTTCATATTAAAGGGAATATAAAAAATAATAACATATTATTTTTCATTAATTTACAATAAAACTCACTCTTATATCACTCATCTCAACCCCCAAAATCCCTGTCCCCGCTCGGCCAGCTACACTCCGTCTGTAGACCTACTTTCCGCACTTATCTCGTTGTACTGTATTTTTTAAAACAATCCTCTGCATCTTATGCTTGTTTATAAATGCTGTAAATTAATTGAAAACATTAACAGTGAGATTAGAATTGCGTTATATAAAATAACTAACAAAAGCCGTTTATCACTCATATATAATTATTGCTGGTACACCCTAGTGTAACACACTTGTGGAACATCTCACCCCATAAACCTTAAAAATCACGATAAGCAGAATATTTGGTGAAATCTGTTTATACGTTCGAGCGCTCCTTATGATCTATAGACTACATGCTGTAGCACTCTTGTGCGTTCCCGTATTTCGCTGGCCGCGGCCTTGTATAAAAGGAGGCTATCGCAATGCCTTCCCAGTTTATAATTTCCATTGACTATATACAAAAAAAAATTTCTTACACATTTCCTTTTCCAATTGCATTTATTGTGATAAATTTATAACTAAGACCAAAAGCTAATTCAACTTTTTATTAAAACTTTCAATAAAAAGATGTTTTGTAGTTTGCATAACATTGAATTTGAAGCCTGTTGCCAGGCCCCCTCGGATTTTTTCACCCCTCTGCCACCCCTCTGATCAGGCCTGGACTCAGCTTCAATTTGATGTTAATTTTGAAAGTAAGACATAATTCAATTCAATTCAATTCAAAAACTCTTTATTTCAAGATTAAACACAATTTTACATCTTATCAGTTAATCCAAGTGCATAATGCACGCGTGGATTAATAAAAACATAGATTATTCAATTATAATAAACAATGAAACAAAGTCCACCAGTACGTAACAAAACATTAATCTTCTTAAATATAAAGTAAACCTACATTACACTATTTAATCACTTACATTATTTAATCTTAAACTCAAAGAAACCCTTATAAGTATAAATAGATTTTGAAAGAAAAAAAAAAACATTGTCAAAAAGATATACAATTTTTTATTATATTACTTTTGATAGTTTTTTTAAAGGATCCCATTTTTGAATCAAGGTCAATATGTACATTATTTTTACTATAAAGTGTAGTACATTTATAAAAAAATTGGTTTCTGCTCGTCTCTTTCATTAGTTTAGGAATTTCTAGTCTTACTTCATTTGAACTTCTCGTATTTCTTAAATTGTATTGAAAAGCAAACGACTCTTTATGCAACTTAAGATATGTAAAAATGCAATTAAGATAAAGTTGATAAAAATCAAAAACATTGAGAACTTCGAACAAAGGTTTTGAGCTATCAAATTTGTTAGCTCCACAAATAGTACTTAGGACCATTTTTTGAGCTACAATAACTGGTTCTATTAATGTTTGAAACGTTCCCCCCCAGTGTATAATACCATAACGTAATGTTGACTCAAACCAAGACAAATACAAAGTTTTAAGGTCTTCACGTCTCAAATACTGTCGCATGAAAAATATATTTCTGTTAATAACTCTTAGTTTTTTTACTAAATAATCTACATGATCGCTCCATTTCAAATTATAATCAATATACAATCCTAGATATTTTATTTTATCAACTATTTCCAGTGAGTTACATGAACAAGAGTAAGTACATAAATGCCTATGACAGAAAAGTTTGATTGCATTTTTTTCATTTTCGATTGTGTGCATTTTGTAAGAAAAACTATTGATTTAGTTTTGTTTGAATTGATGATCAGCTTGTTTTCTCTAACCCAATCTGATATTACCATTAAATCTTGGTTAATTGCATTTTCAACAGCCAAAAAAGTGTCTGCTGATGTAACTACTGAAATGTCATCAGCATATGCTAATATATCTGATTGAAGATTTTTATCTAATAAATCATTTATATATATAACAAACATTAAAGGTCCAAGGACCCCCCCCCCTTGGGGAACCCCCAGATTATTTACCTTTAACCCACTTGTCACATTATTTATTCGTACAATCTGCTGTCTTTTTGTCAAGAAGGAGTGAAACCATTTAAGAGCGTTGTCAGTAATACCACAGTGTTTCAGTTTATGTAGCAATATAAATATGTCAACAACATCAAACGCTTTGCTAAAATCTATATATGTTGCAACAGTGGGTTTTCTCTTATCTAATGTAGTAGTTATGCTCTATGGTCGACAATAGCATTGTCCGTTCTCTTGCCCTTAAGAAACCCAAACTGTTTTGGTGAGAAGGTTATTTACATTGAAATATTCTAATAATTGTTTTTGAACACAAGTCTCAAATATTTTACTTATAACATTTAGCAAACAAATTGGTCTGTAATTACCCATTATTTTTTTGTCATTGGCTTTGTATACAGGTATAACACACGCTAATTTTAAGTTCTCAGGAAATATCCCACACCATACTGACAAATTAAACATATAGGTAATTGGCGGTGCTAGGTATTGAATATTTGTTTTTATAGTGCCAATGCCAATTCCATCAACGCCAACACTTTTTTTATTATTCATACCAGAAATGACATTTTTCATGTCATCTAATGTTAAAATACTTAAATTAAACAGACAATCGTAATTATATAACCTAGGTAAAGGAAAAAGATCTTCGCCAAATTCATTCATTACCAGCTCATTTACACTATCTAATAATCATAATGAATAGTAATGTATTGATAGTGATTTAACGGGATGTTGAGTGTTTAAGTATTTTATAGATATTTGAAATAGTAAGAATTACAGGGGTTTTTTTCCATTTGGTGGGGCCAGGTAGTGATACCTTTATCTAACTCGGCCTGAAAGGCCTATTGTAGCACCCCTTATGTTTAGCAATATGTCAGATGAAGGCTCTTCGCGAAGATTAACAGCAGGTTTATCTCCATCTCCCTTATTTCCTCTGGCTTTAATACAACCAGGCTTTAATGTACAATTACAGGGTTATAAAACTAAGAAGAAAATTTTTACGTAGAAATCTGGATACTTCATTTGCTACTGAACATATTAATATTAGCAAGTGAAAACAAGTTAATGATGATTTTCAGGTTGTGGAGAACATGCGGCAGATTCCCCAGTGGCACTGCCTGCGATACCGCAAGTTTGACCTGGTGAAGCGGTGCCGCAATTACCGAGTCATGATGAGACGTCAGTAACATCGAGTCAATCTACACCGCTCACACTCGCGGTTCGTCGTCACCGACTACCTGTTCTCTCTGCTTAAATCAATCTAACTTGAGAATCTTGTTGGCTGTCAAGAAAAATAACTTCAAACTTTTATGGCAACTGACTGCAGAAGCCATCGTTCAGCATATAAAGATAAAGAGGTAAAAACAATTATCAAGGCTGATTTACCATTAAGTGTGTTAGATTGTTAAAAACACTTTGTTAGGTAAAGCAGGCTTAACACATAACACAATCAAGAAATTCAGATTTCTTAAGACGTAACACAACATATCGTTCAAGAAATTTGGTCGTCCTACCACAAAGAAAACAGTGCAACAACTACAGAAAGTTGTATTTCATTTCATGGATAGTCCAATTTATTTAGAACAAATGATAAAAATAAATTAACTATAAAATAATAAGCCCCATAAGTTAGCCTTAATTATGGGGAAAAATAGCTTTCAAAAACTTTTTGAAAGATATTGCTCATACCATATTCAAGTATCCAAAGTACCATATTCATACCATATTGAAGTATCCAAAATCACCATATTATCTCCTTTGTATTACCATTAACCAGAATGTGAATATTAAACAAAACATTGCTACACGAATAAACATATAGTATTTTCAATACATTTTTAATAACACATTTTATCGTAAGGTTGCAATCCAATACCAATAATGTTGTATAAGATTAATTTTAATACCTGTAGGAAATAAAATAGATTTATACTGTAGAGTTAGACTATATTTATTGATATTTATTACAACCAAAGTTAGGATAGATATTAAACTGAGTACTTTCAGTTACTGTATATTGTAAATACGATTCAAAATATAAATGTATTATATTAATATCGTAGAGAGACCAGTTTTATGGTTAAGTAAGATCTGTACAGCAAAATAGTTGTAAATTTTATATAGGTTGTGTTCATTAATTTAAAACATGAAAACATACCAAATGTTCCACCTTAGGAATAGCTAGTATTGTTCTGAAATGTGAGTGTCATATTAATGTGAATAACAAGTTGAGACAACTACACCAGCGTAATCATCGTGATTGTATGTGGTATTAAAGAATTATCATAGGTAAATAATTAATTCAAGGTAGGGAGTTTGCAAAAAGATGAATCTCGTATTTAGTGACACTAACCCTTCCAAAGCGGCAAAGACTTAGTGAAGCCCTGCACAGTATACAAAAAAAGTTTGGCCTCAATCACAAAATTAATTTAGAAATTGATATTTTTTTAAGGAGGGTATTAAGTGTGTGTCTAAATTGAGCAGTGTCATCGGACTTATCTATCTCTGAAATAAAGTTTATAAGCTAATGGAAATTGTTGTTTATTTATACTGTACTAGTTAAAAATACCTAAATTTTTATGATTGTTTAAAGCCGCCTCCGCACTGACCGAACAGTGTTCTGCTGAACATTTGTTTGTTTGTTGATATTTATTTCCGAAGTAAATCATATGGTCACTAATGGTTCGTTAGAAGCGTTTTTTGATTTCTTGGGTTCACTGAACAAGTTCGCTGCGAATTTTCGACCAGTGCGAACGTGGCTTAACAGTCTAATTGATATTTTAAAGTCATTCCTTTGTAAATCAGTGGTAGATCAAAAGTATATTCAAATAGGTTAAAGGGTTACAATAATAAGTTAGTTTATTTTTGTCAACTAATTAGTTAGTGTTATTTCTAAAAGGGGACATTAGGAACAAAGATATTGTGTGAAACAGGTTGTTGACTTTAACATTGATACACAGAGAGTCAAGCTTATGTATGTTGCAAGCTAAACCAGTTTGAAGGTACTTCTATATTGAAATTGAAATGCACATTCAAGACTGTGGCTCCCCACTTTGTTCTTTAGCCCCCCTTCTGGCTCCCCTTCCTACCCTCCTTTTGCTACTTCCTCTTTTTGCTCTCTCAATTTTTTAATAAATTTAGAGGCATAAGAAAACAATGTCAAAATTTATAGTATTTTGTTGAAATGTTGTAAAATATTTTAGAATTTAAACCTAATTTAGTAAAAATATTTTATTAGAAATACAATAAGTTTATTATGTAATGAAGTTAAGTCTAAAACAGGACTTTTTGATTTTGAGGAGTATGTATTGATAAATTAAACGATTTGTCATCGTCATTGCTTCTCAATCAGCCTCACTGGCTCCGCTCTCTCTGACTTCTAACAGCTCTTGTGCAATATGGCCAACTGGGCATCTGAGTTCTGGTAGTTTAAAATGCTCGGTTCATTTAATAATTCAAATTTATCAGGATAAGAAATACATATCAAGGATTAGTTCTCTTTACAATTTTTACCGGACATCAAGGATTCCGTTCTGCCATGTAATAACCGTAGTAAAAGTACACTCTCGTTCATCGGAACTAATGTGGCGGACGGCCGGTACGGATGTCAAAAAATTCCGATGAAGCGGAGTCCGTCGTGAGTCATCATTTCCGCCCGTACGGTGAACTATCGTGATTGTATTCACTCTTGTTTTTAAGATAACACTAGAGGTTTTATGAAAATAAGGCACTCAAACTTTAAACATGGTAACAATGAACAGATAGGAATATAAACAACGCAGGCAATAAAGATCCAAAATCTTTATTCTTATATTCCACTCATATACCAGCAGTCAACTGACTTCCACGTACAGGTGCAGTCGCGACGCGAGACAGACTGAGGACAGTTTGGAAAGCTGTCGAACGGGATGTTCACTTCCTGCCCCTTCCTCTTTCTATTTTTGTGCGAATACTCCACGGCCTTATCCGGCAAATCACAAAAAAACCGGCAAAATTAGTATATACCGGTAAATCACATCGATGGGTACAGATTATGGAAAACGCCTGATGACGTTTGATGCAAAATGTGATACTTCACTGTTGTGCCGATAGAACGAATGGAAATTGAAGGCGCTAAAACGGAAAAATTATTTATTTCGTAAGAAAAAAAAATTAATAATATCCAGATTTTTAGTTCCAATGAAGCGGAGTTCCGATGTCGCCGAGTCCGATGAACGAGAGTGTACTGTAATGCAATGGCATAAGAAAAATGTTTGAGCTGCTTTTATTTGTAATTGCTTTTCAAGAAGTATTACCTTGCTAAATTACACCTACTGTACAGTAAATAACATAAAATATACCTCATTTGTAATTCACTTAAAATATGATATTTTGTTTATGTAAATACTTTGTGAATTAATATTTTAAATATGACATATAAAATATATTCTTGTTTCACATATTCTGTGTAGTTATTTTTATACAAGGTGAATATAAAACTTCTCTTTGTTGGGGTTGATTTTTTTCAAAGCCTTAGCTTATTATGGAAGGGAGTAGAGCCCTCTTACATACATCCGTTTGCACAAGGAACACAAGATAATGAATATAACTGAAAAATTTACCAGAGTATTGTGTAATGTTTTACACTTTTTACAATTTATTGATAGAAATCATTGAATAAAAAATAAAGTGTCTTGAAATGAGGAGCTCTGTACAACACTTCTTAATTATTTTAGTGTGATAAAGGAAAATAAATAAATCTTGAAAATTTTGAGCGTTTTCTTTCATGTCAACTAAGTCTACAAAATGTTAAAACAATTAAGTGGTTTTAATATGGAAGCACTAGTTTCGTTTTAGTTCTAGAAAAATAAATTTATTGCAAAAATTAAATAAGATTTTGGTAAAAAATAAATACATAAATTCAGCTGTATGTTCTTAATTGAAGTGAGTCTCTTGCAAGCCTTGTCTGTTTCCTAGGTACTTCTCAGTAATCTTGCTGACCGATAAGGCTCTTGAGAAAGTGGAGGGAACTGGTGAAAAAACATATATTAAAATTTGATTTTAAACTTTAACAAAGATTTACAAAAGTAAAGTTTTGGCCATAAAATAACACATTTATTAGAATTGTAAATTTAATCTTTATTCTTATTTCCATCAATAAAGCTGCATATTTTCAGCCATATCTGCTGAAATAACGGTGAAAAATAAATCAAAATGCAGAAAACTGATTTTTGGGAATCAATTTTTTACATTAAGTACAATATTCAACAAATATTACTTTTTTACACCCACAGTGGTTAGGGGGCAGTTAAAATATTCCTTGGTCCAGAGCCTATGGCTCACTGAGTGAGTCAACCTAATATACAGTAGAGAGTTCATTATCCAAATAAATTGGGACCGGATGTGGTTCAGATAATCAAATATTTTTTGTATAAAAAACACGAAAATTAGGTAATATTTACAACTATTAAACAGTTCATTGACTGTTTTTAACAGAAAAAAACTTCTGCACATATGAGGATGATATACAAAAGATTGGCAATTATAAATTTAAGATATTTTGAAAATAATATACATATCAATTTACATGTATTAAATGCATATGTTAGAAAAGTTATAATAAGTTTGTTAGTGTTGTATATTCGTCTATATATATATATATATATATATATATATATATATATATATATATATATATATTGATTTAAATTCACTTGTAAGGGCTACTGTATCTATTACGATCAATGTTAAAATAAAACATGAGTACCCTTTTAATTTCATTTTTATTGCACAACATGTTTCGACTATTAAGTCATTTTCAAGTGCTCATTCTTAAATTATTAAATCATTCAATTATTATTATTAATCATTAATAATTAAATCATTCAAGAATGAGCACTTGAAAATGACTTAATAGTCGAAACATGTTGTGCAATAAAAATGAAATTAAAAGGGTACTCATGTTTTATTTTAACATTGATCGTAATATATATATATATATATATATATATATATATATATATATATATATATATATATATATTTATTTATTTATATATATATATTTATTTTAAATAACGAGTTGTATTTTGCGTAGTATTGCAGCAGCAGGAAATACATTTCAAAATCCTCATTCTATGTGTCGCTCATGGACGTTAGTTGGAAACCAACAACTCAAGTGCCACTAAAACAACCTCCAATGCATTTCTTATGGGAAATTAAATGATTGATTAATAGTTTATTAATAGTAAGAATAACTTCTCCAACGAAAAGACATCTACAAATTATGCAAAATATCTACTGTGAAAGTTTGAAGTCGATCAGACGCTTCCTTCGAGAGTTCATTTTCGTTCGCCAGCAATACACGTTTGGGTTTCATCAATACATTGAGACACCAACATTCATGTATGAGGATTTCTCTCCTCTGAGTTGTTCATCCAAAAATCTAGACTTTGATAAAAAAGAGATCGAAATGAAATATAGTATAAATTGCTTTATATTTATGGACACTCAAGCTGTGTTTGCCATTTTGCAATAATAAGTTTTGTTTAATAAAGTACACTGGATAGTAAGTTGTTTAGGGGTTCTGATAATTGATGTCCAGGAAATTGACTCTACTCTAACTCACTTTTCCATAGGGAATTTGTTAACTGAGAACAAATAATCAATATAGTGCCTGATGAAAATAAATGTTTTCTTTATCAGTTATTTTGAAATTGTGGAATTGAAACTATTAACAAAATTATAAAAAAATATTAAAATAAACCAAGAAATCTGCATTTGTTTTGTATACTCACATTTGAACTCAAATGGTTTATTCCTAAATGGTAGTTTATCCCAGAAGTCCATTCGTGTCTTCAGGAAGTCTTTCTCCATGGTCAGATTGGTCTGTCCGATATGGAGGTATTCAATGTTCGGAGTAGTCACTGGCTCCCACCTCACCACAGGATCACCTGGTGTAGGATCACTGTAACAAACACAACACTTTGACCTTTTATAACACGGTTTACAATAACGTGCTCCTTGAATAAAATAATATCTTTGTTGATATCTGTTTTGCAGCAGTTTTTTTGTGATTTGCCTGCTTCATATTTTGCTGTAAGAAAGTTATTGCATAAACACTCTTTTACAGAGAGGCTTTTGCTATGAAGATCATGATAGCAGTTAGGGAGGACGAGGAACATTGTTCTTGTTGAGTAGATTGCTCTAAGTCTTGAAGTCAAGTATTGATATGCCTACGCCTTTCTGATTCCACAGCACTGGGGTTTGCTTTTATATCAGGCATTGTCTGAGAGTTTCATGTAATGGGTTTAGTGTGCTGAGAATAGAAACACCTTATAACACATGTACATGCGATATACAAATTATACTTACATATGTTTGGCAAAATTGGTCCACATTTTCACTAACTGTTTGGATAACGCAACATCTTGCGGGTTGCTGTCTGGTGGTGCATTTACAGTGAAAAAGAAGAAAAGGTCATCCGAATGAGATGCTCCTGCAAATCAGAAACAAAACTTAATCAGCAGTCAATTTCCATGGTTTTATTCCTGAAATTCCAATTATCCAATCTATCTTCAATAAAAGTTTCATTTGTTCCATCCCTTTTTCTCTCGAAAAGATTGAAGTGTAATTTTAAAGCTTATAATGTAGCCCATGTGCTACTGGTGATTAAGAAAGTCATTTCGTTTTGAGCTTTAGCTTAGTTAATAACATTAGGTTTATTTCTAGAGGGTACTTTCAAAAGTTGACAAATTTCCAATAAATTTTTAAATAAGATTTTAAAATGTGAATGTAACTTAACAGCTCAGTATGATTATAAAAAAAAAAAATGGACGGTCTGTCACTGCATGGTCAACATACATATTGTTTGAAAAGTCTTATAATTCCTTTGATTAATAATTTAGGTGAGTGATTAATTTGCGCAAGGGCCCCCTAGTTATATTTATCGAAGAAGTATTTTATATCAATCAAATCTTCTTTATTCATGATTCATACAACAGAATGGCGTCAATTTCTCATATAGTTATTACTAGAATATAGTAAACTAACTGATACACTAAACTAAATACAATAAAACAATTCTATAGATTAAATAAAAGAAGTTACTCTCCAAAATATTCGTTACATGAATAAACTGATCTTTGAATCAAATAACTTTTTAACTTTTTCTTGAAGGTCTTAATATTTTTTATATCAGTTATATCTTTAGGGATGTAATAAACAAATTTTGCTCCTGCAGCTGTAGGTTTTTTATTGTAAAACTGTAAATTATGATTTTGGATGGCTGGGAAATTTTTAAAACGGGTATTATAGTTATGATAAGCCCCTAGTTTCTGCAATGAATCCTCGTGTGTTATACAATCACAAAAACAACTCACAAAGTTATCGAGGGTACCCAGCTATTTCTCATTACCTCCCCAACAGATCGTCTTCCCGACTGATCACCACACTAATACATTACAGTGGGGGCGATCAGTCATGTAAAGTCTCTGGCAGATAACCAGAGTCTACACCTTCAATATTTGAATTGGCATCAGTTTAAGTATATTCTCTCTGATTTTTCCTACCTATATTAATATTCAGCCAATGGAAGAATTTCAATGTTTATTATGACCTCTAAGAATACTACAATGATAAGTAAGAGTAACTTTTGGTAACTATAAAATCATTAGGATTATTCTCAAATCAATAAAATACCGGGAGTCCATAAAAGAACTCTGTGTTTCAATGGTATGCTACAGCAGGTTAATTTACACTATCTACAAGAAATAATGTATGCAAGTAAAGTTAATCTCAAGTTTTAATTATTAATGCTCAATATGACTATTGTTAAAATGTTGTCATAATTTATCTAAAAATTTATTTTTTTCCCAATGCTGTTTTACAGGGTTCTGGAGGGATAAAAAAGACCTGTTTAGTGCAAATTATTACTTAGACACAAATTTTAAACACAAATCTAAAAATAATAATAATAATAACATTGAGTCACTACCCTTGTTTGAGGTTACTTGAATGTTTATGAATGTTCTGGTGTGTTAAACGCTAACTAAACATATCTTTCACCTCTCAAAGCAATACATCAGGTGTTAAAACATTTAAGTACGGTTATTTAACATAAGGGCATGCTAAGTAATGGAGAGGATCTCTGGAGAAAAAGTGGTCTTTGTTACTAAGGAATGATTGTGTAAATGTAGCATTGTTTTCTTCACTGTAAATGTAGCATTGTTTTCTTCACTCCAGAATCCTAAACTTAATTTTTTCTAAACTATAACTGAAACCCCTTCATTTTGAGATAGAATATAGGGATTTCTTACATACAATAGAGTATGAAAAATAACTTGATCATTATGAATGTTAATAATACGAAGTTCTCATTCTTACTCTTTGACCTCACATCCAATATGTAAGGTAAAAAAGTCGTAAGGTGTGAACCCTATGATATTAAAGGGCCTTAGTGAACAAAAAATAAATATTATTGGAATGAAAAAGAAAACGTTTGACTTTTGATGATCAATTTTGCAACTTCATCTCCAATGGGGTTTTTGAAATATAGTCTGCAATTATTGTTTACATTTTCCTTTTGTAGTATTTTAAAAATTGTATGTATTAAAAAAAAAAATAATAATAACGTTTTAAGATTTAGCATTCAGTAAAAATACCATTGTTTTCTATGCTGAATAGTAAAAATCTAATCCCTTTTTAAAATTTTAAGGAACAAAATTCATACCACGATACCTTGATTAATATGTTGAAGGGAAGTTTCATGATCAGCAGTGTAAACCACCACCATGATCAACGGAGTTATGAGGAAGAATGGAAAATGATGCAAAACAATTTTCAGGATGATCCCATCAAAATATCTTTTTCCTGAGATGGGTAACACATCATCTCCCAGCTTTACACAACTAATGGATGAAATATTTACCTAGTCTTGCAGCACTCCCCATAAGAGCAGTTGCGGTATACATTCCCATATAGGTGAAATAATAGAAATAGGTCTTCTCTCTATTAGATCTTGCCGCACGGAAAACTCCACTTATTATAGTTCCGTCAGAGAAAAGCTAGAATACATTGTCAAAATTAAACGCCATATTAAGGTAGTATTAGTATGAATGACTGTTATAAAAAGTAATAAAACTAATTGGCATTACAATAGAAATATTTTTTATTCCTTTAGAATTTCCTTTAGGGAATACGCTATTACAATAATAGCCATGGAAAAATCTAACCCCGGGACCATAATACTTTTTTGTTTTGAGGTCCCCAGAAGCCAAAAACGCAATTCGTTAATTTTCATATACATAAAACATATATATATATATATATATATATATATAACATAAAAATATATAAAATAACACTGTTAGAGCAGTTCTGCCTACTCAGCGAATTTCCAAAGGAATTTGAGATTTTGTATTCTCCCCATAAACACCATAGGAATGAGTATGTAAGTTAGCTGTCATGGAATGTTGTTAAAAATGTTTGTTGTTAGGAAATGTAATGGTTATAGGTAAGGTAAATATAGAACTAGGTATACAATGCAGTTGTCTGCTTGCAATATTGAGCGGAGCGACTATTTTTTTTAATTTTTTATCAATAATAGCAAATGTTTTAGGTAATTCAAGTGAGCTCGTTCGCTACCCTCACTCGTCGTCAGGGTTTAGCTCGTTCGCTGCACTCACTCGCCATTTGGGTCAGCTCGTTCCCTACGCTCACTCGCCATCAATTTAGTTCGTTCTCTGAGCTCACTCACCTTTTGGGTCGGCTCATTCGCTGCACACACTCGTAGCCAGATTTAGGTTGTTCGCTGCGCTTACTCGCCACAAGTCTGCAATACTCTAAAAAAATTTTAGTACGCAGGTTTTGCTGCGAGAGGGTATCATATGTTTACAAGATATTAAACTGTGCGTCGTCCAAGATTTGTACCTCTTGTCCGTAAACGTGGCATTTCATTCACGTACAAAGATAAACAAACCACTCAAAGAAACCAAACAACAATTTCACATAAAACTACTGTATTCTCAAACAGCTGATAGTAACAGCCTGCAGTTAAATTTGATCCTTATAACAGCTGTATAATCAACACACAGTAAACAAACCAAATAAAATATTTCTCCTATTAAAATAACATGGTAACTTTAAAGGGCCGTAGGGTGGAACCCTTATGTCCGATTTGGACCATTTCAGATTTATACCTTCCCATGGATGGTTACTATGACCAAGCAAAATTTTGTGAGGATCACTCCAGCCGTTCCGGAGGAGTACTTGTAAATAAAAAGCCAGAGTGTAGTATAGGAGCTCCGCTCAATTATATCAATATTCTGCACTTTTTAATTTTCCCCATAAACACCATGGGTGTGAGTATGTAGGTTTGTCGCCATATGGCTGTTGTAAGCAAATACCAGTTGATCCCTACTTAGTGAATGTACATACCAAATTTTGCCTAGTTATATCAATAAATAAGCGAGATACATAATTTTATCGATTTCCCTTAAGATTAACATGGGAAACCTATTTTTGGCTTTTCTCCGTAATCTGTTAAGCCAAGTTAAAAATTAAAAAAAATACTAAATTGTTTGTTTGTTAAGCTCTTTTAAATGGTTTAAATACTATTATTGAATTTGTAATATTGAACCCCAAAAATGCCGAAAACCCATTTTTGACCCCTTTGAAACCCCAAAAACCCCGTTCCCATAACCAGATCTTGCTGGTTCACGAATTCAAGAAATACACCTGGTCTTACACCTTCATATCAAATTTCACCAAAATCTGAGGTCCCCTTCAGAAGTTATCAGCTATATATATTATTAAAGATAGAAAAATAAACCTAATAAAAAATATATGTTTAAACATATATAAATATATACAATATGTATAGGCAAGTATTGCAAAGTACTGTTCGTATTTGCAAGTAGTGTTGTATAAGGGTACTCATGGTTATTCTTTACAATTTTCACAATATATATAAAACTATAATTTTATCTTTGTACAATATTTATTTTATATATGCACAATATATATATATATATATATATATATATATATATATATATATATATTGTGAAAATTGTGAAGAATAACCATGAGTACCCTTTTTGAAACATTAATTTTTTAATGCACTGACTTTTTAACTTTAAGTCATTTTCAAAGTTTTTAACTTAACCAAATAATTTATAATTTATTTGGTTAAGTACAACAAGCACTTTGAAAATGACAAAGTCAAAACATGTCAGTGCAATAAAAAGTTAATGTTTCAAAAAGGGTACCGGTACTAATGGTTATTCTTTAAAATTTTCACAACAATTACAGGTACCCTTATCTGCTAATTCTGTGAAATATATACAGTATATAGATACATAAACATACAGGGTGTTTAAAAACTCTCTTCTGAAACTCTGTGTAGCGATTCCTTGGATCAAAATAAACAAAATATATCAAGTGAACATATGTCCTAAAATGCTTTGTTAGGCCGCTAGCCGCCATTTTGTGTTTTACACTTAATAATTTTTATTTCCGTAACGGATGGTAGCATTAAGTTCATATTTGGTATGAACCTTTATCACACCAATGTTCATTTTCAGAAAAAAAGAATTATTTTTTTCCAAAGTGTATTTTCAAAATGGCGGCCATTTAAACATTTTAAACTCCATTATCTCAAAATTGGTAAATGTTATCAAACTATTATAAACAGCAAAAAAGATGAAGAATTAAATTATCTAACCAATGGTACCAAATTTGTAAGGATATGACAACAAATAAATGAGTAATCACCATTTCTCTGCATAAAAACATTGATTTTTCATTAAAATGCATGCAAATTTAGGTATAATAGAAAAAGGTATTAAAGGTATTAAAAGGTATAATTTTTATAAATATCCAAACCAAATTGCTCGGTTCTGAGCAGCGTGTACACTCGTTATTATTATAACTACTAATAAACTACTTACATCAACAATATTCAGGTAGTTTCGTCTCACAAAATCCTCGTTAACAAGATAAAATCCCTTTAACATTTCAGAGACCAGAATGGGATCTTGAGCTGTGGTGTTGTATTGCAAGCTTATGGGCAAGTAGTGAGTGTAATTTAAACTCATGCGATTAAACAAAGCGTTTGTTTCATCTTGTTCCATGACTGTAACATAATTGACAACATTTTTATGTCCAAGCAGACTCATATACCATATAAATAACTACCCATATAGCACAAAAACGTTATTTTCACGTGAAAATAACGTTTCTTTTTTTACATTTTCACGTAAATTTCACGTGAAAAAAAGGAGAAAATCACGTTATTTTCACGTAAAAATAACGTAAAAATTGCACTGAATTTCACGTGAAATAAACATGAAAAAAAGACGTGAAAATGACGTTTTTGTTTCACTTAATTTTTACCTTTTTAACTTATGTTTTACTGAACATTTAAAATTTTTTTTCAACCAAATTTGTAAATGAATGCTTTTTTTCTAACCAATACATTTAAAAAATGTAAATAAAGTCGATCAAAAATTTCTCACCCTCATCTGGATTTGAACCCACAACCTTTCTGTCAATGTCCTACCGCCTTAACCCGCTCAGCCACTTTTGCTGTACCGTAAGCAGATTTAAATTACTATTTATACATTTAATACTCAACCTTCCGTGTACTTGAGCAAGTCAAAATTAAAACTCTGGCCCAATTTGAAATAACTCTGTGTTTGTTAATAATAATAATTTTTTTAATCTTTTATTACTATATTTACTATTGCGTAATAAATATTTAAAGTGTTATTAAAATTTATATAACCAACGCATGAAATTACATCCTGTTGGAATAATGTAAAGGCTAAAAAATATAATTATAAATTGTTGATACCACAAATTGAAATTTAAATTGTTATTTCGAAAGCTATAATTAGACAATATCTCTACATAAGTAAATCTGATACTTTGACAGTCAAATAAAATTATCAATAACTAAAAAGTGAAATAAAATTTGAAAATAAATTTTTTAATTTAATTTTTTTAAATACGGTATACATTTTTACATAGATTTTAAATGCAAAAATACTTACTCTCTCGTTTACCTGTTTTTTAGATTTAAATTTTGCCACATAATTTGTACATGAGAAATATTCTATTATTCGCCTTTTTCTCATTTGACATTTTTTACATAATTTTCACGTTAAAATGATTTTATATTTTCATCAGTTTTTGACATTTTACATTTTTAACGTAATTTTGACGTGAAAAAATATTCTTTTTTTCACGTTCACATTTTTCACGTAATTTTGACGTGAAAAAAATATTCTTTGTTTCGCCTTTTTTCACATTCACATTTTTCACGTAATTTTGACATGAAAAAAATATTCTTCTATTTACTTTTATATAATTTTTACATTTAATACGTGAAAAAACGTGATTTTCACATTTTGTGCTGACTGGGCAAGATCAAGCCACAACCATCATACACTCATCTCTCATTCATATTTAGGTTAAAATACCTACTGTGTGAAGTCCCTGTCTTAAAAAAGTGATTTAGTGAATATAAAACATAAAGTAAAAAAAAATGTAAAAAATTTTTGGTGAAAATCACGTTTTAAATTTCACGTTTTTTTTACTTTCACATTTTTACGTTATTTTCACTTACATTTTTACTTCACTTATTTTCACTTTACTTTACTTATTTTACTTTACTTATTTTCACTTACATTTTTACATTTTTATTTTTCACTTTTACATTTTCACCTTTTTTCACGTGAAAATAACGTGATTTTCACATTGTGTGCTGACTGGGTAATAGATTATGAAGAATCACTGGGACGGAATTAATTAATTATTTATTTGGAAGTAGAAAATTATTTCATTTTTATTTTATTATTTTCATTAATTTAATTATTTTGAATTTTCATTAATTTCAGAAATTATTTTATGTATATTTTTATGGCAATAAACTATATTCTATTCATTATTTCTAATTCAAGTACTCAAACTTCAGTCTGAATATATTGGTCTGAAATAGGCAAAACTTTTGTATTCTTTATGTTCTTTCCCTCAAGGAAATATTACGGTCCGAAACCACCTATCACCTAGTTATCATAACCCACTTTATTCGACCAGTGCAGTCTCTTAATCAACAAGTGAAAGTGGCTTTTGAAAATATAGATGATTATTATATTAGTTTTGCGTTTTACACATACTGTAAGTACTAAATTAAAATTCTACAAATTTTTTTTGTTTTCCTTTGGCCGTGTGTCCCGCAATATCTTGCAAGTATGAGAGCTTTGTATAAACCCTCTGTAATATGACATAATTGCATATGGTACTAACAAAAGAAATTGGTTACTTAAATGTTTTTCATACCTAAATGAGTTCATGGTTTTGTTCATTAGAAAGTGTTTAGGCAATAAGGATAAACCTTAATTGTACACCAATAAGTGATATATAAATTTTAAGTAGGTCTGAAAGTTAGGAGATGGACTACACCTACACCAAATTTTAAATATGTACTTACAAGGAGGCAGATTGAGGGAGAGGCACTCCCTCTCTGTAACGCCGGCCATCATCGGAACTGATGTCGGGACGGTCCAGGGATCCGCTGTGATGAAAGGGTCTTCTGATCCCGGCGGCTCCACCATCGGAGGCAACAGAGTGGTCTTGCGCTCCAGAGGATCAATGTTCAACTAGATACAAAACGTACCTGAATTACAAAACAGAACTAGCAAATGAATGCATTATGCGATAATGACGGATGTAAAACAATGAAGATGAACAATTTAAGTAGGTTATGATAGCACTACCTATTATTACTATATTTTATTTCAAATGAAATAAACGTTTGTTTCAAAATAATTTTTTTAGGTAAGTTTTGCTGACTATGACAAGTTGGGGAAGAAAACTGATGATTGTTTTAAAATGGCATGCACCCACACAACACTGAAATAAATAGTACAGTCACATAAAATTTTATTTCTCAGGGTGATCATTCCTCCCGCAATAATCAATTTTGATATCCTGGCATTACTGTCTTGATATCTTTATTGACAATATATAAGGCAAATATTTTGTTATCATAGTATCTTTATCTTATACATAAAAATAAAAGTTTCAAACGTCTTCTCAGCAGTCAAACAAATAAAAAAATAAAAATACTCATTACATTATCACTTTGACAGTCACATAATTTTATTAAAAACTTAAATAATTTATCTGTGCTCAATCAATAATAGCCTTTAAAAATTGTTCATATAGTAAAATTAATCCCAATAAATAAGAAATAAATAAATAAATAAAAAATAGAACATGAATAGTTTACCAACAGCAATGTAAGTATTTCTCCAAAGTACTCAGCTGGGACATGTCGAAGGCATTCGACAAACAACTCAGGATCCTTCTGGTTACAGCCAGTTTGGGTAGCAATGTAATCAACATAAATTTGCTGTGATCCGGGCGGCTGGAAAGCCCAACAGTCAAATGAAGACCCACTATGGAGTATTGCGGCCCTGAATAAACCTGAAACATGATTATAAAGAGGAAAATAAGTATAGGTTTGAAGATAGCAGCAAATCGGCATGAAATCGTGTAGGACTCAAGTGGAGTGAATGATCTTCCCTACAAATAGTTAACTTTTTAATCTTCTTCGGCTTAACTTTTAATAGCAAAAAACCTTGTTCAGTTAAATTTGTAGAAGAATACGGTAGTTTAAAAAGATAAATTGCAAATTGAAAAAAAACCTAAAGCATTATGGAGTAACCAGTAAATTAAAACAGTTAAATAATTATTTCATAATATTTGGTGAGTCTAAGATATTATCACCTTCATGAGAGCTGAACTTGAGCTGGTAGTGGACACTGGCGGCTCCAGCACTCTGACCGAAGAGGGTGACCTTGTGAGGGTCGCCTCCGAAGTACAGGATGTTCTGTTGAACCCAGCGCAGCGCGGCTCGCTGGTCCTTCAGGCCCAGGTTGCCAGACAGAACCGGGTGTTCGAGTGAGAGAAATCCTGCACGGGGATTACAAATGTAGGTGTGTTTATAGTGATTAATAATAAACACACATAATAACATCCATTTAATACTATACACTACCACAAATGGTACTATAACTTACCTAAAACACCCAATCTATAGTTTAATGTGACCAGGACAATGTCTTCATCAAGTAGGTAGTGGGGGCCGTACACAGAACTGTGGGAATTGCCCATTTCAAAAGCTCCACCAAATATGAATACCATGACTGCCATCTTGGACTCTCGTTTCGCCTGTCATTAAAAAATCAAGTCCCTGTTAAGGTTGTACAGATTATTATAGGCTACTACTAAGTTTAGGCTGTATCTTATCTTATTATTTATACTCTAAAACAAGCTCCGTTTGTCCGGGCAAAGTTTTTTTTCGCTCCAAGGATTTTTGATTTTTTATTGAATATGGGGGTTTTGGCCACCAGAAATCGATTGGAGCTGGTCCCATAGCTGGGAAAAATCCGGTTTTCTTGCTAGAGCCCTTCAAAGTTTCCATGTTATCCTTATGGAGATTTTATTGATTGAACAAAAATCAGCTGATAACTGTAGATATATAAACCAATGTGTTACATCTTTAACCTGTAGTGTAAGAAAATTATACCAAAGTGCAGCACGCTTCGGCTTGGCGAGTGAGCGAAGCGAAAGAGCTCGTCTTTAAAATGGAAGAGGGCGAGTGAGCGGAGCGAACGAGCTTTGTGTGAGAACGAAAGTAATAATTTTACCGAGCTTAAGCTCTGTCCCCCTGGTACTAAGATATAAATTGAATAGAGTCAAATACCAGAAAACTTTATACCAAGATGAAGATTAAGATACAACGTAGTGACTGGAGAGGAGAAAAAAGAGATTAATGCAATATGTGTGTAGCACAGAGGCCAAGATAATTTAATTATTGGGACTTGTCGAGGCCAACGACAAGTCTAGACTCAGTATTGTCGTTGGACGGCCACATGTGATTCACAATTAAATTATTTTCTTTTGTACATTTATTCTGTCCGTGTTGTGTGTAGTAAGTGTAATGTGTTTTTTTTAATTTACAAAAACTGACAGGTTTTTTTTCAAGCAAGATTTGAAAATGGGACCTACGTCATAAAACTAGTCATTGGAGACAAATGTCCAAGAGGTAAAGATTGTAACCTATTATTTTTTATAGTCATTATCAATCCAGAGGGCAATCATGAATAAATATCTCAACTAATTGGGACCAGGGGAGGTTCGGATAATCACATTGCTTGGATAATCAAACACTAAAATTATTTACCATTCACAACCACCATAGAGTTCATTGGCTGTTTTTCAACAAAAAATACTTCCAAACTACATAGAAACACCAATAAAAATAGATCAATATAAAAAAAATAGAACACATTTTTCTTTTATTTATAGACACACGGTATTTTTGCTATTTTTCGATAGGTTTTTCAATAGTAAGTTGTTCAAAGGTTTGGATGATTAACAGTTTGGATAATTGACTGTATCAAGTGCTTTGTACCAATAATAATAAATTGTTTGTACAAAATATTTTTAATCAGTTTCAAACACGCCTATGGTATAAGAAGTCTATTCCCATAATGTATGTAGTCAAGAATATTAAATTTTATACTACCTACTTTTTCTATTAGACTTGGGAAATATTAAAACTGAGATGGTCAAAAACGAAAAAGATCAAATACATTAGTAGGTTTCGTCTACTCACAAGAGGAGTGTATACATTGAGATACAGACAATCTTCACTTCCTATTGGATCAACAGCTTGCCGGCACTCTTCTCTGTTCTCCGTTGCGTTAAACACCCCTTCCCACCGCTGGGGCGGCCGAGGAGGCTGGAACATTACTATAACTAATTGGGGGAATACTTTAGAAATCTTGATAAATATTGATCAATAATAAGGCAAACAAATTAGTAGGGTTTTTTATGGGTTTAAGTCAAGTTCTTTGTCACGAATGATTTTGGCCTTATAATTTTGGTCTTTATGAACCAAAGCCTTTATGAATGAGTTGGACTCTATACCATAGCTCTTCGTCTAATATATAGATGAAGTTTCTTTTGACTTTTAAAAGCTAAACTACTTTCCATTTGATTTGAGAATCACCTTTCTAAACACTGTAGTTGATGAGATTTTGTTCATCTGATTCTATTTAATAAAACATTTATTATTTTATCGATAGGCCTACTTGTAACATAAATATTATTGTGTTCTTATCTCTCACTTGCAAGTGGCTCCCCAATTGAATTTTAATACTGTAAGAGCAACGTTATAGATTCTGGTTTATATAGGCCAAAATCATTAGTGACAACTGGTGGAGGTGCGGAGTGTAACTGTGACGATGAGTCACTGTTTTTCAACAATCATTAAATTATATAATGTATAGTAAGTAGTAATTGAAATACATTGTATAATTATATAATGTATTTCAATTTTGTAAATTTTTTCTCAAATCAAGAAAGGAAAGCTTTCAATATTCCCCAGTTGTAGCCTAGCTAGAAGTATAACTCTGATTGATACTAGTTTTATGTGCTATATGCTGACAATCAGCAGTTTGATTAGGAAAGCTGAGGCATGGTTTCATGACATGGGTCATGGGGCCATCCCTTAGGTCCAGAGAGCTTCACTCTTAACTTGACATCGGCCCAGTTTTTTCATAAGCCCGAAATAGCATATTAAAGTATACGACAGAGTTTCTTTTGATTTTTAAAAGCTAAACTACTTTGCACTTGATTTGAGAATCTACCATTCTAAAAATTTTAGTTCATGAGATTGTGTTTATCTGACTAAAACTTAATAAAATATATATTATATTATCATATTATCGATACTTGTGAAATAAATCTTATTTTGTTCTTACCTCGCACCTGCAAGTAGCTCTCCGATTGAATCATATTTCTCAATAGTAAGTGTAAACTCTAGTAGCTCCCACAAAATAATGTCTGGTTTAAAAATATACATAACTAACAGAGTTCTATAAAAAATTTCTCTCTGTGAGCTGTAGCCCACTGTAAATATTTAAATTAAAAAATTATATAACCAAAATTCTTAAGTTAACACTTTAGACCGGCGACCTTGACTAGTTGTCACAAATGATTTTGGCCTTTATGAACCAGGATCCATACTGTAGCTCTTCTTTCCATATACCTATGATAAACTATAAATTATTAAAATGCAATTGGGGAGCTACTCGAAAGTAAAAGGTAAGATCAAAATAATATTTACTGGTTGATTATGTTAAGGAAATTTTCAGCTAACTGGAGCTAAATACCATGTCTATACATATTTATTCCAAAAATAAAATAAAACTTGAGAAACAACTGGTTAGAAGAACCTTTCAAAATTGATGAGTTTTGTTTGGAGTGATTACTGGCTGCATTAAAATTATTGTTTTGTTGGATAGTTATATAATGAATTTAATACTATTTTTTATAAATGACCACTGTAGCCAACCGACCTTGAACCTGAGGGAGCCGAGGGGAGGGGCTGCGAAGGGGATGCCCAGGTAGCCCTGGACATTGCGGCCGCCTCGTGTGGTGAACCAGGTGCCCACCATGGTGCCCTGGGGCAGCCGAGCGGTGGGCGGGGCCTGCGCTGCCGCACACTCGGCCCACGCCACCAGTAGCGCCACCACAATCCTCATCATGCCACTGTAGTGACTGACCCATGACACAAATACCACAATAACATCATTACACTTAGCTGTGTGTTAATCGATGGTTTGTTGTAGTTTTTACTTTTTTTTCTTTTTTTTTGGGACCCACTTTAAGGTTGTTACTTTGAAGTTTTTCATACCAGTAAAGTAGTATATGTATAAAAACTGCATTGACTGTCAAACCATTTTAACAATCACAACTACATATTTATTTGTCAAATACCACTCACTCACGTATCATAGAATCTCCATAACTATAGGGTATACATAGTTGAACTTTGGCATGGAATGCTCTTGGCTCACAAATGCTTACTAAGAAACGGTTTTGCAAAATTTCATCAGGGCTCCGCCACACAGGGCTTTAAATTTCAATCTAATGCAATTCTTATGGTCAATTTTAAATACGAATCAAGGAAACAACGAATTTGAAAAACTACGGGACCTGCGATGTTAAAATTTAGCATGGGCGTTCTTCTTTGCTCGTAGGTGCTCACTAAGAAACAGTTTTGCGAGATTCCATCATGGCTCTGCCACACAATATGTGGGAAGTAACTAAGGGATTGATATGTTTTTAAGAATATAACATTGTTCATTTGTAAAAACAATCACATAATAATATTCACATATTATCACATATATGTTGAAAAGGGTATTATGTCATCACTGTTTTTGGGTTTAAGGAAGATGTGAGACTTTATTACTTGATAAAAATCAACTGCTAAAAAAATATTCAGATGATTGCTTCTTGATGACCGTGAATTCTGTTTTGTTTTATATAGCAAATTGATTCTAAAATAAAAAGATTTGGAACTCTTAATATGTTGAGTTGCTTAAAAAATGCTCTGCAGTGAGCTTGAGGTGCAAGTTTAGCTATAGATCTTAAAGCCTTTTTTTGCTAAAGAAATATATTTTTCCAAGATACCCTTGCTTGGGGCAATCTGCTTTGCTTGGGGTGATGTGCGGGCTGCGCGAGTGTTGTTAGTTCTGTGTTTGGCGCTCTGTGAAAATAATCTGAATTATGCTGTTTTTCCGTTATAATGTAGATTAACTTTTGTACAGTGTCTTTGTCTTATATTTAGTGCATTTGTTAAACCCTTCGGGGAAGTGACAATCATTTTCAATTAACGTAAGTACGTTATTACATGTGCTCTGTCTTTGAACATAACCAATATTCGGTGGACTAACAGAATAAAACTAAGCACAAATTTGGCCCACGTGCAATCGTCCTAAGATGTCAGAGCACCAAACTACAATCTCTACCTACTAACGGACAGCGTCGCAGTGGTGTAGCGGTCAAGGTTGGGGCCAGCGCTCCACTGATTACGCTAACGTCGCGCATCGTAGGATGCCGTGTTCGAATCCCACTGAGGACTGATACTTTTTTGCTACTTTGTATAAGTAACAGATCAAACTACAGAACTATTTTGTTAATTGACAGCGATTTTTTGTGTTAAGCTAACTTAACTCTTGTGAATAATATTGTATTACAGAATTTTAAGAAGTTATTTATTTTAAAGAATGGAAACTTTTGATAATTTTAATTTACAGTGTACAAATTTAAAATCTGACGATGAGATTTTGGTCTCGAACTTTTGTTTGGATCTGTCCAAATTAGTTGTGAATTTTCCGACGGAAAATTTTGACAGTCTTGTAAATAAAGCAGCCGATGTTATTTTGTTTTTTGATAGCATGTGTGGTGAAAAGAATGAACTCTCGACTAAACTGCTAGCTGTAGAAATGGATTTAAACAATCCAAACTCTAATTTAAATAAAGATAAATTGCGTCATCGTAACGAAATGGTTACTCTCTTAAACGACCAAGATAATATGGTTGAAGAAAAAAACTCCTTACTTCAAAAAATTCAAGATTTGAATGACAGTATAGCGGAATGTGAGACCACGAATCGGTCATTGAAATCAGCAATGACTGATCTTGAAAAACTTTCTGTTAAATATGAAAGCCTCCAAAGTGCTAACAGTAAGTTAATTGCTGAAAATAGTAGATTTCAAAAGTTACTCAAGAAAAAAGATGCTTTATTGGATAAACTTTCAAATGACCTAGACGATAAGGTTAAACTTGTAAATAATATGAAAGCATCTTTTGATGATAAAAATAAATGGATAAGTGACGATCTGTTGACTTGTCATCTCGGTATTCTTGACTATGAACTTTCTAACTTTACAAACGAAGTGTTAATTTTAAACCCAGGAGCTACTCAACTATTAAAACTTAAGCCCTACCATGAAATACAGGATATGCTGGGTGAAATGCAGTTCAATGATTAAAAAACTGTGTTTTTTTGCTTAAATGACTGTGAGTATTTAACTCAAGCTGATGGTGGTAAACATTGGAGTTTACTTGTATTCTATGCCGATCTACAAAGCGCAGTTCACTATGACTCTGTCCATGGACTCAATTTGAAGCACGCTGAAACGTTACTGGACAACCTCAACTTGACTGATGTGACTTTGACCGAGGGACGAGTGGCGCAGCAGACGGCCGGCCACGAGTGCGGACTGCACGTCATCGCCAACGCCAGGATGTTGGCAGCCCAGCTGTGTGCAGGCGTTCTGGTGCCGCGGCCGCCCTCCACCGACTCTGCCACCGGCAACCGTGACGTCCTGGCCCCGGCCCCGACATCGACACCGACACAGCATGTGTGTACACAGACTGACAGCCCTAATGACGACCCTGACTGTAATGTTAGTAATGGATTGAATAGTCATAGCTTAGATCACATTTCTGGAGAGAAAATTTTCGATGACACATGGCATGTAATGGGTAGGGACATGTGTGGGAAATCTAGACATAAGAAGAAACCTGTAAATTCAAATACTAAGATGGCCCTGAATTCCGATAAAATTCCTTTAAAAAACAAGTTTTCAGTGCTGAGTGATGACTTTAATTTAAGTTTAAATTCTGAAGTTCCTTTTCCTAACCATATTGATAGTGACTGTTGTAAACAATTAATACCACAGCTCTCTAAGAGCAACAGGAAATCTAAAAAGCCAAAGGAAAATCAAGTAGGCCTACACTGTAAAGGTAAAGATCAGTCTGTTGTTCTTAACATTTCAGAGAAATTAAAAAGCGGTAAATCCACTAATCCTGATTTACTTACTAGTTCTAATGTATCTGGTGCTTACGGAGTAAGTAAAAAAAATACTGTCTATCTGTTCTCTGATAGTCAGGGGAGAAGCATAAGCGAATTACTTCGATGTAAATTAAGTAGCAATTATAATGTTGTTGGTCCTGTTATCTCAAATGGTAAGATGTGTAACATATTAGAATGGGCCCATCAGGCTCTGCAGCAATTGTGCAAAGATGATATAGTTGTCTTAATGGGTGGCACTAACGACATAATTGACAATGTAAATGAAAGTACTCTGCTTCAGGTAAAACAATTTATTGAAAAAAACAATGTATGTAAAGTGTATTTTATTGGAGTACCGTACCGTATAGATTTGACAAAGTATCTTGTAACGATCACATTACTTCCTTTAACCAGAGTATAGAGAAGATTTGTACAGATTATGTAAACATTGAATTTTTGTCATTGTTGTGTTTGAAACGAAACCATTCAACACGACATGGACTACACTTGAATAAGCAGGGTAAAGTTATGGTCTCAAATTTGGTCTCCAATGCAATTATGTCACAACAGCATGTGGTTAATAGTAATGGTTCCTTATCTAGAGATATGAATCAGATTCTACATACACCTGCAGCCTCTGTACCTGAGCAACCTACACAACACATACCTGTTCGTATTTCAACCGCTTTCAACACAATGTCCATAAATTACAAATCAAATAACAGACGACACAGACATAAATATACTTACAACAGTAATTATTTTTTAGGATTAACACACCCAGGAATTTGGTGGCCATAAACACGAATGCTAACAAAGCTTCATTCAAAACCACTCCGAATTCATTCCGAATTGTTCACCAAAATGTCCAGGGTATAATACCAAAGCTAGGTTCGTTGGAAATATTTATTGATTTAGTTTCCCCCAGTGTAATATGTTTGTCGGAGCACTTTCTCAATTCGACTGAGCTATCCACATTTTCTTTGCCAGGGTACATCACAGCGGCTGGTTTTAGCCGCTCCAATATCAGTAAAGGTGGAGTCTGCATCCTCATTAAGGACAGCATAGCCTTCAATGTTGTTAATGTTAGTGACTTCGTTGTTGAGGGGTTTTGTGAAATGGCAGCCCTTACCTTTGACCTAGAAGGTGTTTCTTATCTTCTTATTGCTGTATATAGACCTCCTAATTCCTCGACTAAATGTATAGATGATTTCATTGAAAATATCCAAGGATGTCTTTCAAGGCATGCTAAACCCAAACATAGAACTATTGTTTTAGGAGACTTCAATGTAGATCTATCTTATTCTGATAATTCATCACAGAAGTTGACCGAGTTATTATTGTCTTATGGTCTACGTCAAACAGTAAATTCTTACACCAGAGAGTTTTTGGGTTCCAAAACACTTATTGATCATGTTTATTGCAACATCAGTCGATCTATCATGAGTACTGATGTAGTCATCACGGGTATATCAGACCATCACGCTCAAATATCAGATATATTGATGTCATCTCCTATATCAAATTTGTTTCCCAAGTATAGATTCAAAAGAGTTTTCACTGACACCAATATTCATACTTTCATGATATATCTTCAACAAGAAACATGGAATGATGTGTACTCTGCTGTGTTGAATTGGATAGTAAGTTCTCTTGTATTTTAACTATAGTGCAGCACTATTTTGAACTCGCTTTTCTGTCAAAGAAATCAAAAATCAATTCAAGGCAGTATTATACGAAAGTCAAACTTGACGCTACCCTTATTGAGCTTCGAGAAAACATGCTTGAGATGTATTTTGCATTGAGAAACTTACAGTCCAATGATCCATTAAGGCAATCATATCTCGATTTGAAGAGGAAATACAGAGCTGCTTTTAAATCTTCTAAGGCAAAGAATGTTTTGAACCATCTTGAAACGGAAGGCAATAAACAAAAAGCTATCTGGAATGTGGTTAATGAGACTATCCCAAACAAGAGTGCCAGGCCTTTCAAACAGATAACTGTTGAAAATGATTTTGGTAATCTTGTTTGTGATCCTAAAGAGGTTGTTGATTCATTTAATACTTTTTTCTCAAGTATTTACTCAAAACGTTATGGATCAAAAGATCCCGATGCATTGTCTAACTGTCAGAGACTTAAAAGGTTAGCCCCATCACTTTTCTTGTACCCAACGGATGACAGAGAAGTCTTCTATACAATCCTTCAAAACAAGTGACTCCTCTGGACCGGATGGGATTTCTTCAAGAATTCTAAAAAAGGTTGTGGAGTTCATTGTTCATCCGCTATGTCACCTAATTAATGTTTCTTTTGAAAAAGGAGGTTTCCCGGAATGTCTGAAATCATGTATAGTAAAACCATTATTTAAGAAAGGCGATGCCTTAAAAAAGGACAACTATAGACCAATTTCTATTACATCCACTTTTTCTAAGATCCTTGAAAAGATATTTCTCAACCGCCTTTATTCTTTTTTGTCTTCTCATGATGCCCTCTTTTCAAAACAGTTTGGCTTTAGGAAAAACACCTCCACAGTCGATGCCCTTTATAGTTTCATTCACAGTATTTCTACAGCCTTAGATGATCATAAACACTCATTTTTGATATTTTTCGACCTAAGTAAGGCATTCGACATGGTGAATCACACATTGTTACTGGAAAAATTGAAATATTTTGGAATTAGGGGCAAAGCTTTCAATTGGATCTCGTCTTTTCTTCAAGGAAGAAAACAAGTGGTTGAAATATCTTTCATGAATGAAAATGGTTTCTTATGTAATCAAAAATCAGAACCGGTTGTCGTTACTGCTGGAGTTCCTCAGGGCACGGTTCTTGGACCTATCCTTTTTCTTCTTTTTGTGAATGATATGCCTCAAAATATCCCCTCCTCAAATCTTTGCTTATTTGCAGATGACACCTCTTTGAGTGTTACTGACGAATCACGTGAGAATCTGGAACTAAAAACTTTTCTCCAGTGCAGTCTTCTGCTACAGTGGTTACAGGAAAATAACCTAACCGTCAATACAGGAAAAACCAACTTTATAGATTTCCGCCTACGTAATTCCGATGATACGTCAATTATTCCAGTTGGTGAGGATGATATAGAATCCTGTTCCTCTACGAATTTCTTAGGTATTATCATTGATTCACGTCTAAGCTTTGTGGAGCATATCAATAAAGTATCAAATAAAATTAATAGTGCCACATTTATTCTTAGAAGATAATATTTAAATAAATTGGTCAAGTAGGGAAATTCTAATGACTGCTTATTACTCATGTCTTTATCCACATATGTGCTACGGTGTGGCAATATGGGGATCGGAAAAAGTCAAAGTCAGAAAGATCTTTTCTCTTCAGAAAAAAGCTTTAAGGCTCATTTTTAAAATACCCATGCAAGAATCCTGTAGGGGTATATTTTCATCTAACAACATTCTCACTTTTCCTTGTATTTACATATTAGAATGCATCACTTTCTTCTTAAAAAACAAACACTTATTTCCTGTCCGCACAAACACAAACCGATATAATTTTCGCAATAGAAATCTCATACAAATTCCCCACCATAACACAACTTGCTTTGAAAATCAGACATTTTTTTCTTCAATAAAACTTTTCAATGCCCTTCCACACAATCTGAAAACCACCACAAATATTAAATTCTTCAGAAGAGACCTAAAAAATTCTTAATTGCTAAGGAGTTTTATAGTGTTAGTGATTTTTACAAATTTAAAGAAAATGTTTAGTTGAGAGATTACCATATTTTTTGTTTCGTTTTATTTATGTAAGTTGACTAAAATTGTAATGACTATTGTCCATGCTGTAAAAAGTCAATGACAATAAAGTTTCTTGGTTCTTGATTCTTGCCCCCCAGAGCACCACAGAGTAGGCTATGTGGGTCTCAAACAGGCTGAAGTAGACCATACTACTGAGATCTGTGTTATTAAATTTATTGACATTCCTTATGAAGAATAGGCTTTTTGCAAGCTTTTCCTCTAGGCTTTCTATATGCTTGTTCCATTTCAACTCATCGTCCAATATCACTCCTAAGAAAGTTGTGTGGTCAGTTTGCTGCAGAGTGACTGGTGTGACTTGATTGTCTAAATTTTCTATGTACAGCTCAAGAGAGGCATCGTTCCTCAGCTTTTTCTTGTTAGTTTGAATGAGCATGAAATTTGTTTTTGTTGGGTTGAGGACCGAGTTGTTTTGCGTAAAGTATTGTGAAAGTTGATTGACTGCTTCTATTGACTTTATTTCTAAGTTTTGAGTGTTTTGATGTTTGATGAAAATCGTTGTGTCATCAGCGAATTTATAAGTTACTTCTGAAACTGCTTGAATTATATAATACCCCCCGTCGCAGCAGACCTGCGTACTCAGCGAATTTCCAAATTAGTAATATTAATTTTGACCAGCTAAACTTGTAAACAAAATTTCATCACATGCTCTTAAATAGGGAGATAAATGTCTATTCTCCTTAAGATAAATATAGGGAAAGAGTATGCAGGTATGCTGCCATGGGGGATACTAAAAGTAGGTTTTTAGCATAGATAAAATTTATTTCGACCATATAAAGCCATATAGTAAATTTCATCAATATCTGTCCATAAATAAAAGAGTTTGCCTATTCGCCATATGATTAACATGGGAAAAGAGTACCGGTATGCAGGTTTGCTGCCATGATAAGTACAAAAACCAAGATTTTTTACCTTAAATGGATGAATCTCAACCAAATGAAGCTAAATACCAAGTTTCATCCAAAAACATTAATTAATAAGTGAAATATTAACACATCCTTATTCTCCATAAGATTAACATTGGAACCCCAAAAGACAATGTACTGTCTTTAGACTTTGTAATATCTCGGTAACCAATGGAGATAGAGCAAAGCTTCAAAATACTAAATTGTGTGTTTTTTTGAGCTAAATCCAATGGTCAAAATAAAAATTTAAAATTTTTCAAATTTAAATATGAAAAATGCAAAAAACCCATTTTTGGGGTACAAAACCCCCAAAACTACCCCTTCCGGTTGGTCAGTATGTCTGGTTTTCGAACTCATCCGAACAAACGTAGGAATACACATCTCTACCAAATTTGGTGTCGATCGGACCATTTTTACGAGAGTTATCGTGTCTAGGGACACATATATACATATATATATACATATATATATACATATATATATATATATATAAAAATTTTGATGACTATTATTTTTGGTCTCTGGGTACCTCAAAACGAAAAAGTAACATGGTCCCGGGCTTAGGTCTTACCATGAGACCTACCGTAATAGCTTATTCCCTATGGGAAATTCGCTAAAAGCAAGGCTTTTCGTAAAGAAAAAAGTGGGATTGAAAGATAATGTGACATATTTCGGCCAGAATATTCTGTTGGCAATTTCGATCAACTAAGTAAAAACATTAAGCTAGATGCCTTAGATATTTTTATTTCAGAGTTTTCTGTTTGTCTTGGATGCAGAGAAGCAAACATAAATTTACATACTCTTTATAAGACAAATAAACGTAAAGCTATGTCATAACTTATGAAAGAGTAGTCTGGTAGTAGCTTCATTCACAGTCTAAGGAGCTAATTTCAGATTGTTGTTGAATACATAAAAAAATACTGAAAGCGTAATCTGAGGCTTCTAATTAATTACATTCTGATTTGAGCATATAACTTAATCACTGTTACAAACATATTACTAAGTTTAAAGAAGAAATACACACACTCACCTTTGGTCCAAAATTATCCTCTTAAAACAACACAAGATTTAACATGACTCAATAGTTAAAACTCTAAATAAACATTTATTTATTAATACTGAAGTGTTTTCTGATGTGTGACTTAGGTTATTGAGTTGGGAGTTCCTTATCTGCACCTGACTATTTGATCAAACAACTGCATATACAATTTTTTCTGATGTGTGACGTAGCATATGAAGGTTATGGTGATAAAAAGTCAATGGGAATAAACTCTAGTGTTTAATGTCTAAATGATCTAGTGTGTTTAATGATCTTAAAGACTTCTATGATTCTCACATTCTATCCAAAGGCATTTGAAGTAATGTCTTAGTTGCATTCATAATCTACCTATTATTTATTCCTAGTTTTGCAATAAAAGATTGAAGTATATACATTTTATAATAAGTGTGTGGCACTGAACCAGAAAATAAAAATGTATTATTTTGCAAGCACCTTAAGAATCATTTAGAAACTGGTTATGACAAGATTCCTGTGGCACTCTTAAAGAAATCTATTACTGTCTTATCAAAGCCTTTAGCTCACTTAATAAACTCTTTTTTTGTGCAGGGATTTTCCTCGTAGATTAAAAATCTCAAAATTGAAGCCGTTCAGGGTGTCCACAGAATATCTTTCATTAATTTCACTGACCATTTACTATTGATTTCCCTGACTCACAGACTTTACTGAAAATTATAATACTACATATACAAAAAAATATTAAAAAAAAAGTATCAACGGATTACAAAAAAAATTTCAAAAGTATGGTATTCAGAACAAATTTCTTGATGAACATTTTGTCATGATGTTGGCACCAACACTTTTTTCTTAGAAAAGGATATTGCTGGCAGGGAATTTTCAGCCAGCATATATTTAAATGATTAGGTCCTTCAGAATATGATATTACAGCTTACTTACCCATGTTATTAAGCTTGAATGACTTGCGACACTCTTTACAATAAGCAAAAGTTGCATCATTAACTACCACGTCTAACCATTCACTAATTTCAGGAAATATTTTGGCATTAAGTCAAAATTTATTAAATTTACTCTTTTAAGCAGCCATTGTACAGCTAACTAATCATCATCTAAAAAGAAAAAGATTAAAAATTTAAAATATTCCAAGCGCAAATGTACAGCAGTTGTGCTGAAAAATACTCCAATAATCGGGATTATGGCTGAATAAAGCATTAAAACGTCCCCTCAAATCCATTTAATGATAATTTCCACCCTGATGGGCGGATTTCTCTGACTTTCCTGACTTTTTGCCCGTTTCCCTGACCAGAATTTATTTCCCTAACTTTCCCTGATTATCCCTGACTTTCCAGAAAGTGGACACACTGCCGTTGATTAAAAATGGAAGTAAACTGAAATAACAAATTACTGCAGCATGAGCATAGCCTTGCTTCCTACATTATCAAAAATATTTAAAATGGCGATGTATAATAAATTGGTCGATTAATAAAAAAACGTAGCCTTTTAGATCATTGCCAACATGGTTTCAGGCATGGGAAATCGGTTTTAACAGTAGCCACTGAATTTACAGAATCTATCATTGACTGTCTGGACATATTTATGGATTTATGGATAGTTGTAGGCATATTTATGGATATTTCAAAAGCATATGACTCTCTAAAGCATGGTGAACTTTTCTCCATTTTTTTCCGTCATATTTGCAGAAATATTCTGCAATGGTTTAAATCTGATCTGTGTGTTTAAAGGCAATTTGTAGAATTAGTATACTACACAGTAAACTTTCTCGCATCAGGCATGTTTGGGACTTGACACTTGGCACTATGCTTTACTACTTATGGTACGGTATATAAATATTGTATAACATAATGTAATTAAAAATACTGTACATGATTAAGAAAGTAATAAAATGAGAATTAGTTATATGATGTCACCTGACATCGGATGAATCTGACTCATCCCTCCTCCACATATTTCAAGGTGTTTTGTATAGCACAGTGTTGGCACTTCGCGACACCCCATCCTAAACCAACTTCAACACTGATTATTTTTGTAAACCTATCAATAAAACTTTTTCTGAAAGTCGTGCCGGATTGTTAAGTGTGCCGGATCGTAGCATACGGGATGTGAGGAAGTTTATTGTACTGGAAAACAAAATGAAAATATCCTATCAATCTCGAGATTTAGTAAAGCATGGAGTGCCATAGGGGTCCATTGGGGCCGTTACTCTTCATTTGCTACACTGGGAATTTCCCAAAACTGTCTATTAACAGCCAATAAAACAGAGTGTGTTTAAAGTCCGTGACCAAATTCTATAATATGGCTAACTGGGTCAAAAATAAGCAAAAAAGTTCATAGGAAAGTATGTGCTGATATGTATATTTACCCAGATATCCGCCATATTTTAATAAATAATACTTAATAATTTTTTCCTACAAAAACACGTCAAGTGTCAGTTTACGCACCAAAAACCAATCGTTAAACAGCTGTTTATTGAGAATCAAGCGATAAAGTCTTTGGAATTCTTTGGAGCAAGCTTTAAAATCTTTAACGCTCGCAAGCTGATTGCATGATCCGATCGTCATTTCGGCGCTATTAGGCCTACAACATCTGAGCAAGCAAATCGTGATTGTTACAATGTCGATATACAGTATTGTTTGGACAAGTATGAGACCCTTCATTGTTAAATACACCCTAATAGTTTATTGTTGGAACACACGTCATATGATTCAGGTCTGTAACCCGTTTAATAAACCGCCGGCTAAACTGGCCATTTTGAAATCCGGCCGGTCGTCCAGTCCCGAGGTGGCCGGATTTGGGGGCTTCTACTGTAACTTCAAAAACTGGCTTACATTTGTTGAGTAAATATTTTAATGATAAGCAGCTTTTACTTAACCCCCATAAAACAAAATTCATGACATTTATTTGAATTTATGCCTAACTAAAATACTCATCAGTCCAAAAATTGAAATTAATAAAAATTTGTAAATGAAGTAGCGCATACCAAGTTTTTAGGGTTGTAATTAGATAAGAATCTTTCGTGGAATTTGTTTACATTGCCAAGATTTAAAAAATTCTTTCACATGGACTCTCTGAAGAACATTTATTTTGCATACATTCACGCAATAATTTATTTTGGCATATCATTATATGGATCCACATCTAAAAGTAACCTTGATATAATTTTAAATTTCAAACCAAGAAATTCAGTGAGAGTGCACTTTGCATCGCTAAATATAATGACAGAATACAGAATATATATATTTGAAACTATTCTGTCATAAGATTATAAAATAAAAATTTAAAAATTCTTAGGGGATAACATAGTTATAATACTAGAAATCAAGAAGCAATAGCTCTAGATTCCTTAGATTAGAATTGTATAAAAAACCTACTTAACCAGGTTCAAAATTTTATATCATAATTCCAGATGATATACGATCAGCAAAATGTCAACCAGAATTTAAGAGAAAAACAAAAAATTTCTCGTCAACAAGGCTTTATATTTTTATTTAATTAATATAGGCCTAATTACTTTATCTTTGTGTTGTACGAACATGTCAAAGAATTTCGTATTGATTAATAGATTATTTAGAAATAAGAATAACCTTGACACTTGACACCATTCTTATATACTGAATTGTATATACGAGGGCTATTCAGAAAGTAAGGAACGTTTCAATACAGATTAATTAATGTTATAATGTATTAACAGCGAAACATTAAAAAACAACATTTATGCTTTATTTCACCATTAATATATAATAAATACTAATTACTCAATGATTGAACTACTAATTACTATTATTTTACTGTATTATGTATGATTATTTGTTAATTTTTATAAGTACTACTATATTTGTTTTAATTAAATTATGGTATACATTTTTTATTTTGCATAAGATGGACATGTCAGTGTCATAAAAACCTGCCATAAAATTTTAAAACGAAAACAGTATTATCAAAACAAATTTTTTCACTAAAAATTCCTGGTCCATACAAAAAAATAATATTTATTATTCAACAATGTAACCAGTATAAAAAATAAAAAAAAAAAAATTATTTCTTTGTATTATCCATTTTTAATTTCTTTACTTTAATTTTGTTTTGTTAGTTATTGAACAGTTTAAAACTAGTTTAAATGAAGATTCAAATTAATTTTCAGTCATAAAATGTTACTTTAAATTTTGGCCCGAATAACTATTTGCGGAGTTATTGTTTAATTTTCATTTACCGTACAAGTTAAGTAATCAACTAAAAATCAACTAAGTTTATTAAAACAAGGAATAGTTGAAGAATTAATCATAATTATCAAATTTTATATTTTCCGGTCCATTTCATTTTTTTGTGACCCCTAAGTAATGAGTTTTTACCTGCCCCGACCCAAAGTGTTGGGAATAAAATCTGGCTTTCAGACTTCTAGTTCTGACACATTAAGTTGTTCCAAAAATTTTACTTCATCCATTTTATGTTGTAAAGAATTATCATGAATCGGCCTTTTAATTCATCATAGTGCATTAGACTGAGTGTAGATTGCGCAAAATTAATGCCGCATTGCATCGAATCAAAATTCTTTGAATCACATCAACAAATCAAATTGAAAAAAGATTTCCTGCATCGCACACCCCTATTTAGTTGAATAGCTTAAAACACATTGAATGGTACACAAGTTTTAATTTTTATTCAAGAAAGATGTCGTCTTAACTACAAAGTAATAATAAAAAATGAAAAGAGGATAAGTAAATGATCTCATTGTAAGAGAAATATTTTTTAATCTTGAAGATACACAGTGTACAGTTTTGAATAGAAACATCTGCAGCAATTTGTCAACAGATAAAACTGAAGATAGTTTGCAAAAATGTTTGGATAAAGAATTAATTTTTATACTTTTTCTTTTTTTCTTTGCACGAATTTTCATATTCGTAGGAAGACAATAATGTCTATGAAAAAGTTGAAAGCTAATAGGATTTACAATTTTTTTCATATAAAGTAAAAAATCTGGTTAAAAATACAAAACAAGCAACCAAATACTATGAAAAAATAGAAATATCAATAAAAGAATTCAAATGTACATATGTATAGCAAAATATATAGAAGGAACAGGAACATAATGTACACAAGTAATAAAATATACACAAATATGGAAATACAACTATTAAATTACACATAAGACTCCGATATTGTTCTAAGACGTATACAAAAAACATTAATTTACAATAGTTTAACCTGATAATAGATATTGTAATAAATACATCGATAATAGATACATGTAAATACTCAGTTGGATTGGTTCTACAAACTTAGTTTAAATTATGATAACACATCCATTATGACCAATAAGAATATAATCTTTCCAATTCCAAAATTTATTGCAGATTATAATATCTTTGAATATAATTTTTTTAAATACGCACACACACAAAAAGAATGACTAAGATTCAATGTAAATAGTTTTAAACTGTCCCAAACATTTAAAAAACATGCAACTAAAAAAATCAGTAAACTTGTTCTAAATTCTTTCTAATTAATTTGAAACTTTGGTCAGTAGCAATCCTTACTTCATTTCAGTTCAAAGTTTTTTTAGGACATAAAGAAAGACACAACTATACTTTATACTCTCAAGATTAAATCCTTGATATTACCCTGATATTACAGCTAAAAAATTATTCATGCAAGCCTTCAATATTTTTATATTATTTTTGTGTGCTTCAAAACAAATTTTCAAACTACAAAAATGTCTTAAGAAGGCACATGTAAAGAAATATCAGTGGGGATCAGGTTCACTCTATCATGCTATACGTATTTTTAGACATTAATTTCTCCAAAATTTTATTGGAAAAATTAATAATAAGGCTATGCAAGAATTTTTTATTCGCAACTATTTACAAATCGAATGGTTCAAGAAACTTAAAACCCAACATGGATAGCAAGTCCTTAATTCCAATTGAAGAAATTATATTGAGCTTTCTGATGAATTTCGTTTTGTTTATGACTGAAAAGTCAACATACGTTTAAGATCAAAATTAGACAAAGTAGCATTTCACTGGGCTGAGAGATGTAAATTTTATTCTTGAGATGAGGATAAGTTCTTAATATTTTATTTTGGGCTACTTTTAAGTGAAAGTCAAGAAGTACAATAGGTGGTTTACCTTGACAACTGAATCTTAACGTGTGTTACCGAGGAAGACAACATTAGTTGAAACCCAATACTTGTTTGGCTATAGGCCCGATCCAACTGAGCGTGTGGAGTGTGTCACCAGTTCAGGACGGAGGGTTTGTGCGTGTAGGTGTAGTCGGAGTCAGGCCCATGGTCTTGCACACCCAGCCAGCGATGTCGTTGTCATCACTCTCTGCCCTCCTGATCCACTCATGGTTCTGTCAAAACAAGTCATTTTGTAGAAATCGATAGCGTAAAACTCTAGTAGAGTAGAAGTCCCATATCTGACCTCCTGATAACCGACTCCTCCTGATATCCGTCCGTCTATCTGTGATTCCCACGCTCCCGTCCTTGCTGAGGCCCAGTTCTGTCATGGTCGGATATTTGAGATTCTACTGTAGAAGACAGTTTATCAGTAGACCTATAAAGTAAAACCACGGGGATCCATACTTGAGAATTTAAGCTTAGGCCATATACCTACCGGCCTAAGGTATTCCCCACCACAAGGGGGCTAGCAAACGCACAAAACTCAATAATACATGAAAATTTGTAACTTCTGATGATATAAGACTTTGAAACCAAAATTAAATTAAGAACAAGCTTGATTTTCATAACATCCCAGTATGGTTTGTTTTATGATTTCATGTACAATTCAAAAACAGTAGACCCTCTGGAATGTGACACATCATTAATCCTGCCAGCCCTCCAGTAGTCCGGTGCTTTTCCAGTAGTGATGTGTCAGTAGTGTACCAAAACTCGAATCTCAAAACCATTAAAACTTGAGAAAAGTTTTGGGTTTTGAGTACCAATACCCGAAACTGCCAAGATTTTTCACATCAACATTATTGTTTTTACGGATAAAAGAAAATAATGACAATCAAATAACTTGAAAGATAATCTACTTTCATCATAAAACGGTCGTCTATGCTCTAGTGTGTGACGAAATTACAAAATTCTTTTCAATATAATAAAATAAGAATCCTATTGGCAGGTAGCAAACGAGCTGCTTTGAAAAGCTAGAATAAATACCGTACTTAGGAACGGTGAGACAATACAAATCACAAAGCATATCATCAGCTTGCAGTTATCAGAACAATAAAAGCATCGAATACCATAACAACACGAAGTAGCGTTGTTATTCCACATTTATAACCAATTAATTGAATCAATTTATCGATCTTGATATTGCGATTCACAAATGATTTGAAGGTGACTGGATCAGTTGTGAATTTGAGTCATACAGGCACGACATTTCTATTGAAACTATATGTACTAGCGTGTTAGCCACATCGGACCACTCGACAAACAGTAACGATTATACCACTGGCTTGGATCGCTAGCTCCAATTGGCTGCAGAGTTAACTCTGATGTAACTAGTAAATATCACTACCGCTCCAAGCCACCGGTGTGCTCATTACTGGTATGTCTGGTGTTTTCCGCGGATACCTGAAGTGACTGAGAGTCTTGACTGTCTCCAGATTATGGTGATTTGAGTCGCGCAGTACACTTCCAGCATAATGATGATTCTTGCACTTACTTTATCTCTTTATAGAAATGTTCAAATTAGGGATGGACGAGATTGGTGAGACGAGACGGGATTTTTTAATTCTCATAGAATTTTTAGACGAGATCGAGATGAGATTTTTCTTCTCGTACATGACCGGAATGTGCATTCGGAATTTTAATCTGATTTTGGAGCATTGTTAAATTCTAATTTATGATAGTTATTTATGAACAATGTAAATTATAACAGAAAAGATTCAACTTTTATTTAGAAACATCTTTAAAATACATCAGTAGAAAAAAATATTAAGTACCTTAATACAAATAACTTTTAAACATAGACTAAGATATGGTGATAATCATAAACATACACAAACATTTTCACTGAAAACTTTAAAAAAAAAAACTTTTAACTACGTAAAAATTTGGGATGTAAATATATACAAAGAGGGAGAATAAAACACTTCACTTTGCTTCAAAATAATGTATTTCAGTATTAAAATGCTGGTAAAATGGGCCTAGCAATTCGTACATTATTTATAGGCCTACCGTTTTTTAATGTTATTCACTAAATATTTCCCGTCTTGAAAAATCTCAAGAAAAAAATGTTGTCTCGTGTAACAAGATTTAGAATTTCTTGAAAAATTTGAGAAATCTCCAGACTTGTCCATCTTTAGTTCAAAATTATGGAAATTATTTGTTATTATTATTAGAAAGACTACACTAATGATTGTATATGTTTATATTATTTTTAATTCTCAAAAAACATGACATTGCAAACACGAAACATGATCAAGTTAAAATTAGGATTGGTCTGTTTAAGTCAATGGTATGATAATCTGATAACACTGCAAGACTAATACTGCTAACTGAAACTGTTTACAAAAAGAAGCCACCGGTACAATTTTTATTCAATTTGTTTTTTCAACAGTTTTTCTTTGAAATTTTTGTTGGTTATTAGCCTATACGTAATTCAAAATCATGGCAGTATTATACAAATCAGGTCAAGAAAGACAAGTTTAAAAAATATTATTCCTATATTTAGCTACTTGCAATTAATCTTTCTATGTAATACACATTCACACATGTACTGGTTAAATGAAACCCCTAACCAGGCGAGCAAGTAGGCATAAGAATGTTCTAGTCTCCAGAATTACTCTGGACTATTTGTGGTGAGTAACCTGTATAATGGTGATGTTGTTCACGCCCCCACCACCCAGGGGTGTTGCTAAACAAACAACAACTTTTGACAGCTGAACTATCACGCGAGTGATCTCTCAGCTATACCAGCTGCCATACCAAATCTAAGCGGCCCTTTCCAGAGTCAATTAATATAGAAGTTATATTAACTTGGTGATTGGCTAAATGAGTCATACATAATAGAGAGAGGCACACCTGTTTAAGAGTTTCGCGAGTTGAGATTCAATATTCAAGACTCCATTTTTAAGTTTCGGTTTTGAGATTCAAAATTTCTGGTTTAGACCTCACTACGTTCCAGACAAGCTAACCGCATGTTTTTGGCAGCCTCGATTTGTTATATACATGGAATTTTTATCATTAGATGCGATTCCGTCCCTATTGGGTCAATTTTTCATGGTTCAAATGTTGTTGATTGAACTATACAATTCTATCACTATATTACAAAGTTTGATCAGTATATTAGTCCATTTACCTTCATTTCATCCTCCATAATTCAATCATCAACCAATTATATTATAAAGTCTGGTCTAGTAAAGTACTGGAGTAAAATTTGCTATGGCATGTTGTCATGTATTTATTTTCACAAAATATTAATTTACAGAAGAAATTACAAATTTCTCTAACATTTTATGAGATTGATCAATAATTTAATGAAATTGCAAAGCTTTGCTGATATTGCAATCAAAGCATAAACTTAAAAATACTGTTTGAATCTTTTAAACAAAATATTAGGCCTACTATAAATCTAATGGAAATTAAAAGAGTTACCATTAAAGTCTTGAGGTCTGCCCTCTCAGCAGGATTTTTCTTCAAACAACGATCCACAAAGTCTTTGAATTCATCAGAAAAAATCCCAGATGGCAGCTTAGGAGGAGGTTCATTGACAATGTAGTCTAACAGTTCGAAAATAGCCATAGGCCGAGGCCCATTACCGTTCGCTGAAAAACACCACAAATACAAATTATCAATGGTTAAGGGAGAATCAACCAAATTTTTTTTCAAGTTGATTATTTGAACCTTAAAAAAACCTTTTAGTTATTAGAAGCAAATATCTGATAAAAATCAATATGGTGATAGTATACAAGGCTGTCTACCAAATTTCGTGAATGAAATTCTCAACTTTTCCAAATCACTTTTCTGAAAATTCCCCACTAAACCACTAACCTCACCATCAGAATTTTTGTAAAATTCTATAAAATTAGTTGTAAAGTTTGTAAAATACTATGAAATTCTACCATAAAAAAAAGTTTCCCCCGACCAAAAACCTAAATTCCCAACTTTTTCACGACTTCCAAACTTCTCCCGACAGACAGGAATCCTCAGTATATACATAGGTTAGGTTTTATGAAAAAATGCCTTATATACATAAGTCATATTTATAAAGTTATAGCATATATATAATATTCATAATTATAACACATAAAATTCATAGTTCTAAACAAATAACTTTGTATATATATCAATGAAGCTCAAGTGAAGCTGGGCTGCAATGGCTTAGCGAACTGGATTTAGCTCTATTAAGAGAGATCTAATTTTTATTTTAGTGTTTAGTTTTTTTACATATACTGTAGGGTGTCTACTGAAAAATAGATACAAAAACCAGTGACTTTTGGGGGTGAATAATATTAAAAATCAGTGACTTTTGCATAGTCTATTTAGGAAATTTAGGGTGGTAATTGCTAAAGTAGCATTCAAGTTCTATATTTCATTGGTGTATTCAGTATTCTCGGTTTTGAAAAATTTAACATGCTGAAAAAACTAACATGTGTTCTGAAAAAAAAACCACTGGATTTCAAGTGTCAAAAATGGGGTTTCCAAATGTTTTGCCCACAAAGCCCATAATTTAAAATCAACAATTATAATAGTTATAAACTAACTAAAAAATACAAAAAATATAGTATTTTGATTACTATGGCTAACATAACTACAAAGAAAATTGAAAACTCTTTTTCCATGTTACTTTTATGGGGAAACAAGTAAGAGGCATATTTGAGAATCGGCACAGTGCAATGTCACCTTGTTGAGACGGGTCGCCCTCCTTGTTGCTGTTGGGGCCGAAGATGGCCGCCAACGTCTTGGCGTCCGGGGGCGGGATGGGGTACATTCCAATGGCCATCTCCACCAATGACAGCCCCAGCGACCAGATGTCGCTCTGCACCGAGTAGTGCGTACCCTGCAGTCTCTCCGGCTGCCAGACATAGTTAACATACATATTGAGAAACATCAGGAAAGTAATTATCAAAAGTGTTTTGTACAGTGAAGAGATCTAGAGATGAATGGCAGTTGGAATTAATACTAAGAAATTTAGGTATGTGCAAAAAAATGATTTTCAAAGTCAAACTAAGCCTTTTGATGTCATATTCAACCAACCATTTCATTTTATTCTCTAGGGAGTCAAAGTGTATTTTCATTTTATTTATTAAAAGTCATGATTGCGTTCGGTTTTGAAAAGATTTGGGATTGGTACGACTTTATTTCCACGGGTACAATAGTAAACAGGAATGCACTCTAATTTTGATCCAACAGTGCGACTGCTTTCCTGATTTGTTAGTTTATTTGCGAGTATTCGATAATAAACTGGAAATGCACAATAATTTTGAGTCGGCAGGCCAATAGCTGGTTTGCTGATTGAGTTTGATCATAGCAAACTCACTGAGATCGAAGTAACATGCTTCTTCAACAACACTACGTTAATGAGGAAAATTTTACTACTATTTACTGATGCCATCACATCAACTTTTCTAAAGACGAATGTATGAATAAAGTTGAATGTTGGTAATAGATTATGACTCAAATTAAGAGTATTTTTACTCTGTATTAAAAGCTCTACTCGATTTTTGAGCTTTTTCAAAATGCCTCGAGCCAAGCCGAATACTAAAAAGCTTGAGAAAATATTAGAAGGTTTGAATAATAGCACACCCCTAGAGGACATGAAACAATGGAATATTTGTGCTTTTTACTCACAATTTTATCATAGTTATATTATATATGTTATGTATCTAATTCAGTTCTCCATTTGATTGTCCATATGGGGTTTTCAACAATTTGTAAGACACGGAGACAGTATATGGCACACCTGGATAGATCAATAAACGTGGAACCCAAAATGCAAATACGTTGGGGCCTGAGCTTACTGAGTCTTGAGTCATAGGTAATTGGCTTCTTTTGCCTAATAGATGCAAAGCAATTTTCATATCCATCATATACACCAAAATTAATTAAGTTATGCTTGCAATATTTATTTGCATTCAAATCAACTACAGGTACCAGAGCAGTGCAATGCGCCATATTAATCAGACCGGGTTGACATTTTGGGATTGTTTGCTTCTATTTTAGCTGTTACATCATAAACAACTGTTTATAATTTTAACAGTTAATACAAAAAAGACAACAGACTCACCGACATGTAAGACCGGGTGCCCACAAAGCTGTTGGCCATGGAGTCTATGAGTTGGCCAGAGACACCAAAGTCGCAAATCTTGATCTCGCCTGCACTGTTGACCAGGATATTGCTCGGCTTCACGTCCCGGTGCATGATGGCGTGCTTATCCCTCAGGTAACTCAGACCCTTGAGAACCTGCTCAACGATTATTACAGTTGGTACACAGACTGTGACACTTATTGATTATTACCAAAGCTAATTTAACATTGGAATTTTCCGTATTGCAATGTCTCTAATGCAAGTCCAGTCATAATGTAGAAAATAATTTCTTAGTAGTTGTTTACTGATAAACGTTTTGTTTCCATTTTCTGTTATGCATGGAAACTCTTTATTAGAACAACACAGAAAAGGTCAGTGATACTCGTTTAAATGATACAGTGGCTGTTTTTTAACCAAAAGTGGTGTTCAATTAATAGGTGTTAGCGAATTTTCCTATGAGGAATTCACTATTACGGTAGTAGCCATAGTAAGACCTAAGACCAGGATTAGGTTAATTTTCATTTTGAGATCTCCAGAAGCCAAAAATACAATTTTTTAATCTTCATATATATTTTCATATACCGGTGACCTAAACGTCCGTGCCCCCCCCCCCCCCCACTATGTTTTGAACAGCTGCAGATAACGAGATTATCTTCTGTTGAAGTCTTAGTGACCAAAATAGGAAACTTAATGTGTCACAATTTCCAACTCTCTCCCCAAAAATCGGGGTTTTGGGGGGTAAGTAGAAGTTTTAAATTCAATTTTAAATTGTATAGATAGTTTAGAGACCTTTTTATACTGACATTTCTAACTAAACCTGTTTTTTAGGGAGCAAGGGCCAATTGAAGTTCTTTTTAATCCCATAAGAATAATATAGGGCAAACTTTCATTGCTTGTATTTCCAAAACCATCCTGTAAAATAAAAAAAATTAATACAACGTAAAAATTTTATAAAGTTACGTTTTAAGAACACTTTGCTCACGAAAATTATTATTTACGCACCAATACACTCATTTATCAATATAGCAGACAAATAAATATATTTTATATTAATTTTATGTTATTATGAAAAAAAAACATTCTTGAAAATTATTTTGAAATATTTTTGTTCTGGGTTATTTTATATTTTACTAAACATTTTTGGAAATACAGGCAATGAAAGTGCCCTAGGTTACTCTTATAGGATCTGCAAATGAAATCAATTACCCCTAGTTCCCCGTAAATTAGGTTTAAGGAGATACCTTATGTTAAAAAAATATATAAAAGTTTTAAGTATACAATCTAAAACTGACATAAAAATAAGGGAGAGCTTGAAAAAAACAATTTAGATTTTGAATTTTTAACTGGTTTGGGGCAGATTTCTCAAAGCAAGTTTAAATTAAAACTGTCCATATGATTATCTACGTTAAACTAAGTTTAAGTTAAACGTGTTTGGAGAAACCTTGATTGATTAATGATTTCTTAATGATTACAGAGAAAATCTGAAAGCTAATTTCCCATGTTATGATTATTAGAAATCAACCCAACTGTTTTTCTCACGTACTTATTTACAAAACTTGATGAAATTTTGTATGCACCTGCACCCATTTGGCAGCAAACCTACATACTCCCCAAAGGGTTTTATGGGGAAAATAAAAAATAACCATATAATTTAGTATGTACCTGCAGTGGGAAGGGATTATCATATATTTGCTTAAGACACCCCTGTGGCAGCAAATCTACATCCTCAGTCCTGTAGTTTTTAAGGAGAAAAAAAAATACAGAATACCATTGGAAATTTGTTGATTATTCTATATTTGCTTGCAACACCTCTATGGCAGCAAACCTGCACCTTCAATCGCACACTTTTTATGTGGATGATAAGAAAATAAGCCTAATTTGGTTGGGAATTTGCTGAGTATGCAGATTTGCTTCAATAGGGGTATGTCAATTTATCAAATAAATTTAAGCATTAGGAACAGCTGATACTCACTGCTGAGGTAATAGTCCCCAAAATATTCTCCGGGATACGACCAGCCTTCTTCAATATCAGGTCTAGTGAGCCTCCATCCATGTATTCCATACAAATACTGATTTCCCCATCACTAAAATGAAATAATTTATAATCAATAAACATTTGACAATAGTTGAGCAGGAAAAATACAGCTAGTAATTCTGATCTTGTCATCTTTTTTTATTGAATTAAATTAATTTTAATGAAACTTACCAATACAAAAAAAAAGAAAAAAAACTGTGTGTTGGGGATAGGAATAAGAACCATTTTTTATATAGTTGGTGAAACTTACAACAAAATTCATTTCATAATATTTCAAATTACATAATATAATTTTTAATTAAATTTCATATAAACTAAAAATAAGTTAAGATGGAAATTTGTAACAGAAAATATAGGCTATATTTAATGGCATTGTAAAATGCAACAATGTATTAGATAATTATTTTAACTCAATTATTGGGCACTATCCACCTCCACATTTATGTTGACTGTCAGAAGAGTGAAGGATATCCAGATAACCTCTAGTCTGAAAAATAAATTTTTTTGTGGTGTGGAGCTGTCTGATAACACAGAAGCAACATTTTTATCAGTGATAGGGCCAAACAGGTCTTCAACCTCCCTCCCTCTCCCACCCCTAGGCAATGATTCACTTGCAGTTGTGGTCCGGCGCTCGGCAAGGTTACATTATAACCGTGTGAGTTTTCAATCTCAAGTTCACCCTAAATAACAGGATTTGTGTGGTTTCTCTAAACTTCTGGTAACAACTTTGAGGCGTCAATGTTCGTGAGTTTGTGTTTTGTGTAAATTGAAAAATGTATCAATAAATTATTTTTTTGACAAGAGGATATCTAGATATTTTCACTCTTCTGACGGTCGCCATAAACCTGGAGGTGGGGAGTGACCAATAATTGAGTTTAAATACTAAATACCCCATAAAAAATGTCCTTCAGAGCAAGTATTAACTGATTAATTTCCCATGAATTTAACGCTTTGACGAGTAAGGTATTTTTAACAGAAAATGGATGTTCTGGAATGACTAGTTGGCTACACCTCTACACAGGAGATTTGGAAATTCAGGAATATCTTTACTCTTAAAAAGGTTAATATTAAGGTCACAAAAATATTTTATTTAAGTGGCTTGTCCAGTTTTTGTTCAAACTTTTTCAGATTTCTACTGAGAAAAGTTATTTTAACCCAAATGAACCAGTATAATAGTTAAAAACTTTTACCAAACCCCCAGTCTCACAGGCTCCTGGAAGTTCTTTTTACTATTAGCAACATTGATCAACTAAATTTATTTTATCTTTTAGTACAATACTATTTAGCCCATTAAACCATGTAAGGCTACAAAGTTATCATTAATATTCTTTCACCTATGTACATAAACAAAATAAATAGAATTCGAATTTGTACCCGGTCATTGAGACTGATTTCAGTTGATGTGTCAGTAACATTGATAGTAATGGATCTATGATACCAACGTTTTGGTTTCAAGAAAAATATTGAAAAAAATACAGTACACTCTTGTTCATCGGAACTAATGTGGCGGACGGCCGGTTCAGATGTCAAAAAATTCTGATGAAGCGGAGTCCGTCGTGAGTCATCATTTCCTCCCGTACGGTGACCTATCGTGATTGTATTCACTTTTGTTTTTAAGATAACACAAGAGATTTTATGAAAACTAGTATACGTGTTGCTCGAAATCGAGCAATTTATTTTAATACAATACAAATGGTCTACTTTTAGCTCTAAATCAATGACACCCGACCAATCCAATATTGTGAGTATCTGTAATCACCAAAACAACACGTATTTACAGCTGATTATTAACACATGTTTAAAATGCTTTGTTCAATCCCAATGTTATTTAAATGGGAAATTTTGAGATTTTAATAGTGGATAGTGCCTTTATTTTCAGTCCGATTGTCATCAGTTTTTGGCGGAAACAACTACAGACCAATGCCTATCCAACGACACCAAAAACTTGAAAATCGGTTGAAAATTGTAGGAGGAGTTCTCAGGACAAAAAAACCTTTATCGTATTAAATAAGTATAGATAAGGCACTCAAACTTTGAACATGGTAACAATGAACCTATAGGAATAAAAACAACGCAGCAAATTAAATAAAGATATAAAATCTTTATTCTCATATTCCATATTCATAGTCTACCCATATTCTAGCAGTCAACTGACTTCCACGTAACACAGGTGCAGTCGCGACGCGAGACAGACTGAATGACAGTTTGGGAAGAGGTCGAAACGGATGTTCACTTCCTGCCCCCTTCCTCTTTCTACTTTTGTGTGAATACTCCATGGCCTCGTAAATTACATCGATGGGTACAGATTATGGAAAACGCCTGATGACGTTTGATGCAAAATGTGATACTTCACTGTTTTGCGGATAGAACGAATGGAAATTGAAGGCGCTAAAACGGAATAATTATTTATTTCGTAAGAAAAAAAATTAATGATATCCAGATTTTCAGTTCCGATTAGTGATGGCAAAATTTCTTGAAAAATCGATTTTTCGATATATTGATGTATTGAAAGAGTAAAATCGATTTCGATAAAAAATCGTGAACAAAAAATCGATGTTTTAAGAAAATCGATTTTTTTATCGACGCTTTTAAATTGACTATAAGTTATACCAGGAAGTAAAAATATAACCAACAAAAATATTTAATTAATACTATTAAGATGACAGTATTTGTAGTCAATGGTCACACCTTTGATTATATCATTGATTTTGTAGGTAAAATCAATGATTAACTTATATATCCTCTACGCATGTAAGGAATACACTACATTATTTGGTTTGAAATAAAATAGAGTTATGAAAATAAACCATTATTTGTTTATTGAGAAGATATATTAGATCGTACACTAAAACAAAATTATTTAAATTACCGTACTTAAAATGCTGTAAGAGCTAAATTGCGTATAACATAGCAAGACTGGAATAAACATAGTTTTTGTTTTAAGATATAGAATTGGAATATGTATTGGAAAGCTAGATAAACACAAATTCATGTAAGGTCAATGGAGTCGGGAATTTATACATGTTTTAACGTCATTCAAGGACTATTTAAAAATTTTATTTTACAGTAAAAATTATTTTATTATCGTTGGTTGCCGATCTTGAACAGAACCGTAACAGTCTAATCTTCTGTAACCAACCTCTATTTTTCAATTAAATTTTAATAATAGCAAATTTTAACAAAATCAAAGGATGAACCCTATTTTTAACTGTTTTGTATAAAATGGTATGATAGAGTAGGCCTATATATACTTTACATGATATTTTGGCCGATGCGAAAAGAGTGTAGCGTTAGTCATAGCAACAATCACGGCCATCTCTATTCTCTAGTAAACTTTACTAGAAATGGCCTTGCTCCAATACGATATACAGCCAATACTAAGTTATTTGACTTTGATATTTGGCTCTAATGCAACAAATTTTGTAAATTTAAAGCCAAACTAAGGTTAGGATCTTAAAATATACTGTTTTAGACGAGTAAAAAACGCAATTCTTTGTCTTTTACCCGACCGATTTTAAAATCGATATTTTTAGTAAGAAAAATCGATCTCCAAAAAATATCGTCTTGAAAAAATTGATGTCAAAAAATCAATGTATCGAATGGTAAAAATCGATTTTTCCAAAAAATCAATTTTCTTTTGCCATCACTAGTTCCGATGAAGCGGAGTTCCGATGTCGCCGAGTCCAATGAACGAGAGTGTACTGTAATTGAATGAGTTTATAATTTTGTAAAAGTAAAGATAAAATAAATAAAAAGCTTCTAACTTAAACAATTGAGTCTGACAAAAACACGGTTAGTCTAGCCAAAACTTTGACACTTATAACTAGTATAAGAAAGCTTTAATGCTACACGTACCTGTAAAATGCACCATAGAATCCAACAATATGAGCAAAATTGCACTCATGGAGTACCTTCAGCTCTCGGATTATTTGTTTTTTAATGGCTGGTTTCACTTCTAGATGAATTAACTGCACAAAAGAAAGAAGTTGTGCAATGTAACATATAAATAAGTTTATTTCTGTCTAGGGAAGTACAACTATTACAAATGAATAAAAAGTAACCTGTATCCTTAGAGAATTTACAGCAAAATTTTACTATAGTATAACTCGTTAATTAGTAATATTGATTGATGAAGAATGATGTCCATCTAACTTAAATAAATTTATAATTAACGAAAAACAAAATAAAATTTAATAGGTGACTTTTAAAATGATTTTTATATCCTCTGGATTGGAAAAAAGTAATTTTCCTTGTTATAATTCAGACTAGAAGAGAAATTCAATGAATGCAAAAAGGTAAAAAAAAAGTCCCATGTTCAAAATTGGCAAAAAAAAATATTTTTGCTGGGAACGCTGTGAACTGAAATTGGGGAAAAAATAGAGGATAGCGCCAGTGGAACAAAAACATAGTATGAGAGAGAGTGAGATATTAAACTTCATCAGTATTGCATCGTTAATGATATACCTTTAACCAAATATTGACCTAGCTTATTTGGATTGCTTAGATTGGAAAGCTTTTTTTTAGGGAGATTCGTTATTTCAAGTCATTGAATCCGTTAAATCTTAGGGCCTCACCCTATAGGATTTCAAATTTAAAATGTTATTCTTATGAAGATATTTTATTTCATCATTATAAAAATAAACTATAATTTACAAGTGATTATGTTGTAGCTTTATCTTGGTATCCTGCTGTTTTCAAATTGGTTTACTTAGGTAATATCATGCAAGTTCAAAATTAGCACTAAAATAAGAGGAGGAATTAAGTGATAGTACATTAATTGTAAGAATACATCCAGTGAAGGAGAAGTATCATTTTTCAGCTTTCCAGTGAAAAAAAAGGTAGGTAAGATAACTAATTATTAAAATATTTTATTAATTTCACTTTTATGATATTTATAATTGAAATGTTACAGGTTTTTGTGCTATATACATGATATGTGTGCGAGTGTGCGTGTATGCTTGAGAGAGAATATGCTGTTGGCTTGGAGACCAACAGAAACAAAGTCAGGATGTACACATAACTGATTAGTACTATTATTGTACCACGCACGCTCTCAAGGTGGCTTGCCCTTTTCATTGACCGAAACTTTCTTTAACATTTTGCTCATAAGGAGTAACCTTCTTTAATTTTTTGTACTCATCACTACTTTATGTTGTTCCTTTCAATTAATCCAAATCAGCTTATAAATTAAGATTACACAATATTTTTGTTGTTAACTATAACTTCATATACCCCTCCTATCCCCATGCGAATACCAACACACGCATCAATCACTTAGAGGCAGATTTCAGAGAAGTGTATGGCAATGCAAATTGTGATAAGTTCGTGTCGTGCCAATATTACGGTATACTGTAGCAGATTGTAAGTGTAGACTAGGTAATTTGTTTGTAGAAAAAATCCAGAGGTTCAGTTTGGAGAAATTGGATTTTGGATGTCACCAAGTCAGATGGATGAGAGTGTTCCATTTCCCAACATCATTCTCACAACTGAACCTGTGTGTCGCAGAACGTATGTAATTTCCAAATAAGCTCATATATATATACATTTTTTTTTATTTACATTCATTTACCTCTTACCTCACAATAATTTTAATACTTTTCTTTTAGCGAATTTCCCTATAGGGAATACGCTATTACGGTAGTAGCCATGGTAAGACCTAAGCCCGGGACCATGTTACTTTTTCATTTTGAGGTCCCCAGAAGCCAAAAACACCGTTCGTTCATTTTCATATATATGTATATATATATGTATATATATATCTATATATATATCTATGTGTCCGTGGTACTGATAACTTTTGAAGGGGACTTCCGATTTTGATGAAATTTGGTATGAAGGTGTAAGACTAGATCTATTTTCATGAGTTCGCGAACCAGCATGATCGGGTTATGGGAACAGGGTTTTATGGGGTTTCAAAGGGGCCAAAAATGGGTTTTTTGCATTTTTGGAGCATAATTTTCAAAATTCAACAATTTTAACTGAAACCATTTAAAAGAGCTTAAAAAAACAAACAATGTAGTATATTGAATTTTTAACTTAGCTTAACAGGTTACGGAGAAAAGCCAAAAATAGGTTTTCCATGTTAATCTTATGGGAAATCAACAAAACCCTGTATCTCGCTTATTTATGGGAATAACTTGATAAAATTTGGTATATACATTCACTTGGTAGGGTTCAACTGATATTAGCTTACAAAACCTATATGGCGGCAAACCTACGTACTTACCCCTATGGGGTTTATGGGGAAAATGAAAAGAACACCATAACTTGATAATATTTGGTATGTACATTCACTAGGTAGGATTTAACTGATATTTGCTTACAACATTCATATGGCGGCAAACCTACATACTCACCCCCATGGGGTTTATGGGGAAAATTAAAAAGTGCCGAATATTGATACAGTTTGACATTTATCTAACGTAACTATTACATTTCCTAACAAAACTATCATTTTCTAACAACATCCCAATGCAGCAAACCTACATTCCCATTCCTATGGTGTTTATGGGAAAAATACAATATCTCAAGATCGTTTGGAAATTCGCTGAGTACGCAGGTCTCTGCTGCGACGGGGATATTTTATCTGTACTGCCTAATATGGTTTAGTACATTAAGCAAAATTTTCATAACAAAATTGTAAGCGTTTCACAAATTGCAGAATGATGGATGAAGTCTCAAATTAAACGTCTCTGTCCCAGGAACACTTGAAAACTTTTGGCATGTCAATTAAATTACCAAGAAATGAGAAATGATGAAACACGACTATAAGAATGGAATTCAAATAGCGTTTGCTTTGCATACAAAGGAAGACGTGTTTTAGTTTGATTTTCAAAAGAGAGCCTGATGCTGACAATGAGTGAAGATCTTCTACTGTATTAATACAACATAGAGTGGCAATACTACGATAAAATTTGCTGTAGCATTGAATGACTAATAATATCCCATTAAAAGAAGATGTCGAATTAATCAACTTAGTGTGGCAGTTAACAAAGTGACGGCCATTATGTAGGCAGAAATTCCCCAGAAAAAAATTGGTCGTTTCAAACTGCAGAATGAGGGATAAGAGGGAGATTTTTTGGCACTCCCATAAGTTAACTATTAGGGTATCCATGAAAGATGTTTCGACATCTTATTTTCAGACGATCTTTTGTATCTCATAGATAATCTACACTTATTTAATATGCTAAGAGTTATTTGAAATGAGATCCCCTCCTTCAATTTTCAACCAATAGCCAAGTTTTTGGTGTCTTTGGATAGGGCTTGGTCTGTAGTTATTTCCACCAAAAATTATGAGAATCAAAATTAAAATAAAGGAGCTACCCATCATTAAAATTTGAAAATTTTTCTAAAATAAGCATTGGGATTTCGTTATTGATTGATTCCTAGTATCTGTTAAGAACAGCTGAAAATGTGTATTTTTTGTGATTAAGTACTGATAATCACAATATTGTATTGGTTGACTGTTACTCATTTAAAACTAAATTTAAAATTTTAAGCAATAACATTGAACAGTCCAGATTGAATTGCTCAATTATGAACAACCTGTACAATAGTAGTCATTAGAAACCCCAATTTAGGAGTAGCTCTAATTTATCCTAATTATTCTATATCCACACCAGTTGCTGCTAGACCAGTTCAGTCAATGAGAGTGTACTGTATTATTATGTCCTAAAAAGATACAATAAATGTGAAGGGGCAGGTTTTTCACATTAGAAATATTAAATTAAATAACATATGGATGCTTTTTTCTGCTAAGGTTTTCACTGACCTTCCTAGCCATGATGAGGCCGCTCGGGATGTGCCGCACTTTCATGACCACACCCCCGTTACCGGCCCCCAGCTCTCCCAGCTTGTCCAGGTCATCATCCGTCAGTTCTCCGATCTTCTCCTTCTGACAGAGGAAGAACTCCATGCGCTTCCTCTGAGTGTCGTCCATGCCGAGTTCCTCCAGACGCTCCTGTAGAATCTCGATGCTTGTCTTGCCACACAGAGAGCTGTGCCTGTACATGTTAGCCACTCAACATTCCACTTGGTAAAGGCTAGCTAAGTGCCTCAGACTGCTGAAGCCAACAACGCGAGGTGTAAGGCCTGATGCTCCAACATCGGAAATCAGCCTGATCCGTACAATCAAACTGGACTTAAAGAATAACCTGTGTCATTAGAAGTAGTTAGGGCAACCTTAAGAGGTAATCAATTTATTTCTACATAACCTCTGGTCACATTCACAGAAGCAGAATGATTTCATTAGGATTCACTGATCATTCACCTGAACTAAATCGGAGCAATTCAGCTTTAACTTCTTCTCAGCTCATTTTGCAGTCAGCTTAGTTGACTTCAAAATCCCGGTGGATGACTAAACGGACAATCATGATAAATGGCTAAATGGACCTGAATCATGAAAAATTTTTGCAAACTCGATTGGTGACAGTGGAGACACTGGTGGATCTCTCACTGGAGATTTACAAGGCAATACGTTATCTGCTTGCGTTACAAGATGGTGGATCTTATTTAAAACTCTTAACACATTCACTGTTGAAAAAACTATCAATAACGTTGGGCCTTGTGATTTTTCATCATGTTAGCCAGCGAACACAGAATGGTAATAGGGGAGGTACACATATCCACCAAGAATTATGCGTGGTGTAGCCATCTCCCCATTAATCATGTGCGCAGCTCACGGTAAATGCACCACATTGCACAATCAAAAAAATTTCAAACATATGATGATTAGGCCTAAAATTTCTAAACTTGGCACAGAGAAAATCGGATAATGGTCCTCACTGATTATACCTAAGATTAAACATGCTTAATTCTAATGTATGAAGAAACTATTCAATTCTGTATAAAAACATTAAAAAGTTAATATGCGAGGAAATTTGTTATTATTTTATTTTATTTTGCAAATACACTTTATATGCAAGATAGACTTATATAAGTAAGACATAGTTGGAGCAGAAGTGGCGGTTATCTGGTGGCACGGGAGACAATTGGATAGTGACTCGCCACCATCCCCTCCACTTCGGTGGACATTGCTGATATTTCCGTGGCTACGCCTATCATGCCTGCTGCCCTCTGTTTCTATTCTGCAACTGCTGATTGTAGCAGCAAACCCGTAAAAAAAATTTAATATTAGGCTTAAATCACGATTTACGCTTTCTAAATGTGCAAGGAATTGCATGTGTTGTTTAGGTGTTGTATAGAGGATTTTGTTTCAGTTTTAGTTTTTTAATGCTCATGGTGAATGTGACCGTAAAGGCATACATTAGGCTAATGGACATCAACTTACAGACATCAGCTTACGGATGGGGCTAAAACCAAAGCTTTTTTTATAAAGTTATTTACAATGTTTTAAAATAAGCCTATTTGTTGAAATTATGCGGAGTGAGAGTTTTAACCGATTTCCTAGCTCTGTTACAACTCTGTGAGAGAGAAAGCCCAAACTTAACCGACTTCAATATGATCCTAGACCAGATTAGCTGCTCTTACCTGGCAATAATAAATTGTAATTACCTTCCTAAGTATACTGTAATATTTTATACTGTATGTAAATTGTAATCTTCCAGTTATAACACATTTAATTCCAATCCCAAGCTTGGTTGTCAACTTAAATACAGTATCAAAATATGAACTTAAAAAAAACCAAACTAATATGGATTTTGGTTTGCTGGTACGTATGCTATCTTTTCTGTATTCCTTTATTAATATTTGGCCATTATTATTTAAAGTCCAGGTAATGCTCTATGTAGAGTTTAATAATAGTTTATTATAGCCTTCTAGCTGAATCAATGACACCACTTTTATTGGTGTTTAAATTATAAATCCACTACTCTGAACTAATCAGGCCCAGACATTGTATGGTTTAGCAAACTTTTGGAACAGGAAGATTTTATGAATAATAATGCATGATATTGACTCAATAAATGCATTTACACACTGGTGTCCTGGATGTCCCGTACGTTTTGAGAAAATAAATCGCTTCCATGCTATTAAATGAGACCGTCCACACCTCATTTGCGCGTCCAGGACGACCGGGACACCTGGACATCCGCGACAGTTTTGTGAGAATCGGTCGAAAAGCGATATTTCACGAAATTCCACTTCTTCTGCGGCCTAGCGCATGCGCAAAGGCACTTCAGGTGCTTTCAGGTGTGGTTCTGAAGGTGCACTTCAGAACCACGTGCTTCGCTCCCCCACCTGCACCCCGCGTCATCTGCAGTGTGTTTACTGTTGTTGTTGGTGTTCTGTGCATTGTACCACAGACTAATACCAGAGAAGCTTTGATTGAGGAAGTGCGTAGTCATTCCTGTCATCTGGGATGCAACCTTAGAAATTTATAGGGACCAGGTTATGAAGAACGCAGCTTGAAACGATATTAAAGCAAATTTTTAGAACAATAGAAAGTTATGTTTTACTGTATTGCAACTATCATTAGAGCAACAATTATATATTTATAATTTGTTAAAGTCCTTGTTTTATATTAGCTTTTCTGACTTGATTGATCACCTGTCCTCATGAGTCATGCGTGGACGTTTGGGACGTCGCTGTGTGGTGTGAAAGGTTCCCGTCCCGGATGTCCAGGATACCAGTGTGCAAGGGCATTTACTACCGCCATTTACTCAAACAGAGCTTACAAAACTGGAACTTAATGGCGATTGGACTTCGAAACTGTGTTAAATAGCGGAAAATATCAATGGAACAAGGTAATAAAGTTTGTCCACGACAATTAGACTGCGGAACTGTGGCCGCAGTAGTAATGGAGTTGGTTCCATATATGGATAGTCGGGTCAAACTGTAATATCCGTATATCAACAATTGAGATTTTCCCTTTTTTTTAAATAAACAAGAAATCAGGTTTTTTATTGGCAAAATGTGTTTGGATTAGGAGGATTTTCAAAATGGTGGGGTTTTCAATAGCAGGACTCGATGTTTATTTAAAAAAAAATCTTTAACTTAATCTGACCAAGATATTAGTACCATAAAGATCAGTAAAGATGAAATCTACTGGAAACTCAATTCTGAAATTATACCAACTAGGCTAGTGAAAAATTAAACTTAAATATAAGTATGGTTAAAAAAAATCTCATGTTTCATATTAGGATTACAAATATTAAAACAGAACTTGAGAAAATCTTACCAGCTGTATTCAAATCGCTAGAAAATGGGTTGAACACAAGTATAAATAAAGGAGAGGGCAAGGTTTTTAAATATTTAAAAGAGGAAAGTGGTATAACAATTTTAAGGAACATTTAAGCTCTATTGTCAAATGTAACATGTGCAGCAAGTGTGCTTGACAGTAAACTCATCACCAGACTTTTCCTGAAACATTGTAAGTACATCAACACAAACATCACATAAACTCAATTACGTAAGTCTATTTGTCTGAAAATGTAAAGACATACTTATTTTAGTTCAACTATAACATGAATCAGAACAACATATGTATTCAAGAATGAGCACATATTTATTTTGTTTTTATCTTATTCCTTTGAACTAGCTCTTCTAAAGTAAGGGGGTTTCAGCTTTCTTTTATAGGCTATCCATTATCTTGGAGGAAAACATTTTGATTATTGTTGACATCTTTGCTCTGAAAATATATGAATGGATAACATTGAGTTTACCACTTTAAAAAGTGGTACAATAAACAGAAGGCCGTTGCTGTAAAGAAATATTTAAGCAGTTCTTGCTTGTTGACTGAGCAGTTTGTCTTGAGGTTATGCCGACTCAAGAGGCTGAGAGTTGTCGCAGGTAAAGGTGCTGCTATACATCGACGTCACGTCACGTCTTCATTCGCATCCATTCGCATCGATGGATCTGGCGATTCCGGAGGGGGTGCTATACATCGACGTCAAGCATTCGCATTCGCACTGGACGTCGCGTCCATTCCGCCAATTCTCACGGATTCCGCGCGCGCGGAAGTAAACAAAACAAACATTCCGACAAAATCCACCCTTGCTCTCATTGGTTCCGAAGTTTCCCGATTGCGTACGAAGATACTTGAGGCGAAAGCCGAACGGCCGAATGGACGTTGGTAGCGGCTATACAGCAACGTCGCGTCACGTCACGTCTTCATTCGCACCCGAATGCTCCTCAGAGCATTCAAGTGCGAATGGATGCGAATGAAGACGTGACGTGACGTGACATGACGTTGATGTATAGCCGGTTCCATTTGAATACACAGGGAGCATACCATGCGAACGTAGACGTGACGGGACGTGATGTGACATGACGTTGATGTATAGCAGCACCTTAACAATCACTTTTGTAGGCAACATTAAGCTTTGGTTTGTTTTTGCAAGTTAAAGTCATCATAGGTATTTTCAAGAAAATGCGCTAGAATTATCTGATTACATCATAGTATGAACTTAATGTAGGTTAAGCCTTTATACAACCAATAGCCAAAAGGAATCAATCCACATATAATGGAAGTATTTTAAACAGTTGTCAGCATAAAACAAGCAACTAGCAATCGGCATAAAACAAAGACGAGAGACCGACTAACATAACTCTGCTCCACTGCGGTCAAGGATACAGCCGAGTGCATACACAGCCAAATTACTAAGGGATCCGAGCGGCGCAGGTTTCATTTTTAAAATTACCTACATTCATTAATAAACCAATCAGCAGCATTTCCTATAGTTATTCCGTAAGAGAAACTGTTCTAATGGTTTAACAGAGAAAGCCAACAACAAGCCTAAAATATTAAAAAAATTATTTTCATAATTTCCCTGGGTGAAAAATAAGAGTCACAATGAAAGTTTTATCACAATGAAAAAAATATAAACACATATTGAATTTTTCTTAAGGACTGCCAGCTCATAATTTCAATTTGTTTCAGATAAGTGGTGATAGTATAATTGCATGGCTGTGTTGAGCATTTTTGGTATTATTTTTTTCTGGAGCTGTAGCTTTACATTTGAAACTCATTATATTTTTAACAACCCAGACCAATTTTGAATGCTTAGGCATATTTTTGTAGTGACCTTAAAGCTTTAAAAACTCCCACACATTTAGATATCAGGCCAACTTCCCATAAAAGTCTATTAACTTGGTTAAAAGCTGTAGTAAAATAGAATAATTTTTTTTTTTTAAAGTAATAAATCAACCAACCTTAGTGAGCAAAGAAAAGAATGATCTCCAATAATAGAGCTTTGAAATTGTAATGAAAAGAATAATAATTTTGAATTACTCTTCCTTTCATATTTTCACTGCAGTTTTTAAGACTCCAAATTGTGGATGTTAAACAGTCACACAAGAATACAGTAATAACTTGTTTGAAAATCCAGAGAAACAGAGTCTGATGGCACAACTTTTTAGCATTACATGGACCCAAATTTAAATTTTCTCTCAGGGGGAATGGTAATGATAAAATATCTCATATACAGTAGTGTTAATGTTTGACTGTTTAGTTTCACATATATTTTAATAGTTTTTGGATTGGCAAGAAAAGGGAATAACTGCTTGATCAGCATAATTTAAGTTGAGGCTGCACCAATAACAACAGAATAGGTGTTATTTTGTGTGCTTCTATGATATTGATATTTTTCTAAATTTTGACGAGGAATGTCATGACACTGATGTTGTTATATCTAATGTTGAACTGTTGTTGTATAGGATCGTTAATTGCTTGCAAAGTGACAAATGGCAACTCGGCCAGAATCGACCCTGCAGTGCATCGAACTAGCAACCTCAACATTACGAGGTGAGCACTCCAATCACTTGTCTACCCATCAGTTTCTGAATACAAATGTTAGAACACAAACCTTTAGATGATGTTATTGTTTGGTAAATTATTGCGGACATTTTCCATCACTTATTAGTAAAAAAACAAATTCACGACGTTTCGGGATCTGGAATCTGAACCCGTCTTTTCAGGTGGAAGAAATACCTAAAACAACATAGTTTCTTCAACCTGAAGACGGGATCAGATTCCAGATCCCGAAACGTTGTGAATTTGTTTTTTACTAATTAGTGATGGAAAATGTCCACAATAATTAACCAAACAATAACATAAACTCACCATCACAAACAATGAATTTTAAGCAAAGAACTCCAGATGATGATATAATTACTACTTAAAGAGTTTAACACAGCTTTATGTTATAACCCCCTTAAACAGATTCATCTTTCATCAATAAGAGAACTTACTATCTTTAGCCAACAGTGTTTAAAACCGTGCCTATCTATGGTACTTCTCTGTAACTTAAATTCTATGTTTCTTAAGTATTTATAACTAAAATGTAAGTTATTTTTCCACTGTCAAAGTAACATACATGAAACTTAAATTATGGACAACTAGTAATGCATTATTATAGTGAGCTTTATGGTTTGTCAATATAATGTTTAGAATAAAAGCAGGTCCTAACCTATTTATTGGTGGAGGCTTGACTGAAACGGATTCACTAAAGGTGGTGTTTCGTGGCGTCAGATTCAACTGAGGTTTGCCACGGGGAGACCATCTACGGACAAGAATCAACACGTCTTAGACACTCACTGTTGAACCTCTGCTATTAAACATTTCACTTACTACTCCATCCAATGTTATTCCTCAATACATCAAATTAAATAAATGGAGGGTGAATAATAGTTACAAAACATTTTTTCTAAGACCCAATTGTTCATTAAGAAAAGTTAATTCACTTTTTCTAAAGTCAGTAAAGGTACTCTCTAAGTAACCTTCACTATTTTTCCATAAATTCAGAGAAATAATATGAACACCACAGGTATAACAAAACTAACACTTTACAACTCAAAATATTTATGAACGGAACTTCCCCATACCCTTTAATGTTTATGTATGGATAATAGGGTTCAGAAAATCAGTAAAAAAAAAAATAATAATAATAATAATACCTCAGTTAAACAACCTCCTAACTCATGGTTTTATTCTTTAATGTTCCACCTCACATATTCCTTAAAATTTTTACTGAGTTTCGGGTTGCACTTTGATCCCAAACTTTACTGAATTCTTCACACCACAAAATGGTAAAGTTAAATGCTAAGTTCACTTTTCTTAAACAAAACTGATAAATAGATATAATTATTCATAACAAACTTCCAGTTAAATCATGTTTTTTTTCATATTAAATTATATATGAAAACCAAAACTACTAACAAAATTTTAACTCTAAAAAAATTTAAACTCTAAATAGGTATGTTTTTTCATTTAAGAATGGATCTTGTTATGTCTTGAATAATAAACCTGGTAGGTTAGGAGTAAGAGTATAAATTTTGTAAACCAAGTTGAATTACACAACAAACTAAATTTTGATAATTGAGGAATAACTATGAATACAGTTTGGGTTATCTTGAGTTAATTTGGGTTTGACAATTTTAAAACCAATTTTATCTGGACCCAAAGCAAATGATTTGTAACAAAATGAATAAAATTGGTGTTTGAGTTAGCACACTAGATAAATCTATATCTAAGATATTCAGGGTGTTTGGTAGTCAGTGTCAAAAAAATGTAAGGGGTTACTGAAAAAATGCAACAAAAATACAGAGTGTAGGCAGTTAAATCTCACTCCACCTTCCAACAACATCCACTTTTAGGTTTTTTTTTTTTTTTTAATTTCTTGGCATTGCCCATAAAAATCTTGTTTTACTTGCCTTTAACCATATCAATTGCCACTTTTTATGGCATCTTTAGAAAGAACACAACATTTCCCCTTATAATAAGTATAAACTGTCCCAATTAAGCCCTCTTAAAGCCTTGTAATATCTACTGGAAAACAATATTTAGGAAAATTAAGAAAATGTGTATATATTTTCCTTAAGAAAATTTTTTATGCGTCAAGCTACAACTGTCAAATGTCACCAAAACTTCCCCACATTATGAGCTTAAAAACAATCTGTGGGAAGTGACCTTCCCTATTTACTTATGGGGCGGATACCGGCATTTAAAATAATTACTAACCTTGTCTGTTGAAATAATTATCATTATTGGAAATTATCACATAGTATACAGCGTAAAAATTTACTATGGAACCCATGTAATAACTTTCACACCACAACAAATAAAAATACCAATATTCACAAATCATTAATGATGAGAGTAACCTACTTATCTGTGCCACAACCCAGAGGATAGCCGCTCTAGGGGATGGCCCTCTAGGAGTCAGTCCAAAATTTTAAATGTAAGCATATGTACCGCACATCCAATCGGTCTTACTTAGTAGAGAGTATAAAGCCACACACCGCATTCAAATGGTTGACCAAGGTCGAAATGACAGACAGTCAAACTTTCCATTAAAATCATATGACAAAAACTTTGAAATGAAATAACTAAAGGTAATTCAACCTTTTGAGGATGGGCTTGTAACATAACGCTCTAAATTTAAAGATGTTTAAAGTTTCATATTATGTGACTAAAGCCAATTAAGTTAGCTCTAAGACTTCTTTCGGGGCTGACCCTTCAAAGGAAGTTAATAGGAAGCTATTTGGGTTATATTGGTATACATATTTCATAAAAAAACCAACTCACAAATTGTATTCCGATTCATGCCCCTTAGTCAAACAGGAAAGGTCACTTTTAGCATAACATTTTAAAGCTCGTAATGTGGGGAAGTTTGCTGACATTTGACAGTTTGTAGATTGGCGCATAAAAAATGTCTTAAGATTCTGCAGTACCTATGCCACTTTGCTATTTTGTCTCATAAGAACAATGTTCAATTCAAAACATTACTGTGAGTTTGTTTTTATTCAAAAAAAGTCAAACTTGGTGTCATTTTAGATGTAACCACAGTAACTTTCATTTGACTTGATAGAAAATTAAGAAAAAAATTATCCACAAGAATAAAAAATAAAATATAAACACATATTAACACCATTTTTAAACCATGTTAAACCATTTTCAGGATGTTTATTAAAAAATTTATCCACATCATATTAACCACCATACCATTATGGTGAACATATTCAAGTTTCATGCGAATTCGATGCAATATTATTGAGATAAAGTGTTTCAAAGACACCTATAATTAACATGGTTCTTATGAGGCTAAAATCAAAGATGACGGAGTTACTGCAGACTCTTAAGTAAGTTTACCATTTGTCTAAATTAAAAATGTCTAAAGTAGATTTTACAAGGCTTTAAGAGGGTTCAATTGGGTCCAAATTTACTTATTCTAAAGGAAATTTTGTGTTCTATCAAAAAATATCATAAAAAGTAGTAGGCATAATTGGTTTGGTAAAGGGCAAATGTGCAATGACAAGAAATTTAAAAAACTTTGAATATGGCTGTTGTTACTGGAAGGTGGGGTGAGATTTAACTGCCTAAATTGCGTATTTTTGTTGCATTTTTCATGTAAATTTTTTGACACTGAGTACCAAACACACTTTATAAATCATGATTTAACAGGTGTTCCAGTAAATACTGTAATAGTATTAAATTATACCAAAACTTCCCTTAAAATAAATATTTGGTTTGTACAATTTCTGTATAGCAGTGTATATTAATGATATATGGTAAAAAAACTATGCACTGCCTATACCTATTTCAAAATTAATGTGCGGTCGAAAGACAGAATTTCATTTCCCACCCTGAGAAAGATCCCTTAATACCTTCCTGAATTCCCGTATTTTCTTCACAAACAGGTGTTATTTTAATTTTGTAGTTGAAATTCAGAGTAGATAATAGTGCTGATGATAGTTTTACTTCCCCTAGTTGCCGTTGCACACACTTCTCTTGTCAAAATAAGAATACTGGTTTACAAAAGAGCAAAACATTGGCATAAAGTGACATGAGATATTAGACAGCTGTAATATATCTCAGTGGTTGTGATTGGTTGGATTCTAGGCAATGGGAGAAACGAACTAAAATGGGGGAATTGAAATTCACGTTTCAACCGCAAATTTATTTTGAACGAGGTAAAATAAAAGGTGTGTAACAAAACTTTTTTGCAGCTGATGGATATCTAACATTAATGACACACTCTAGTTTTACGCAGTGCTTTAGAAGTTTGGGTCCAGAAATCCTACAAAGGAAATCAAATGCACCTCATGAAAAGAGTCGAGATTACCGAATCAAAACATATAAATTAGTACACTTTGGTAAAACATTAATTTTACTAACTAAACACAATACTACTTACAAGTTAAAGCATTATTTTTAAGGAATTTGTTAGTTTTTTGTATTAATGGTGTTAACAAATATCATAAAAAATGAAAGAACAGAATTATTGTAAAAATCTACTTATACTTCCAAATATCCTACGTGTTTGAGTTACTTTAAAACGGAGACTCAAAAGTAAATACAATAAAGTAACTCAATTGCAAGACAGTTCATTATTTAAACTACACTAACTGCAAACTAAAGTGTTACATTTTTAAAATTTGGCTAATCCCATATCATAAGTTTAACAGGAGATTCAACAGCAAGTCCAGATGAATAAAAAATAAAGGAAAAAAATAATCATAAATTTCCATGCACTACAAATAAGTTACAAGTTACAAATTAGTTTCCACAAGAGTAGTTCACCTGAAGTTCAGACCATAGAAAAGTTTGACAAAATTTAAAGTGTTATGAAGTCGCATAAATTGGAAATTAGTATAATGAATAGTCTCTAAGTGAAAATAGCTGGAAATAAAAATTCTCAGCCTAACAAAGGTCTCCTTTTAAAGAGAAAGATAGTCATAATAGGCTCCTACAACTAAATATATTAGTACAATACATAAGTCTTGCAATTACATTTCAAATAAACAATTTAACCTGAATGTAAGTCCCGGTGACATGAGAACATCAAAGAAAGAATGTCTTAGTTAGGCCTACTGGAATATATCAACCAAACAAAATCATTTGTAACCCATTGTTTTGAAAATACTATAGAATTATTTAATTAACTTTTCATAGATTTGTTGTAAAACATGTTACAACTTTAACATTTTAGAGTATTTAATGATTTTTTATTTTTCCAAGTTAAACATTGTCTGAAATCATGGAGAGCTACAATCAAAGAAGTAACAATATAACTTTACCTAATGATTTTTTTTGTTTTTTTTTTATAAATATTTATTATTATTAGGCCTAGTGCTTTTATTGTGTAATTTAGGAAATACTATTTAATTTATACTATAATATTAACAAAACTTTATATTTAATACCATGTTTTCATTTAACTGTCTGTTAGGATACTGAGAAAGGGGATAAGGTACCCTATATTTAGTAATACTTTGATTACTTCATTATTTATTTCCAAGTCATCATGAAAACCAGCTGCTATAGTTTATTTTATGTGTACACAGGTTGACACTGAACCGTATTTTCCGACCTTTTCGCTAAAAAAAAATTTAAAAACTTTCTAACAAAATAAAAATGTGAATTATAAACTTTTATTATAAATAATTTTAAAATAATTGTGAAAATCTTTTAAGAAGGTTGAATAAAAAAAAGTTATATATCCAACAAACTTTTGACAGTAAACATAGGCTTGTATCTTTATTTGTTGTTCATGGTTTAAATGTCATAAGATGTTATGTACAAAAATTACCTCATGGGAAAATTATTTGCAACTAATTCCAAATAACTGAATAAAGTAATTAACCAATATATTTATTTTTCTTTTAATGATGCTACTTAAAACTTAATTACAAACTAAATTCAAAGGATCTATGAAGCGGCTATATGACAGCTAAATAAAAAATGTACAGTATGACAAATGAGCTTAAAGGCAGGTTAACACTTAATGATCTGGAATAGCACAGACATGATATTAGTACGGTACTACAGTTCTTCTCTTTGACCACTTAAAAAAGATGAATTATGCAAACTAAGGGTTTTTTTCAATGCCATACAATTAATACCCGTTTCAAAACCAAGCGTAAAGACTCCATAAATATTAGCCTATTTTGATAAAAAAACTCAACTTCCTTATAACTTTCTCTAAGTTAAAGGTGCCTATGAACACAGTCACTCTGGCTCATATACGAGCCACCCTGGTTACTGAGACAGACCATGGTACGCTAAGAATATTGCCTGTTGAGGACTATATGTATCAGTGTGACCACCCCAACAGAACAGACTAAATATTTCATTACAGTACATGGATTAGTTTTATAAAGTATTAGTGTGGCCAAGTACTATCAAACCGCAATATGCCTATACCGCTATGAAAGTCTTAAGGCTCTGAAAAAACTGGTACTATATCACAATTGATCACTTAGTTGCATAGCAGCACTGGCTTATGTCTGAACTGCAGGGCTATTTTAGAGATTCCGGCCGACTCATATATGAGCTGGCTGGGCATATATTTGGCACCATCCTACATTTTGTGAGTAATTTCTGCATGGGGGGAGCAAACTTGTTAAGTATAAAAACCTATTATTTAAATTGAGTAAAACGAGGAGTGGATTGTTTGCCTGCCTTGATATGGCTTTGCTCTCTTGCGATGCCGATCACCACAACAAAACACAGGTAACCTATTCAATCGGTTTTCACTCAGTTTTGTCATTGTTATTTACAATGACACAATTTCATTATTGGTTGATTTGCGCAATAAAAGGGATAGCACCCCAAGTTAAAGGCCAATTCCTCGTGACAATCTACTTGTGAACTAATTTTGGCAAAATCTCATGAGCTTGTCCTATCTTTATTTTAGGACAAAAGCAATGACCTTTTGTATATAGAAAAAACCCTGTTAACAAGGTTTTGCTCACACCTCTTTGCTTATGTAGTAATGTTAGTTCCATGAGTTTAAATAACTAAGTTACCAATGGCAGATTGTATGATCTTAAAGAAAGTCAACAGAATATGCATACAAAAAATATCCAGATCAGTGAATTAAACAATTTTCTACCTGGTGGGGGCTACTAATAAAAAAATTATATCGCTTCAGCCCAACCGCACAGTAGTAAGAATAATTCAAACCAAAAGGAGGTTAACAAATAAATAAACTTCACCTAAAAATACAAAAGATCAAAGGCAGGAGTTGTGGTCAAAGAGTTGTAAACTACAACATAATAAAGCAGAGCACAGAAAGCGTCGGGTCGGGTGTAACGAGTGGGTGATGAGACAATTAGTAGGCTACAATATGGAACTGCAGAGAACAGACACTAGGATCATTCCAGTGCACTAACCTGTGACTAATTTTTCCATATCGCTTGCTGACCCACTATTTCTTATTGTACAAAAACATAATATTCATAAACTAGTGGTCTTCCATCACATATTTATACAGAACTAAATAGACCAACTAAAATATTCACCAACATAAAAAAGTTACTTACTATTAAGTAAACTCTTGAAATAAAACTGTTAGCTGTTTCTTTTTTGGACTCTTTTCATTTATAACAATACTATACACAAAACATTAAGTTGGTAGCCTGCGACTGCAATTTGTAATCTCTTACGTTATTCAAATTTGTATAATACGCAAAATAATTAGAAAATTTGAAATGTTTTAATGGAACTTCCAAAATAGCAAATGGAACGATTTGAGAAATACACACTAAATTTTGCAAGTGAGAGAGGCCAATTTCTAAAACTTCCAGATGAACTGAATAAAACTGGTTTAGGTTTTTCCACCATAAAATTCAATTACCGTATCCTACTCTTAAGACAACTTGTTTTTGGATATTTTCTTGGTTGTCAAATTTAGCTAAATAACGTTATTGGTGTGTTAATATTGAAAATCTAAAATTAAACCCCGAATTACTGTTAGGATATCACCTGAACTTTTCAATTTTTTTTACATGGTACAGTAATAGGTATTCAGTCAGGTTTAGCCTATATGAAAGTGACAAAAACATACTTGTCTATTTGAAAATTAAGAAACAGTGTTGATATAGGCCCTAAGTCATGGTTGGCAAATTTACGCCAATTAATTAGTGAATATCACGGCAAAAGTAAAAAAAATAGCTAGGGCCTATCAATATTTAATTAATCACAAAAAATCTCCCATACATTTACTAGCCTATATCAGCCCAATATCTAGTTCAAGGGTTAATGCTAAGTTAAGTTAGATGTGACTACAAAAGAATAAAGAAGAATATCATAGCTATTATGGTTACTTTTTACTACTGTACTAAGAAATAATGAATTAGCAAAAACAAATTAGTATTAGACACACAAATAATTAAAACCTACACAGTTTAGAGAAGGACAGACCAGAGGATTCCCTAAAACAGGGTTAAGGTCAACAACGATATAATAAATTAGCCACAGTGAGCTACTGAAAGGTGTTGAAGATACCTTTTAGCACCGGCCGACACTGGTTCACTATTCTGCTTCCTAAAATATAAAAAGGTATAGTTAGAATACACTGTAGTTTATTCTTAGTCAGAAACAAAATTTTTTCATAATACTGTACAATACAAATAAAATAGATAAAATAAAATAAAATTGATTCCTATTATTGAAAATATATACGGTAAATATTATTATAAAATAAACCTTAATGTATTATCTAAAGGTTTTGACTCTTATCAATAATAGCTTACAGCTGTCTCCTGGACTTCACAACTGCAGAAATTGTTGCCCTATCTACAACGGAGGCTGAGTTTGTTGCCGCCAGTGAAGGTGCGAAAGAGCTGGTGTGGCTCAAAAGACTTATATCTGAGATCACTTAAGCTCAGGAGGCACCTATTTTGTTTGTTAAAGCCAGTGCAATACAATTGATGAAAAATCATGAATTTCATTAACAATCAAAGCTCATATACTACTATTTTGTGTGAGAACTTTACCAGAGGAGGAGTGACATCAACGTTGGGATTACGTTTTGAGGATCAACTGGGAGACATATTTACAACAACAAAAATATATAATTACCCCCGTCGCAGCAGACCTACGTACTCAGCGAATTTCCAAAGAATTATTGTTTCAACATCAAAGAACTTTGTGACTATCTTATATAATTATTTTATCATATTACAAGGAAATATAATATATTTAATGGCATATATTTCTGAGTAAATTATTTTTATTTAATAATTTATATATTAATATTTATATTGCAATAAATTACTTTTTTAACAGTAATAAAAGTGCATATCCAAAGCTTCCTTGCAAAAGGAATTATTTATTTACAAATAACAAAACATAAACATTTCAAATTTGACAAACATGCAGAAGACAGCTGATCAGCTGATTAGGAACAGATACTTTATTATCTCCATCTGTCTTGCTCCCATTATACACTTATTTTCCATGAGAATACCATAGCATTTAGCATCTAGGTTTGCTGCCATGTGGGTTTTTGATCAAATCTTAATTACTCACCACCTAGTGAAGGTTCATAATATTTTTTATGAAGATATGTTGATAAATAAGCGATATATAACTTTTTAAAGATTTACCCATAAGAATAACATGGGAAACTTGATTTGAATTTTCTCCATAACCAGTTAAGCTATTTTAATGATTCAAAATACTAAATTGTTGGTTTTTAAGCCCTTTTAAATGGTTTTGGTTGAAATTCTTGAATTTTGGAAATTGGTGTTCAAAAATGCCAAAAACCCATTTTTGACCCCTTTGAAACCCCATAAAACCCCGTTCCCATAACCCGACAATGCTGGTTCGCGAACTCATGAAAATAGACCTGGTCTTACACCTTCATACCAAATTTCATCATAATCGGAAGTCCCCTTCAAAAGTTATCGGTACCACGGACACACACACACACACACACATATATATATATGCCTATATATATATATATATATGAAAACGAACGAATGGTGTTTTTGGCTTCTGGGGACCTCAAAATGAAAAAATTAAGTGGTCCCGGGCTTAGGCCTTACCATGGCTACTACCGTAATAGCGTATTCCCTATAGGGAAATTCGCTAAAAAAACAATAAATTCAATACAGTTAGGCTAAAATTATGTGCTCTAACATTTGACTTACAAATAAGCGCAGGGCAGATTTTGTGATTGTCCACTATACAAAAGAAGTACCTTGGGTGGACCGCTAAACGCGGGTGTCACATACAAACCGAGGGCCTGAAAATAAGCTAAAACTCTCTTTTAAGATTGTTTGAATTAATGTGATTTTTTGATAAAATTTAAAGAATAAACTGATCATGAATACTTAGGTCATACCCACCAGCCTGATAAAGACAATCTAATGTTTGTTTTAATACAATGTTTAGTTCTAAGCTAAACAGAACTGGGCAGTGGGCTTTCCACTGTACGGGTGTTTCTTGGCGACCCCGGGGTACCTGAGCCAAGCTGTGAGACTCTCCTCACAGTTCTTCCCGAGCTAGGGCCTTTCTTCTCATCTTTCAGGTCTTAGCTCACCGTCTTTATTCTTTCCTGAGCTAACCTTGCTCACCTTCTTGTTTTCGACCCCGAATCAAGGGTGTCTTTCCACCTTCTTTCGACCGGCGCATGCTGGGGGGTCCTGGGAGTGTCCCTGTTGTGTTGCAGGGACTGATGTGTGCCTCGCACTGCCGATGGTCTCCTCCAGTGTGTCGTCAGAAGCCAGCCGCTTCGGACCTTAGTCAGGGGGTGCGGCATGGATGCAGGGATCGGACTCTGCATTGCCACGGTGCGACCCCCAGCACGTCCGGCACATTTTGTGTATCGGTGCTGGGCAAACGGAGGTTCGGGCCCCGGAGTACCGGGGTAGGGGTGTCTTATCTCCTACGGGGGGTAGACCTCCGAGGGTGTACCCGCTCTCGGCCGATGAAGGGCCGCCTCTTGCCGCACGATGCGCTGGTGATAAAATAGCATGGATTTTAAAATGCAAAACACGAAGTTAAAGGAGAATGAGCAGGCCACCTTTAAGCGCAGCTCAAAACTGCAGAGGTCCCCGACCTCGAAGACTGGGATGCCGACAGGGGGAATTAAAACCTCCCCTCCGCCGATCCCGTTCAAGGCTACTGGTGTCGCCGGGTCATCGGCCGTAACCGGAAAGGAGAAAGATGAGGTCGAGCTGGGTATGGGGAAGACTGAGCCGGTAACACCTCTAGCCGGAATGCAAGGAATTCCTCCCAGGAAGAGTCCTCTTCGTCCGGCATTCGAGATGCAAATGCTTCGGCAGCAGCAGGACGATGCCAACGAGGAGGAAGACTCATGTCTGAAGAAAATTAACGATCTTTTGAAGGAGATGGCCAAGGCTCTCCTTATTCAGAAGAACGTCAACAAGGCGATTAAGGACGGAATTCCAAAACTCGAGGATTTCCTTGGCGAAATCGAGGAATGCCGGAAGATCAGGCTGAAGGCAGTGAAGCAGGAGCGCGACGTTATGAACCGAGTTATGACTGCTTCGCCTCAAGCTCATCTGGCTGAGTACCAGACTCAAGCCAGAAAGCGAAAGAAGAGGCAGAGCGGTTCATCGCCGGGAAGCCCTGAGCTTGTTGAGGTGGACTCAGTGCCGATACCGGTTTTTGTCACTGCGGCATCGCAGACATCTCCTGTCCAGGCTACTCAATCCACCCCGGGCGCTGTCGTGATTCCAGCGGCTACTCCTGCAGAGGTTCCTGCTCCGGCGGCTAATCCTGCCTTGGCAGCAAACTCTGCCTCAACACCTTTGGGGGGCTGGAAGACGCGCCTGTCTAAGAAAGAAAGGAGGAGGCAGAAGCAAGCGGAGGCAGCTTCGAAAAGTGCGTCGAGGGTGGAGCGGAAGCAAGTCTCAAACCCGGTTGGGGAGGCCTCTGGCAAGACTGCCAGAAAGCCTAAACAAACCAGGCCTAAGAAGCCCAGGACGGAGGCAATCTTGATCAAGCCCTTAGGGGGGCGATCTTTTGCCGATGTTCTGGGTCAGATTAGATCGCAGGCCAAACCGGAAGAGACCGACACCGTTATCAAGTCTATTCGGCGAACCCAGAACGGGGATGTCCTCCTCGAACAGGGGAAGTCGAGTGACAAGATCGGTTTTGCCGCTTCCCTCAAGACTACACTTGGGGACAAAGGCTCCATCAAGGCCCTAGAACCGAAGTGTTCGGTCGAGATTCGGGACCTTGATGCCCTCTCCACCGAAGATGAGGTGACCCGTGCGATCCAGGTGGCACTCCCGGAGATACCGGCTGATGGAGTGAGGGTATGGCTGACGAAGCCTAACCGAAGTCAACTCCGGATGGCTGTTGCTGAGATGGGCGAAAAGCACGCCAATAAGCTGCTTAGCCTTCAGCACCTCAGAGTCGGTTGGGTCAGTTGCAGGCTCAAACGGAGGGTGGTAGTTTCGAGATGCTTCCGCTGTCTCGGTTTCGGCCACTCCTCCCGAAACTGTAAAGGGCCCGACAGGAGTGCCAACTGCTTCCAGTGTGGAAGCCAGGGCCACAAACGTAAGGAATGTTCCTCGAGCCCCTCCTGCTTCCTCTGCAAGGATTCAGGCTCCAGTGCCCTCGGTCACTTACCCGGGTCTGGTCAGTGCGGTGCCTTCAGAGTCGCACTTGAACAGGCAAAAGGCAGCGGCCGGTAATTCGCATCCGCCAGGCCAACCTTCACAGATCCTGGGGAGCTGATAACCTTCTAGATCAGCTCGCCCGAGAACTTGGTGCTGACGCGCTCCTTATCAGCGAACAGTATCGGGACAGAGACCCAAACATTTGGATCTCGGACAGCCTCGGTACTGCTGCATTTTGGGCACGTAATACACGAGATGTCTTGGTGCGGAGTCACGGGCGCGGCCGAGGATTCGTCTGGGTTCGGTGTAGGGACGTGACTATCTTCAGTTGCTACCTCACACCCAACGAGGCCGTCCAGGACTTCCGCGACAAGATAGATAGCCTAGAGGAGTGCGTTCTCGGCACCACCGGGCATGTCGTCGTTGGTGGCGATTTCAACGCCAGGGCCGTCGAGTGGGGAATGCCCTCTACCAGTTCCCGGGGGAAATACATCCTGGATTTCATCGCCAGGGCCGGTCTTGTCGTCCTCAACCAAGGCGACACACCTACTTTTCGGCGCCCCGGGCTGAGAGGCACGATCCCTGACGTCACCTTTGCGTCTGAGTCGCTCCTTCCGAGGATCTCTGGCTGGAGGGTTGTGGAGGACTACACGGGTAGCGACCACCAATACATCGTTTTTGAATTGCATGATCAGGCAAATCGTCGAGTTTCCGCATTTCGGGAAGGGCCACGCCGGTGGAACACCAACAAACTGGACGTGGTCAAGTTCACCGAAGTCATTTCTCGGGGAGCGCAGGGGAATCCTGGTGAGGCTGGCGCCGAGGCATTAGTAACATCCACGATGGAACTGATCGTCTCGGCCTGCGACCAGTCTATGCCGTGAAGGAAACCCCGACGCGACAAACAACCCGTTTACTGGTGGACTGAAGAGATTGTGGAACTCAGAATAACATGTTTAAGAACTAGACGAGCCGCCACAAGAGCGAGAATTCCCGCAGACAGAGTTCGTAAGTCGGAGGCCTATAAAGCTGCGAGAAAATCTCTCCGCCAGGCGATCAACAGGAGCAAGGCGAATAGCTGGAGGAGACTTCGTGACGACGTTGACTCCGACCCGTGGGGCCTGGGTTACAAACTTGTAACACAGAAACTCAGCGCCCGCTCTCCACCTTCCATCATGGAGGGCCCCACCATGGGGAGGATCGTCGCTGCATTGTTTCCTGAACATCCACAGCGACCGCCGGTTGACTTCGGACGGGTAGAGGACGTTCCACTTTTCACTTTCGAGGAGCTGGAAACCTCCGTTCTCTCCCTGAAGAGCAACAAGGCTCCTGGCCCGGATGGGATTCCCAGTGAGGCTTTAAAGAAAGTATTTTCAATCAACGCTGACTTGTTGTTGAGAATGTACAACGCCTGTTTGGTAGAAGGGGTGTTTCCGGCTCCCTGGAAAACAGCCAGGCTTGTACTGATCAGCAAGGGCAAAGGTGATCCCGAGCTGCCGTCGTCCCACAGGCCTCTCTGCATGTTGGACACGGCTGGGAAGCTGTTGGAGAAGCTGATCCGTTCCCGCCTGACTTCTGCTGTGGAAGCTGCCGGGGACTTATGCCCCCGTCAGTACGGCTTCAGAAAGGGACGGTCAACGATCGACGCTGTCACCGAAGTTCAGAGAGCTGTGGAGAGAGCCGAGAGCCACAACCATTTCTCCCGCCGAGTAGTGCTTCTTGTTACGCTTGATGTCAAGAATGCCTTCAACTCGGCGAGGTGGGTCGATATGTTGGATGCGCTTCGCAACACCTTTCGTATTCCTGCATATCTGTTGCGGCTCATCGAGGATTATCTACGCTCTCGAAGCCTGATTTATGACACGAGGGACGGAATGCAGACGATGGAAGTCACTTCTGGTGCCGCACAAGGTTCAATACTCGGCCCGGATCTCTGGAACGTTGCCTATGACAGCCTCCTGAGGTCCGAGATGCCTGAGGAAACCACTTTGGTTGGGTACGCCGATGACATTGCTGCACGCAACGTTGAGCTGGCCCAACTAAAGTTGAACCGAGTCATGCGTGTGGTCAACACCTGGATGTCAGATCACGGTCTCTCGCTTGCTCTCAGTAAGACGGAGATTGTGATCCTCACGAAAAAGAGGATCGACACCGTCGTCCCATTCCGAGTGGGAAGGGAGGTGGTCACATCAACTCGTGCCGCCAAATACCTTGGGGTTATGGTGGACACCAAGTTAAGCTGGAGGGATCAGATCTTCCGTACGGCGGACAAGGCCGCTAAGGTAGTCACTTACCTTAGTAGGCTGATGGCCAATGTCGGGGGTCCCCGATCCAGCAGAAGACGTCTGTTGATGTCCGCGGTCCAGTCCGTGCTCCTTTACGGGGCAGAGGTGTGGGCAGGCGCTCTAGATAAGGAGTGCTACAGGTTGCGACTCGCCCGGGTTCAGCGTCAAGCTGCGCTCAGGGTGTGTTCCGCCTACCGGACAGTGTCCGAACCTGTCGTCCTGGTGGTCGCCGGAGTCATCCCTGTCAAGCTCTTGGCAGGGGAGAGGAAAGCAATTTATCAGAGACAAGGCGAGATCGGCAAGGACACGGCAAGAACAGAAGAGCGCTCCCGAACCTTCCAGCAGTGGCAACACAGCTGGGAGCACGACACCCGAGGACGATGGACTGCGCGACTTATCAAGCAGGTCCAACCATGGGTGAAACGGCGGCATGGGGAGGTGGACTACTACCTGACCCAATTTTTGACAGGTCACGGCTATTTTCGGTCGTACCTGAACCGGATGGGCAAGACCGGTTCACCGGACTGCATTTATTGCCCGGGTGTTCCCGACGATGCGGAACACACATTCTTCCGCTGTCCCCGTTGGAAAGGGCCCCGCCTGGAGGCCACACAAATCTTTGGTGCATTTTCGGTGGACTCGGTCTGCCAAAAGATTTTGGAGGATGAGGGCAACTGGGATTGTTTGTCACAGTTCGTCCGGGGCATCCACCTGGAAAAGAAAACCGATCTGGACCGCGAAGTGGCCCAGATCCCTTGATCGAGCGGCTGGATAAGGAGCGAGCCCCACGGGCGTAAGCCAAATTTAGGCCTAGCCTGACGTAATGTGATAAACAATTCCAGGTTAGAATCCTAAAGAATAGAGGCGAGGTTTTTAGTGGGTAAACCCGTTTTTAGGGGAGCCCCACACTACAGGCTTGCCACCTGTGTGCGTAATGCATTTTTCTCACCTCTCCCTCAAAAAAAAAAAAAAAAAAAAAAAAAAAAAAGTATCTGAGACTACCATTGTAAATGTCTACAAACCGCCAAACATCCAGTGGTCAGATACAGTTCTCTCTACTTTTGAACATCCTGTGGTATATGTAGGTGACTTTAACAGTCATCACACCCTGTGGGGATTCTCGTCTGATCATGACAACGGCACTCGTCTTTTAAGCTGGGCTGAAAATAACAACTTTTTCCTGGTATTTAATGCCAAAGACCCACACACTTTCCATTCAGCTCGATGGCGTCGTGGGTACTCTCCAGACTTGTGCTTTTGTTCTCGTGAAAGATCAACAACACCCACACCAACTTGCAGGAGGGTCCTAGGTGCCTTTCCACATTCTCAGCATAGGCCTGTACTAATATCAGTGGGAATCCAAATTCCTCTCGTAAGATCTTTTCCTCGGCCTAGGTGGTACTTTAACAAAGCTGAGTGGGAGGCCTTCTCCACCAGGCTTGACAAAGGCATTGGGGTTTACCCCTCCTAAAATAAAAAAAACAATAACGGTTCATAAAACTTGTTCTGTCTTGCGCTAAAGCGTCTATTCCAAGAGGTTTTAGGAAAGAGTATATACCAGGGTGGAGTCAAGAGTGCGAAGACCTTTACAGTGAGTTCACTGATACTGCCGACAGAGATGTAGCGGACCAACTGCTTTACTCTCTCGACAACACCAGGAGAGAGAAATGGGTGAAAACTGTTGAGAACATGAACTTCACCCAAAGTAGTTGCAAAGCCTGGTCTCTTCTCAGAAAGCTCTCCACTGGTAAAACAAATGATAAAAACACTGTCTCGCAAGGCTAGACAGTGGCTTCTTGCAGTTTTTGACAACATAATGGAAACCGGCGACTTGCCTGGCATATTTAGAAAATCCAAAATAAAAGCTGTCTTGAAGCCCGGTAAAGATCCATAACTGCCCGAAAGTTACCGACCCATAGCTCTTCTTAGTGTCTGTTATAAGCTGCTCGAGAGGTTAATATACAACAGAATCCTCCCTGTTCTCGATTCCAGCATCCCCGTCGAATAAGCTGGGTTTAGACCTGGGCGCAACTGTTGTGACCAGGTTCTAGCTCTTACTTCTTTCATCGAGAATGGGTTTGAGCAAAGACTGAAAACCTCCGTTGCTTTCTTAGATCTTACTGCAGCTTATGACACTGTCTGGAGAAAAGGCCTCCTTATTAAATTTTAAAACCTGATTCCTTGCCCTTTCCTGTTGCGTCTCCTCAACTCAATGCTCTCCAACAGGATGATTAAAGTATATTTGGGACGAAAGGAAAGTACTTTTAGGCAACTAAAGGATGGCCTGCCACAGGGGTCAGTGCTCGCACCACTGCTGTTTAATGTGTATACAGCAGACATTCCAGACACTCGCTCTTCAAAGTTCGTTTACGCAAATGATATAGCTCTGGCTTATCAGCACAAGGAATTCCAACTAGCTGAGGAAACACTAACAAATGACCTCACGACCCTCGGCGAATACCTTAAAGCCTGGAAGCTAAATCCAAACCCAACAAAAACCGAGGTTTATTGCTTCCACTTGAACAATAGAATGGCCCACCAAAAGCTTAAAACTGTATTTGACGATGTTGAGCTAAAGCACAATAAAAATCCACAGTACCTGGGGGTCACTTTAGATCGGTCCCTGACATTCAAAAGCCACCTACAAAAGACAGCAGCCAAGGTGAGAACCAGGACTAACATTGTCCATCACCTTGCTGGCTCCACATGGGGAGCTAACGCACACGTTCTGCGAACCACTGCTCTGTCATTGGTATATTCAACTGCTGAGTACTGTGCTCCCGTGTGGTTGAATAGTGTGCATGTCAGGGATATCGACGTCCAGCTAAACAGGGCTATGCGAGCCATTAGTGGTACACTCATGGCAACCCCTGTTCCCTGGCTCCCGGTCCTGTGTAATATCGCTCCACCTGAAACCAGACGAAGGGATGCACTCATTAGGGAATATACTAAGATCTTATCTGCTCCACACCTACCCATCCATGATTACCTACCCCAGGAGACGGGCAGATTGAGGTCTCGAAGACCACCACTGCGGACAGCTTCCCAGTTGACGGACACAAACTTTTCAATCCATACCAACTGGACTTCCTCCTGGGACTCTTTCCAAGGTCGGAATCACTTTTTGATTTCTGACCCAACCTTAGCAGTAAGTGGTATGGATCTTCCTCGGAAGCAGTGGACTGTTCTCAATCAATTCCGCACTGGAGTGGGAAGATGTAATTATTGGAAATACAAATGGGGAATGACAGAAGACCAGTCATGCGGCTGTGGAGCGGAGTGCCAGACTATGACTCGCATAGTCAATGAGTGCCCTTTTGAGTGCTTTCCCGAAAGGGCTGATGGGCCTTCATTGTGCAAGTGAAGCTGGGCTGCAATGGCTTAGCACCCTGGATTTAGCTTTATAGAGAGATCATAAATGTTTATTTTAGTTCTATTTTAAATGTATTGACGCAGGTGCTTTGCACTGCAGAACATATTTTATTTACTTTATTATTAGGCTATTATTATTAAGATGGTAGCTGGCTGTAACAGCCATACGATGTATAAATATATATATATATATATATATATATATATATATATATATATATATATATATATAGTTGTAATGAGAGTGGTAAATGAATTAACTTATCTGGTATATTTAAAAACTCTGTAAAACTATTGACAGCGACCCTGACCGTACTAGTTCAGTATCCAGAATTCCATAGCCGTTGTAATTATTTATTAAAATATACATGATAAATAGATCACTCCATGAAAAGTCACATTTTAGTAGTTTCCCCCAAATTTTATTACTCGAGCATTAACTTATTCTTCTTATTTGGAGGATTATTCTCATTGGGAACAATCAAGGCTTCTACGAGTAATACTTCCTTGAATTTGCAAGTTTGTAGGGACAAAAGTAAGGTCGCCTAGAAAGTAAAGAACGTTCTCACATCACATGCAAGCTAGTTTCTTTCTAGGGTGCCACATTTCAGAGCCAAGCTTTATTACTGTGCAGTTGTGCTACTTTTCTCCAAAATAGATTTCAAAATAAGCACATTTAAAATTCCACCAAATGTGAAGTGTAATATGGCAACTGTTTTTGAGACCGTCCTCTTACTGACCCTCAGGGGTAATCAAAGTTCATTTTAAGTTGAGAGAAACAATAAATTCAATCGATAACCCTTTCAAAAACTAAAATGACCAAGATCGAACAAAAATACTTGACAGGGTGTCTACTGAACTTGAAACTAAAATTCCGGGACAATTATAGAGAAATTCGCTAAAATTAAGAACATTAGCCAGTTTCCTGTAAATTTTAGGTTAATTCCCAAACATTTCATGGCAACAAGAAATTTTGGTAGCCTACAATTACAATCCGCCTTGCAAAACTCCGTCAATATGGCCTAAATGGTGCTGAACTTAATCTCTTTTTGAAGCTACCTTTAAAATATAAATTACACACAAAATACCATTAACAATGCCCTCTCAGATCTCATTAGGGCCTACCATTTTAATTGGTGCAGACCTTTAAAAAAATATCTGATTAGGGCTTAAGTTACTCTTTAAATTCAAGAAACTTAAGTTTAATTGTAAGTAGGGCTACCTAGTTTTTATCAGCTTGAAAGAACAATTTCAAAAAGACATTTACGGCCTCCATCCAATTTTGACACATTAGCAGATTCTCCTTCCATTGCTGAATAAAAATGAGGGTTAAAAGGTTAAAATAAATAAGGCTCCGGAAAAAAATTACAAAGCCTATAACTTAGCCTAGGCCTATAACTTCGAGTTGTGTGGTAGGCCTAGACTACGCCTACAAAGGAAGAATGTAGGCCTACCGAACTTGCATTGCTTCCTAAGAAAAGTTATTTGCACTAAGAACCGTAATAAACATGCTTACGGCTTTCTACAGTTGACAGTGTTGACTAAAAAACAGATTTCAATTTCACATCACTGGCTTAATGGAAAATTAGGCTATCAGAATAGTGGGTTTTATAACAGAAACAAAATTACTTACTCCATATCAATAGCAACTGATGCAGAAGGTGAAACAACGTCAACTGGCTCAATCGATCCCGGAGGTAATGTGAGGTTTAATTTATTTTTTGGCATGATTCAATAAATCATCACAGGAGGGTGGACACCATAGGCGCTGAGGGATATCATCTAAGTCCGTTAGGCTTAGGCTTAAGATGCCCAGCCTTGACTGTATTTCTCAAGAATCAACACTATTTCTTTAAGAATTCTGTTAACCTTATTCCATTACCAGGACACGATTTTATTTTATGGGTCTGTTACAATAGAAACATTGCTACTTACTCAGTATCAATAGCTACTGTTGCAGAAGGCGAAACAACATTAACTGTATCAACAGATCCCGGAGGTAATGTGAGGTTTAATTTATTTTTTGACATGATTCAATGAATATACACAGAAGGGAGGACACCAAGGCCGCTGCGGGATATCATCTAAGTTCCAAAGGCTTTGGGCTAGATGTGCCTAGCCCAATCTACGGCTCTTATCAAGGTTCTTCACTTCACCAGTCAAATAACTCACAACGTTAGGAAATATTTGATTATTTAGTTCCGGTGATTAAATGTCTCCAATGTTCACTCGCGGTGCACACTCAATAGCGGCGGAATGAAACAATATCGGCCTGGACGATAAACAAAGCAAATGTCATTGATACATTTTGAGCCAATTCTCATATAATGAAGCCATGAGGATAAAGTAGCACTCAATATTTATGTCCAAATGAACAGAACCCGTATATAGCCCATTTAAATCACAAACAAAATCTTCGATTTCAATAATTTCGTCACTCAACGACAAGGTATTGACTGTCTGTCTCTGTCACTCATCCATCTAACTCAGAGATAAACAAGGGAATGGCGCTTCTTAACATCAACGTGACACCAGATGTGTCCTCCGGAACAACACAAAAAGTATTCATTTTGTTAGTTCCAACTTTACTGACTTGGATCGTTAGTGAGGGCTCACTAGTGCGCGTAGTGGTTGGTGTCAGAAGTTTTCTCTACAGCCAATCACGACATCAATGAACCAGTTGTTTCTATTCCATCCGCATCAATCGATAGTGTAGCAGATATGTTTCCAAAACCACTGGTTTGACAGCGTTAACGATTTCCGGGACAACCCAACAACTGGGCAACGATTGATTGCTGCATTGACTTTGTAGGTTGAGAGTGGACAGTGGAGTGGAATAGGAACGCTGATCACGGACCAAAAAATAAGAAATAAGGCACCTATTCATTGCATTGTTGATAGTTAGTTGCTATAGTCATTGATTATAGATAACTAAATATCTATAGTCAATGCTTTAACACTATATAAATGTTAATGTTATTTAATTATAAATTGAAATTAAACGTTCTGGAAACTTTTGTAGTGACGAACTGGTAATCCGCTATGATTCATGCTATTTTAATTTTACGATTAGGGCCTTTTAATTCTATGAGCCACTAGATAAATGATTTTAAATTAAAAATTTTTCCTACAGATAACTCTAAATATATTAGCCTCTGGCATACTCCACTACAGTGGAGTCCCGATAGTCCAAACTTCGGTAATCCAAAAGTCCAGAGCTAAAATTAGGATTTTTTAAAATATGACAGTAAGAAAGAACAATAAGTTATAACAGTTACAACGGACGGATTCGTAGCTGGTTTTGGAAGAGATAAGTTGCTCGCCAAAAATAAACCAGAAAGTAGTAAAAAGGATATTTTTATCCTACTGAATTCCAATACTTCTGGCACTTGGTTGTCTCACCTTTGAGAAAAATACGACGATGAATTCCTGAACTTGGACGTATTAACTGTTTGATACGTCGCAAAAGCAATTAAGAATAAAACACATTTTAATAGCAACAAAATGGTATAAAAACCTTTTTTTATCATTCTGCACGAAATCAGCCTGTTTTTTGTTCTCTCAATAATACCAAAACCGATTCTTTTCTGTCCTTGGACTGAAAAATCAGATGGAGAATTTTTTAGGTCCTAGTACTGAAAAGTCAGCTGTTTGCCAAGTATATTACTATTGATTTATTTATGTTGATGAGCAGAATTTTGAAATTCAAACGTTATGAAAAGCATTGTTTGTAAATAACAGAAATGTAAACACAGCATATTACTTACTTTGTAAATATAACCTCGAAAATACGACTTTATAGTTGATATTTTTAACGATCAAAAGTCTTATTTTCGCATTATGATAAAAACCGTTGTTTACAGTTGCTTTTACAGTCGTTTTTAAAAACTCGGCTGCGCCTCGTTTTTAAAACACGATTGCGCACCAAAAAGACCCACTTTTGCTCCTAGTGATGAAAACTACTATTATGAGTTATTACTGTAGTGTATGTTCAATGTAAATCAGTCCATATGTCCATATGTTTAGTTTTGTTTATATTATTGTTTGTAAATAAATGATTTATTCTTGACCATAATTCAACCAAGTTAATTCACAATAAATGGCGACCAGTTAAATGGTGATTTAAATTATGAGTGTCTCCAGTGAAAGTAATAATTCCACCATTAGGATTAATGTCGAACCTTACAACAGTGACTTGTCCTGGAATGTTTACATTCAAAGGCTCAAAAATAAATTCAAACTCTATGATGTTCCTACAAGTAAGCAGGTACTGATTTTACTAGATGTAATAGGTTTGAATACTTATGAAAGATTAGTAGATTTGTGTGAGCCTGACAAACCTGAGGATAAATCATCTGAGGAACTGGAAGGTATTTTGAGTTAAATTAAGATTGAGAAGAAACGAAATAAATATGCTAAAAGGTTAAAGTTTTCTAAATGCATACAGGCCCAAGCAGCAAAACAATCAGTTTGCAAGTACTTTAAAAGTAATAAAAAAATCATCGTAATCCATTGGCAAATCATTGTGCAATGATTTAGAGTGATTTAACTTGGCAAGTTGGTCATTTATAAACTACTTTTAAATCATTTAACAACTACTTTTAAATCATTTTGTAACTACTTTCTAACAATTTGTAAGTACTTTTAAATTATTTGTAAGTCGCAAATCCACCATATATACGGAAGGTACTGAGTCAATTCAGAACTTTTCTGCAAGATTAAAGGGGGCTTCGAGGTATTGTAAATTTCCAGAGAGTTGGTTAAAAGAGGCTCTTATGCACAGTTTATTAACGGGCTCCTTAAAGAAGAATTCAGGCAAAAGATCTTTTCTTTGGAAGAGATAAAAGATTTTAATTCCCTTGTAGAATTCACCAGCAATTTGTCATTAGCTGATGAACTTTCAAAAAACAACAATGTTCAAGTTCCTCAACGTGAAAATTTGGAATCTGTTCCCGTGCTTAAATTGGAGACTAAAGTCCACCAGAATTCCCCTTGTTTCAGATGTACTAAGAATAACCATTTGCCAAATGCTTGTTATTTTAAAAAATCCGTCTGTAGGAATTGTGGTGAAAAGGGCCATATTTCTAGGGCTTGTAAAAATAAAGAGTCTGGTACATCTAGCTTGTCTAATAAAAATGCGGGCTCCAACAAGAAAACTCACAAGACGTTAAAGCGTAATGTTCGTAATGTAGACTATGATTCAGATTTTGATTTAGATGACAATGAGTTTTCAGTGAATGCATCTTCATCTGCATGTGTGAGGGAAAAGCCACTTTATACTAAATTGTGGCTAAATGGGAAAATGTGCAGGTTTATGGTTGATACGGGGTCAATGTTGACACTGATGTCCGAAGAAGTTTTTTCAAAAAAATTTCCCTTAGTCAAATTGCTTCCAAGTAATATTAAGTTATCAACCTACACAGGGACTCCAATAAGTGTTCGTGGTAAAGCTCATGTTAATGTGAAGAGTGCTGTTAGTAACAAAATCAGTACTTTAGATGTGTATATCGTTGAGGGTAACTTGAAATCACTTGTTGGTCGGGATTGGTTACGAGAAATACAACTTGATTGGACTAAACTGCTGCGGAAAAAAGTGGCAGACTATAGAGTAAATAATGTCCAAGAAGCTAAGATGGATAGGTCAAAATTTGGGAATCTTTTAAAAAAATATAGTCCAATATTCCAAGAGGGAGTAGGTAAAGTTCCCAGCGAGTTCCAAGCTTCATTACATTTCAAGTCTAACGAACCGGTGTTTAGGAAACCATTTAAGGTGCCACTTGCAATTGAACCCTTAGTTTCTGCTGAAATAGAGCGTTTAGAAAGAGAGGGTATCATTACCAAGATTTCTTATTCTGATTATGCTACACCGGTAGTCCCAATCATAAAGAAAAATTGTTCAATTCGTTTATGTGGTAATTATAAAGTAACCTTAAACCCTTTATTGAGTGTGGACCAACATCCAATCCCAACCGTGGATGATGTAGTTTCGCGCATTGGTAGCCGAAAGATTTATTCCAAACTTGATATTTCTCAAGCATTTACGCATATTGAAATGAGAGAAGAAGATAGGAAAAAATTGGCTATCAACACTCACAATGGCCTGTATCAGATGAACAGACTTCCTTTCGGAATATCATCAGCTCCAGCGATCTGGCAAGAGACGATCGAAAAGATTCTTGTAGGAATCCCTAATATTGTCATAATGTTCAATGACATAGCTGTCGGAACCGATTCTGAGAGAGATCATTTTGATGTTTTGGAAAAGATTTTTTATAGACTAATGGTAAATAATGTAAGACTGAATGTGGGGAAATGCAAATTTTTTCAAAAAGGAATAGAGTATTGTGGTTATTACATTGATGAAAATGGCCTTAATAAATGTAAGGATAAAGTAAAAGCAATCATTAATGTTGCAGAACCAACAAATGTTACGGAGTTAAAGTCATTCCTGGGGTTGGTTAATTTTTATGGAAAGTTTTGTCGTAATCTTAGCGAAGTTGCATATCCTTTGTTTGATTTGTTACAAAAGGATGTTCCATTTGATTTCAACTGGAAATGTAAAAAATCATTCAATAAAATTAAAGACATTATTGCTTCTGATACAGTTTTGTGCTCATTTGATTCTACAAAGAAGCTTGTCTTAGCAACTGATGCTGGTCCAAGGGGAATTTCAGCAATTTTGTCTCACGAAATCAATGGTAATGAAAGGCCCATATGCTTTGCAAGTCGAAGTTTGAGCAAGGTTGAAAGGAAATATTCACAGATAGATCGAGAAGCATTGGCTATTGTGTGGGGTGTTAAAAAATTTGTAACGTACTTGTACGGTAGAAAATTTACCTTGATCACAGATAACAAGGCACTTACATCAATATTTAACCCCAAAAAGGATCTTCCTGTTTTTTCAGCGATGAAGATGCAACATTATGCTTTGTTTTTGCAAAACTTTGTTTATGATATAAAATTCAGAAAAAGTGAAGATAATGGGAATGCAGATTGTCTTTCTCGGTTTCCTTTGCAGAGCAGTGAAGATGATTTTCTCGATGATTGTTCAATGGATTATGAGGTTAATCAAATCGAAACCGTGTACCCGGTAACATCAAGAGAATTGAAGAAAGAAATGGACAATGAAACTAGAGAGCTAATACTGGCGTTGATGAATGGTACAACAATTGATCAATCTAAATGTTTAGGACATAAATTAGAAGATTTCCATTTGTTCGATGGTTGTTTATTCTTGGGCCAAAGAGTTTTTATACCGAAAAAATTTCGTTCAAGGGTTCTAGCTGAATTACACAGAGGTCATCAGGGAATCGTAAAGACAAAAGCATTGGCGAGAAGCTATGTGTGGTGGCCAAGAATTGATGCTGATATTGAAACGATTATTAGATCATGTGAGTCTTGTCAAAGTGTAGCGAAGAATCCTTCGAAAACCATCCATGTATGGGAAAGAGCTTCTGCTCCAATGGAAAGAGTTCATATAGATTATGCCGGCCCATTCAGGGGATATTATTTCCTCATCATTACTGATGCATACAGTCACTGGGTGGAGGTAAATGTTGTTAAATCGATCACTAGCAACGTCACAATTGAGTGTCTGACATCATTTTTTACATCATTTGGAGCACCTCAAGTGCTTGTGTCAGACAACGGACCACAGTTTACAAGTGATGTATTTAGACAGTTTTGCAAGGAAAATGGGATTCATGATAAGTTAATATCGCCTTATCATCCTTCGACAAACGGCGCTGCAGAGAGGTGTGTTCAAACACTCAAGTACTCGCTGAGGGCAACGTTAGGACATTCTGATGCGAATAGCTTCGAAGATTTAAAAAAAGCTGTAAGGGACTTCTTGGTTAGTTACCGAAAAACGCCGCATTGCACAAGTGGTCAACCTCCAGCTGTCCTGTTTTTAGGACGAAATATACGTTCTAAACTCGATTTAGTTAGGCCAGTGGCGAAATACGATCCGGTTGTCACATACTTGAAGAGGAGTTTTGAACCGGGAGATCGAGTTCTGGTGAGGTTTTATAATGAAGCCAAATGGAAGTTGGGGAATATAATAGAAAAATTAGGGAACTTACACTATTCTATTGAAGTTGATGGTAAACTACACCGGAGACACGTAGACCAAATTAAGAATTTTGGTGAAAGGGATCTTGTGGAAAGACCATCAAGCTCAACTAAGGAAGAGCAGAAACTGGAGGATAGAAAAAGTTCTGAAATAATCCTACATAGAAGGCCTCAAAACCAACCAACACCCATAAGGGATGAATTAACTCAACAACAACCCAATGCCAATGGTGAAAATAGAACAAGAAGTGGAAGAGTTGTCAAACAACCAGTGAGATTAAACTTGTAACTATTTTTTTCTTTTTTTCAGGGGGAGATTTGTAGTGTATGTTCAATGTAAATCAGCTGTCCATATGTTTAGTTTTGTTTATATTATTGTTTGTAAATAAATGATTTATTCTTGACCATAATTCAACCAAGTTAATTCACAATAATTACACTATGTAATACATTATTTGTAGCAACAAATTACAAATTTTAAATATTATAACAAACAAAAAAAGTAAGTAAGTATTGTCAATATAAGAGACTTATTTTTATTGATAATAAAACTAAAATAAAGTTCATAAGTAAATTACATAAAAACCTTTAGTCTTATGAATAAATCATTCGTTACTAGGATTACCCATTTTGCCAAAGCTCCTAGTCCAATTACATTTCTTCCTCATCGTCAACATTCACACGGTCAACACATCTTGTTGAAGCAGTATGATCTCGACAGATAAAATTTCTGCATGTGGAACACCTAGTTTTTTAAAGATGATTCTTTCTCCAGTCATATTGAAAGCATCTCCCAGAAGTTACGTCATCAGCTGGTCTGGGTCATTGAGCTTGATCTTGTTCAATATGCATGATTTCTCAAATCTGCTTTTTCAAGTCTCTGGGCACACTTCTGATTGTTAGTCTTGATTGAGCATATTCTTAGCACAATCTTTTAGCAAGTTCTTTAAAAAACACATGACTTTTCATTTATGGTTAAGCTATGTTTTTCTTGAGGACGATGAAAGCATTTAGAGCTCCAATATCAAGTAACGAGTAGAATAGGCGTATAGACCACAGATTCACCATCCTCGCTGTAGAATACGATTCTTTATATTTGTCTACCACATCAATTCCACATTTACTAGAGTTGTAAAAAATGATCATCTCAGGTTCTGCATAAGTTCTTGATTCTACTTCCATGTCAACAGCATCATCAGTATATATATATATATATATATATATATATATACATCGTATGGCTGTCATAGCCAGCTACCATCTTAAAGATAATAATAATAAAATAGATAAAAGATGTTCTGCAGTGCAAAGCACCTGCGTCAATACATTTAAAATAAAACTAAAAAAAACATTAATGATCTCTCTATAAAGCTAAATCCAGGGCGCTAAGCCATTGCAGCCCAGCTTCACTTGCACAATGAAGGCCCATCAGCCCTTCCGGGAAAGCACTCAAAGGGCACTCATTGACTATGTGAGTCATAGTCTGGAACTCCGCTCCACAGCCGCATGACTGGTCTTCTGTCATTCCCCATTTGTATTTCCAATAATTACATCTTCCCACTCCAGTGCGGAATTGATTGAGAACAGTCCACTGTTTCCGAGGAAGATCCGTACCACTTACTGCTAAGGTTGGGTCAGCAATCAAAAAGTGATTCCGACCTTGGAAAGAGTCCCAGGAGGAAGTCCAGTCGGTATGGATTTAAAAGTTTGTGTTTGTCGACTGGGATGCTGTCCGCAGTGGTGGTCTTCGGGATCTCAATCTGCCCGTCTCCTGGGGTAGGTAATCATGGATGGGTAGGTGTGGAGCAGATAAGATCTTAGTATATTCCCTAATGAGTGCATCCCTTCGTCTGGTTTCAGGTGGAGCGATATTACACAGGACCGGGAGCCAGGGGACAGGGGTTGCCATGAGTGTACCACTAATGGTTTTTATAACCCTGTTTAGCTGGACGTCGATATCCCTGACATGTAAACTGTTCAACCACACGGAAGCACAGTACTCAGCAGTTGAGTAAACTAAGGACAGAGTAGTGGTTCGCAGAACTTGTGCGTTAGCTCCCCCTGTGGAGCCAGCAAGATGATGGACAATGTTAGTCCTGGTAGTCCTGTTAGATCTTGGCTGCTGTCTTTTGTAAGTGGCTTTTGAATATCAGGGACCAATCTAAAGTAACCCCCAGGTACTGTGGGTTTTCATTGTGCTTTAGCTCAAAACCGTCAAATACAATTTTAAGCTTTTGGTGGGCCATTCTATTGTTCAAGTGGAAGCAAGAAACCTCGGTTTTTGTTGGGTTTGGATTTCGCTTCCAGGCTTTAAAGTATTCACCGAGGGTCGTGAGGTCATTTGTTAGTTTTTCATCAGCTAGTTGGAATTCCTTGTGCTGATAAGCCAGAGCTATATCATTTGCGTAAACGAACTTTGAGGAGCGAGTGTCTGGAATGTCGGCTGTATACACATTAAACATCAGTGGGGCGAGCACTGACCCCTGTGGCAGGCCATCCTTTAGTTGCCTAAAAGTACTTTCCTTTCGTCCCAAATATACTTTAATCATCCTCTTGCAGAGCATTGAGTTGAGGAGACGCAACAGGAAAGGGCAAGGAATTAGGTTATAAAATTTAATGAGAACGCCTTTTCTCCAGACAGTGTCATAAGCTGCAGTAAGATCTAAGAAAGCAACGGAGGTTTTCAGTCTGCGCTCAAACCCATTCTCGATGAAAGAAGTAAGAGCTAGAACCTGGTTACAACAGTTACGCCCAGGTCTAAACCCAGCTTGTTCGACGGGGATGCTGGAATCGAGAACAGGGAGGATTCTGTTGTATATCAACCTCTCGAGCAGCTTATAACAGACACTAAGAAGAGCTATGGGTCGGTAACTTTCGGGCAGTTTTGGATCTCTACCGGGCTTCAAGACAGCATCATCAGTGTGCATCAAAAACAACAACAGGACATCTTTGTTCATTTTTGCTTTGTATGAAACAATTGTCGCCTTTTTCTTGAAGGCAAAGCAGGAGCTGCCAACTGGTGTGTGTTTTGTTTTTAAAAACTCACAAGGTATTTCTCTTTTATTTTTTCTAAGAGTGCCTACTAAAGTCAATTGATGTTCAACCAACAGAGTATTACACAGAGGGATTGATGTAAAGAAGTTGTCAACTGTTCCAATTCTTCTTGTGCCTGAAATTGACTCAATCATTCTAAACACAACTTCCTTTGCTGACTTGTATGTTATAAATGGCTCATCCGGCTGCTTGCCAACGTAGACTTTGAGGTTTGCGGCATAGAAAGTTATAGCACAAACCATACCATAAACTTTTATATTGCATTTAGCTGGCTTTGATTTCATAAATTGCCGAAAACAGCACCTGCCTCTGAATGATTCTAACATTTTGTCAACTACTCACTGATAATGAAGTTGTTTTTACGTCCCAACATTTTCTTTCTTTTCTGGTTAGAATATTATCGAACCTCAAGGACAGAAGCAAAAACTTAAAACGCTTAATTGATATAACACATTTGAAAAATGTAAACCCAAATCCATCTTTAGCCCATAGGTCTTCTAAAACTTCATGACTGCTTTTTAACACCCCAGCCATGTATAGGCCAATGACAGCTCTCACTTCCTCCGGGGTCGTAGAATTTGCGTCTCTCTTTCCCTGCTAAATTTGTGTTTATTTTCATTTATTAGTACATTGTGTAATATCATTTATCATTTCATCAATAAAATATAACTTACACACATCGCTTATATTCTTAGCATCACGGGCAGATTGTGAAACACAACCCATTCTCATTCTTATTACGTTCCTTTGAGGTGTTCTTCTTTGATTTATAACAGATTCTAAGTCCCATAACATGTCCCTTTTTTACTAACGTAAGCAAGTTTACCACTTATTCTGCTAACAATATTTTCCTTTAGTCAAACATTTATAGATAAGGCTTCTATATCTTCAAAATCTTATTCAGGAAATACCTCATTGATTTTGGTCATCGAATGTAGGCACTAATTCTTCCTCATTTTCCTTAATTTCTTCAACAGCCACTTCTTCTTTTCTTTTACTTTCATCATCATCACATAAGCCGGAATCCTCCTCTGCACTGTAACAAAAAAGTTCCCAAACAAACGCACCGGTAGGTCTTTCAACTAGAGGGTTTTCCCTTTCTTCACTTTCAACACTAGCCAACAATCGCGCAATTCGTTCTGCTTCATCCATTTTATAGCATCGAAAAATATTGTCTCACGAAAGGGCTCACACGGAATCAGACTACGGGAAACTGGTCACATCATAGGGCGCACAAAGAAGCTACTTCCAGTAGTGACGCGAACCGCTCCCAAAGGACGACTGAGTGGAGGGTAAAGGGGTGGGGATGGCTGACACCAATTCCACGAAAGACGCGCGTGAGGTACGGCAGGCGCCAACCCTGCCGAATGCAAACTATGACTTTTATAACTAAAAATGTAGTGACCCGGAGGTAACTTCCGTGATGCGCCCAATGGAAGGTTAAAGGTATAAGAATAGGATAATATACTGTATGTACCTCATATTAATGCTCTCACTTAACAGAAACACAATGGCACAAACCCAACCTCAATTGGATAAGCGAGCCGGAAATGCCAGGCAATCAAACTTATTATTAAAAACTTTTATTACAATTTTAAAATGCAAAAACTTTCATTGCCTGCTACTTCTGGCTCGGTTATCCAATTGATGTCGGTCATATTATTTGATGAATTCAAGATTCATAAAATAATGGGTTATTTTATGTGTAAATTGGGTTCGCCTCATTGGGTGGGAAGGGCGGGGGGGCCGTGTATAATTGTCAGTGAGTCTGGCTGTTGACACAAGGGTTTCCTATTAAATAATTTGCCATAATTTGGTTTAACATTTTATTTAAAAACTTTGTTAACAATCAACAAAATAAATTACGATAGTAAAGAACATGTTTCCAAGTTCCAAGAATTAATGAATTAGTTCATACATTAAAACAGTAAAGGTTATAATTACCCATCAAATACAAATATTCATAATTTTACTTCAAAATATTTAACAAAATGTAAGTTTTGGGTGACCTTGAGGTTTGACCTCAGTAATATAACAGTGTACAATATTACAATACATACAACCAGATTTGAACTTTGGGCATTTTTACACTGGATGCAACCACAAGCAACTAAGTTCTCAGACCCGAGGCTCAGATAATTCGTGAATTTGGGCATGTTTTCCTGAGTTTAGTACACCCTAAAATTTGAATAAGTGCTTTCATATTTTTATACTAAAAAATAAAAGTATATGGTATAAATTTTGGAGGGTGATTAAAATCTATCACCCATAATTGAATGGTTGAGTTTTAAAACCAATTATAGAATCTTGATAGTAGAGTTGAAGTTTCCACGGACGACATCATTACCTGTTGAGCTGGGTTGCACCGTGTTTGTGCTGTGGTGTGAATCATATGGATCCACCTGAAAATGGACTGCAATGTCTTTGAAATGTTAGTGAACCTCATTGACTCCGAAACACGGTGCAATCCATCTCAACAGGTAATCTCGATAGTAGTGAAGTTTCGAAAAGGCAACCCAAATAAACGTAAATGTGAAAAGGTCTCACACCAGTCTACATTTGAGTTTAATGCTCTGTCAATAGATTTGTTTTGACCGCACCTACAGGCGTGTTTTTACCAACAGTTTTAGTGGCCCGTGTTGCATCTGGTGTAAATGCACCCTAAGCAGCAAGCCAGGCAGCAACTTCCTTATCTCAACTTCCTTATCTGCGACATATAACTGTCATACACCAGGCTTGCTAGGACATTCCTAGAGTTCTATATAATCAAATTATAAATATTAACACTGGCTATTTCTGTGTTTGGGGAATGTGTAATTTTAATTTTAACATTACTAACATTGTTAAATTGCTGAGGACCTTTATTGATGTTAGTGTAAAGTATCAGGTTTTGGACCTTTTCTGTTATATTAATACATTTTTCCATCTTAAAAAAATATGACAACCGCAACTATGACTTCATGCATGATAACATAGCGGTCACTTCGACTGAACTCAGCATAGCATCAGACACACTGCCGATATTGCAATGATAAAATAACTAGACATTCCACCCAACAATTCTGTTCCAGTACAGTTCACCCAGCAATTAATGGTGGAGTTAATAGGGCAATTATGAGGTAAACAAATACCATAATAATGTCCAAATGATATTGTCATTAACAAATAGTCGGACTGGCAATGGTTGGGGGGCTAGGGGAAATTGATGTGGTAATTTAACGGAAAAGGTCTCAGGAGTCATTTGGTGTCATTTTAAAACCACTACTTTACAGCACATCCGGTAAAAGCAACAAAAAATTGGTTAACCAACTGCAGCCATCACGAAAAAAAAACTAGGCTAATAAAAAAGACATGGAGTATGAAAATATCGACTAAATAATTAGTAATCTATAATTATTTGGCTTGCATGATTTGCAAAATAAAGTCGGGAGTTTATAATGTTTGTAAAGAACACTGAGATGAGTTTTTAGAGTAGCTGGGAAAATTTCCCAATAATCCGGCAGATATGAGGGAAGATTGTGCATTTAATAATAGAGATCTAAAATTTGAAACACAATTACTACACGTAGAAAGGATTCAATTTAGATAGGAGGCCATTTTATGTTTTCCATGTAAGGTTTTCATGTTTTTTACCATTAAATTTTTAAACTACATAATTTTGAGTTACAAATCTTGCAAAAGCTCAAAAAATAAACAATTTAGTATTTTCAACCGTTAAATTATCTTGAGTGATGGCAGGGATAATTCTAAAAGAAAAACTGATGATCCGATAAACAATCTGATGCGATACATGATTCAGCCTACATTTATAAATAAAATCTAATGAAAAAATCAATCAATAAAGTTGATTTATCGCATCGGATCAAATATTAATCCAGCTGATCAGATTTTTTTTTAATTTCTCTGCAACCACTCAAGATAATTTAACTGTTAAAAATACTAAAATGATAACTTTTTTGAGCTCTTGCAAGATATGCAACTCAAAATTATGTAATTTTAAATTAAATAAAAAAAAAAGGGAAACCCCCATTTGAAACAATAGACATGGAAAGTCTAAGATGGCCTCCTATCAAAATTTAAGCCTTTGTACATGTAGTAGACCTATTAACCTATTTTTGTTCCAAATTTTAGAATTTTGCCATAAAAAATGCACAATCCTTTCAATAATTGCCACATATCTGCCGGACTACATCACTGTCATAGAAGAACAAGTTTTATGGCCATTGAATGGAAAGTATTTTACACTAGATTCAGTAGTTAATGTGTATGAATGAAAAAGATAGTAAAGATGGAACATTATAATATGTTTGGTTCTGTATTTTAATTTGTATGGTTTTTTATGTTGTAGTAAGTTAAATTTCCATTAATTTACCAAGACGATAATATAAAGATGAAAGCAATAATTTCTAATTTAAAGCCTGTATCCAATGCTCAGATTGTAATCAAATTCAATTCTTGCCCGACCCAATTGAAAAGCTACATGGCTACATAATGTCAATGGAATGTAAGAACAAATGCAATTAAAAAAATAACAAATGTTAGATAACAGTGTTAGATATGCATAATAATAAATAAATAAATAAATAAACATATATATATTTATTTATTTACTTTAATTTTATTCATATTGTAAGAAATTATTTCATCCATGATTAAATCAATCTAATAAATTATACAACCAGTGTTATTAACAAAGAGATCATTATGTATTGATCAAAAATAAATAAACATGACAATAACTAGACTTAGTAACTAGGCTCTTCAAATTTGTCTTGGTGTAAAAGTGACCTTTTAATATAGCTTGTCAAATAAATTGTTGCAATAAAAAGGGTTTTCTACATATATGAGGGTTTATACAATTCAAAAAGGACACCGCTTGCCAAAAGTCAATTTTTCTTTATTTTAATAATGCAACTTCTCGATTATCCAGAAAAAACTCCCAGAAACAAGCAGAAAAACAATCAGACGTTTTCAAAATAGGATATATGACAAAAAAATCAGTAGCTAGATACTACAGGCAAACTAATGTCGAAGCCACCAGGTTTGTAGAACCAGTACCGTATTTCCCACTAGGCCCACTAGGCCCAGGCCTAGGGCGCCAAATTTCGAGGGGTTAAAAAAGGGGAAAATTTTTATTCATACGCGTAATTATTTCCGTGTAAACGCCTGCAAAATAGGGCGACGCAACGCAAGGCTCGTGAAGACCTTTCTGCGTTGCTTTGCGGACCAGCGGCCAAACTAAACAAATCGTAGGCCTACTCCACGGACGGTAGGCCTACTACTTCCTTTTATTTTATACATCATCCAAATAAAGTTTTGACAGTAAGAAAGTTATTACTTATTTAAAACCCGCGGTTACATACAATTTTCTTTAATTATAATATGGTGTTGTCGATATTCCACTTCAAGATTGAGCTTTTGAAGAAGTGAAGAAGATTGAATAAGTGAAGTAACAGTGACAGGTTATATGTCAATTACTGCGAAGTATAACATAATACTATACATTTTATAGAATTTGATTGATTTGAAATATCAAAATATATACATTTTTGTGTATACATAGTATGTCATTAAACCACGTCACTGACTATGCATATTAGTATTCTACACATCAAATAAAAATCTAAAATGTGTAGTACATTTTCCACTTCGGCTCTGTTTAGCCTCTATCCACCAATTTGTTTTTTATAAAAAATGTTTATATCCGTGATGGATCACTATATTAATTCAATATTAGGCATTTAATCACATGCCAATGTTCATTTTCAGGGGAAAATATTTTCAAAATATTTATAAAAAATGGTCACCATTAAAATAATTTAACACAGATATTTCAAACCCGGTTAATTTGAACAATGTTTTACAGGAGACAAAAAGTTTAACAAATTTTACAGTTAATGATACCAAGATAAGGAGTACGGTATATTCAGATAAAAGTAACGCATAAAAGTAACGGAGATATTCATATTTTTCTGTATAAAATATCGATTTTTTAATTTTAATTCATGCAAATTAAGGTTATTTTATTGAAAAACTACAATAAGCTACGCCCGCACAACGGCGGCACGGCACAGACAGATGGGCGGATCGGCAATTTTTTAAGTTTTTAACATTGAAACTCATTAGATTGCGCGAACTAGGGTGATGATACGGCACGCAACGAACACTATTGGAAGATTCGCACCTACCGCAGTTTTGCAAAAGATACAGGAGAAAGCATCTCAGGACATTTCCGAGCTACCTTACCGACCGTGACGGCTGGTACCCTCCGAGACGGGCGGCGCATATTTTCGTTGTTCTACCCAGCTCGCAATAGCAAATTGAGTTGTTAGAGCGATTGATCTCTTTTGACGGAAAGTGCGGATGGCCAGAACGCTGGGTGTCCGCTAGTACCACCATATGTTCGCGCAAGCGCAACCGCTAAAAAACTGCGGGCCGTGCCATGCGCCCGTCCGAGCCGTGATGCCGTAGTGCATAACTCCATTATTGGTTGTTAGATCTGTAGAATCTTGGTATCGCTTAGTTAATTAATTAAATCTGTCATTTTTTTGTCTTTTGTAAAATTTTGATTCAATTTACCGGTTTTGAGATGATTGAATTTAAAGTGTCCGTCATTTTGAGAATACACGCATTGGAAAAAAATCGTGACTTTATTTATTTTTGTGGCCGGTATTGCGGCAGGGAGGGCGCAACTGTTTTATGTGCCTAGGGGCGCCTTTTGGCTAAATGCGGCCCTGTGTAGAACCATTATTGTAATTGAGCACTCCATAACATAATGTTGCAAAACTACTCAAAAACAATCCGGGCGGTCATCCTATATTAAAATTATTACAATCTGACAGTTACCAGAAATAATCAGGGGTCCTGGTGGCTGGTCATTTCACTACAAGGTTAAAACTTGGTAACACTTGGGGTAGGGGGATGGCCCATTCTATGACCTCATATCTATCTCACAACGCTGGCATCAACATTTACTACAGGTATTTGCTTCACCTTATTTCAAAAACCAATTTATTTGGATTAAATTTCTATAACCTATAAAAATATGGGTAATATTAGAATATCCTAGTTGAACTAAAACCAATTAATAACACTCAAAAGTGGACCAAAAGATCCCGTTATAAAAAATATTAAAATATAAATATTATATAATATTAAAAACATAGATTATGTCAGTAACAATAATAAAACGTGCAACATTATGTAATCTTATGTGACTTAATTAATATCTCTGTGTTGTTTAGATCAATATAATATTCAAAATTGTGCTTCTCTTTGTAATTGTTTTTAATTTACATGTAAATAAACTACTTCAGTACAACAACATGCTACGAAAGAACTATTTACAGAATAAAACACATTTTTTTGGCAAGAAATACATAACAAAACAATGATGGGGACGTAGACATTTTTCTATACATGTTTAACATTTTTTTATGGAATGTGAACAAATTAAATGCTAGAGACTTACGTAACTGATACATAAACATTTCAACTTTTTGGAAAACGCCATAAGATTTATAGCCTAAGAACAATAAAAGCCAAAATATTTTATTATGCTTAACTTTTAATTTAAAAATAATTGAATTAAAAGTTAAACAGTATTTGGAGTGGCAGTGCTTTGAAAATGTTTGGGTTTCCTCACTTAAACCGCCATATCAGTGCTAAAGCTGGTAATGGGCAATATGACTCATCTTGGAGGGTTGTTCTATTCCAAAGAATCAAATTTTGAACCAATATTTAGTTCCTTTGATTCAATTGGTTTTCTCAAATCGTCTAAATATGATAAAATTGGTTGCAATAGATTATTTGATGCTCCCCTTTTCTTCAATGCATGTCAGATATCAATGTTCAATTTGTGAAACAATTGAGTTCATACACAGAACCAAGCGATAAGATTATTTAACTAATCCTTACTAACTTGGTTAAATGTTTCAACTCACAAAACAAAAAGCAAAAGGCAGTGACGCTTGTTTAATGTGCAAAAGCTAAAACTTTCGTGCATCGCACAAGGAGTTGAGGAAGGAACCAATGACTGTTACTATAACAGTCTGTTAATATATCCCTTCTGCTCAACTCTTTTGTTTATTTCAATCCAAGGTAGTTGAACTTTGTAAGTGTTTGTTTCCTCTATCCCGCTCTTTGTTCTCTTCCTTGTAGGCGATATACAGTAAATTTTTATCAATTGTGATTTTCTAGTTAACTTATGTAAACAATATTAACCTTCAGATATTGTAGGTTATCTAGTGAGTTTTTGACTTTGTAAAGAGAGAATATTCACGTTGTTAACACTATTAACATTACTTACGAATCAGTGGGGATGAAGTTGGTGTTGAGTAAGTATGAGTTTCGATATGTCAAATTTGTTGACGTATTAAATAAATGAATAAATTAATTTTATCATAAAAAATAATTTAATTTTTGTGAATATAATGACAAAATACCCCCGTCGCAGCAGACCTGCATACTCGGCGAATTTCCAATGGAATTTTGGTATATTTTCTATTTCCCCATAAAATCCATGGGGATGAGAATATGTAGGTTTGCCGCCATAATATGGGTTTAGTTGGTAAATATAAGTTAAATCCTACCTAGTGATTGTACATACCAAATTTTATAAGGTTATGGTGTTCTGTTTATTTTCCCCATAAACCCCATGGGGGTGAGTATGTAGGTTTGACGCCATATGGGTTTTGTAAGCAAGTATAAGTTAAACCTTATCTATATAATGTACATACCAAATTTGATTAAGTTTTGTCAACAAATAAGCAAGATATAGGTTTTTCTTGATTTCCCATAAGAATAACATGGAAAACACATTTTTTTATTTTCCCTGTAACCAGTTATGCTAAGATAAAAATTCAAAATACCAAATTGTTTGTTTTTTTAAGCTCTTTTAAATGGTTTCAGTTAAAATTGTTGAATTTTAAAAATTAAGGTCGAAAAATGCCAAAAACCCATTTTTAACCCTTTTGAAACCCCATAAAACCCCGTACCAATGGTCCGATCATTCTGGTTCGCGAACTCAACCTAGTAGATGCTGGCTTACACCCCTGTACCAAATTTCATCAAAATTGGAGGTTCCGTTCAAAAGTTATCGTGTTCACGGACACATAGATATATATATACATATATATATATATATATATATATATACATACATATATATCAATTTGAACGAACGGTGTTTTTGGCTTCTAGGGACCTCAAAACGAAAAAGTATCATGGTCCCGGGCTTAGGTCTTACCGTGACTACTACCGTAATAGCGTATTCCCTATAGGGAAATTCGCTAAAAGATAAGAGACCATGCGAACTGAACCAACGACACTCTGATATAGCCTCTATTAATTCACAGTTCTTGAACGAAATAAAGCAAACACCCTCTAATCAATTCACACCATGAATCGACTCCTTTGAAAGTTGAGCAAAGATTTAGTTGATTCACTATTTGAATTATTCAATATGAACAAAGTTGGCAATAGTATACTCATGGTAGCCGACTAGTCACAGAGCGTTCCAGAACACTGTTGAAGCACTGCCAGTCTCAAATCCTCTTTTACTTTTAATTCAACAATAATAGCTTTAATTTTTTTTTCCAGTGGAGTCATACAAAAATTATTTTTACCCGTTTTATTGATTCCAGGCACTTTCTTAATTAAAACCGAAAATTTTTTTTTTAAGTCCATGACATTAATCAGAGAACATTTTTAGCAAGACCTATGTTTATATGATGAAAATATTTTGTTCAAGTTTGAGCAACAGTTACTTACAAACCTTAAAAACTACTAAGACAATCCTGGGATCATGGTCTTAATGATTGTAAGACCATGATGATATTTAGAAACAATTTGAAAAATGCTCCTTTAATAAAGTAGTGTTTATAATTGTATATTTTTGTAACAATATTCATGCACGTAATTTAATTAGGTATCATTAAATGTAAAACAACTGTATTAAAAAAGGCTGTTTCAAAGCTCTAAGATTCAATCAAGTTTTAAATTTCTGTATTAATGTCATCTTATTAATTAATCATGAGAAATTTTGAATATTTGACTTGAAAAATATTATGTTGCTAAATTTCTTTTAATATGTCATTTTCAAATATTTTAAAATACAAATATTGTCTGAATAAAAATTTTAAAACTGACTACGCTAGGACTAAGTAACGGCACAGTATAGCCAATTTATGTAAAGACAAAGAATAAACCTGTGATTCATGTCTCACTTTATCACTGTAAAATCCTCATGTTATAGAAAGAGCATAAACAAGGCTAAAACAGTTTCAAATGGTCAAAAGAACTTAGAAAAAACAAAACAAAAAACATTACTTTATATATGAGTGTTCAGTCCTAACGTACCTTGCTGACTGTCTAAAGTTGTTTATTTTCAAATATCATATGTTCAATATGTTGGGGGGTTGTAGAGATTGAGATTTTAAAAAATATACTGTTTTGAATTTTGCTCGAAGGACCGAGGATCTAAATATATATAATTCAACATCATACCTTTTAATCTTCATAATAATCAAAAAAACTCACTGCATGAATAAAAAAATCATTTAAAACTGAAAAGAGAAAATTTAATTACATTTTTAAGTGAGAGAGACAACAGAACGAATGTAAACAAAAACAAAAACATTATAAAAACATATGATATTTGAAAATAAACAACTTTAGACAGTCAGCAAGGTAGGTTAGGACTGAACAATGAGGGTTATCCAGAAAGTAACCAATGTTTGTGTATGATGTAGGCTAAATCACCGATTTCATAACACCACGATTTTGTGTGCACCACTTAAGAGAAGGCTAAAGGGCCGCTCTCAAAACAACATTCAGTGTTCCACCTGCTCACATTTTTCGCCTTTATTTTAACTCCGATAAAAGTGGGAGTAATTTTAGATGAATTTTAGAGACTTGGGCCTAATTTGACCTAATTTTGTATTAGTTAAATTTGATCTACGTTGATCCTTTATATCTTGACATGGATTCAATTGCATGTTGATTTTTTTACCCGCGAGACCCTCGATACTGACAGCCTCTGTCGGCAACCGCCTGAAACTTCTGGACATGCAAGCTAAGAACGTATCCAATGAATAGTATGTATTAATTTAATCTGCGGTCAAGTATCTTCCCTTTGTAATATTTCAAAATGCCCAATTATAAGCCCACCAAATGTTAAATGCCATGTCGCACCTGTTTTTGGAACCATGTGGGTTGATTTATTTATTCAAAATACATCACGTTACATCAACAAATTGACATGTGAATAGTCAAAAAACATTAAAGCTACAATTAATTGTATATAAAAATAGTTGTAATCTATACTGTATATTAATAGGCAAGCATGTTTCTTTTCCTCCTTTTTTCTCGGATTGTGAGCATCGTAGGAGAAAACCGCGCACACCATTAGATAGGTAATGTCCTGTGGATGAGCAGAATCACGTTTTAATTCACATCGGTCCACGGGGACCGCCCTACAGCCTTTAAAAGTTTCAATGTTAATCTTATGGAAGATTAAATCATTAGACACCTGTTGTAAAAACAAATGCTAGCAAATCAGGAAGAGCTGATTTTTCTAACGATAAAATATTTTTTAAACTAATTGGGTCCATGACATTTTGGTTGAATTTCTACCATGAGGCGATCTCTAGTAATAAAAGTGCATGAACAAAATTATTTTTCTCATCCACAAAAATTAAAAATAATTACAGTAATTAGACATTTTACTGGCCTTCAAAAAAATACTTCTAAAAACTAAGCCTTCCCCAGTAACCACTCTTTAAATTATTTTTTTTTATTTCGAGAGGGAATTAATATTTTTTATATATTATATAAGTTATTGTATATTTTTGACCCCTGGCATTGGAATATTTTTTTGGTTTGTGCGTGTTTTTATGAATTTAAACTGTTTTAAACCTAGTGCGATAAGTATGGGTTTGTTAGTGTCATGAATGTGTCAAAAGTTTTTTTTTACCATTAAAGCTATTTGATAAATATATGAGCTGTAGAAGGTGATGATTTTTAATTTGATAAAAATTTGCTTGCAGTTAGTAATTTGAGGGACTTTGGCTTTAATTCTTAAACTCTTTTGTGTAAAATAAAAATCTTTGTGGATTGACTAGCTGAGCCCCAAACAATTAGTCGTTAATTCATTATTGAAGAAAAATGTGTATGATAGACGGAAATTTCCTTTCAAGATTTGTCCAAAGAGATTAATTCACGTAGAGTTTATGCAACGGGATAATTCACAAATTCAGATGACCACTGATAAACCATTCTAAGGTTAAAATAAGTGATACAGAACTAAATTCATAGCTTATGGTTGTTTCTAAAGTTTTTGCTGAGGTTGTGTCGAGGCCGCTCTTTGTCGTGAATTGGAAACACCTTTGCCGACACATGGTCAAGTTTTGTATTAGTCATCTAAATTTGTAGTTTAACTCCTTCGTATGGACTCTAAGTGAATTAAACCCAAAACCAAGTTTTATTGGTGCTAAATTGCACAATACATTACACGGAATTTAAATGAGTGCCACAATTTGAAATGTAAGAGAGCAATGACGCATCATTGCTCAGTAACAAAACTCAGCTAAGATGAGCTAGTTCATTAATACAGCTAACTGGTAACAAAAAGTTGTGATGGTATGGGATTGTAATACGCAAATGTTCTTTACTTTCTAGAAAATCCTCATATGCGTATTGTATTTTAATTTGTTCCCTTGATTATCTGAACATGTTCTGGTTTTGACCATGCACTATCTATAGGATAGAGACGATAAAACAACAGTTAACTATGGAAGATTTCAACAAACTACATTGACCCTGCACCGTATCCAAGCGTCTTCTTTCTACTTTCTACCCAGCAAGGAAAGTAAAGAGAAGGAACATTTTACATCTAACATTGCTTCAAGCTAATAACAACTTTTAGTGACAAAATTTATAAATATAACAATAAACATTCTTAAGGAACATTATAAATGTTTTGTAATAAACTGAGAAATGTATAAAACATAAATGCATCGTTATAAGACTAAGTCTTAGACAAGTTTCTTTATTATGTAATTAGGACTAAATGAGAGATCTTTACCTATAGGCCTAAATAAATAAATAATTATAAAACATACCCTTTGTAATATATTTCCCTTTAGAAAATAAACTATAATTCAGACTACCTGGTTTACTGGTTCTATAACAGCAGGATGTACATCAACAGGGGTAGAGCTAGGTTATCAATCTGATCTGTCGTAGCTTCCACCCAAGACACTGCCGAAATTGCAACTATAGGTTGTAGTAAGTTGTTTCTTGGAATATATCCTGAAACATGAAAAGCCAACAACTTTAAATAGTTGGCCGATAATTTTAACTTTGCAAGATCTCTTTACTGATCTTGAGCAAAATCTTTAATTGTTGAGATGGTTTGAAACTCGACTTAACTAAAACTTATCATGGGGTCTATAAATTTGATCTAATTCCTTAAAGATGGAATTGGATAATAAATTCAATGACTTTATTCCCGTCTGCAACCACACGGGGTTAGTTGTCTGGATATCCCCTATTAACTTCTTACCAGGTTGCACCAGGAAAACAAAATTCAGTATACCTTTGTAAGATATGAAACTGTGTTTTTAAGTCAGTATCACAACTTTGAATGGGACCCAAAATGGGATATTTTGGGGGCAGCTAAAATATATTTTACAGTAGATTGCCTCTTAAGTGGCTACCTTTTAATTGGCCTACTATATCACAAAAACAACTACCTTTTAACCAGCCATTTTTTAATTTTTTATAAACATCACTTTAATTGGTTTTGTTTGCCGAAAATTAAGTTCAAACGTGTTTTCTTATCTATCTTTCAAACCAGTTTCACATTATTTCAATATTCGTTCCCAGTGAATAATTCAAGTCAACTCCCCAGGACGGAAGTGAATATTATTATTTACGTTTACATTACAGTACAGTAGAAGCCCTTTAGTCCAGTCCCGGATGGTTTGGCCACCTAAAAAACCGGCCAAGATTTTTTGGAAATAAACCATTCAGACACAGACATTTTCCACAGCTAAAATAAACATGAATCAACTGTTTAATCAATCAAATATTTCAGTTTAACTGCAAATTTCCGGACTGTCCATTTTCAGATGTCTCATGTCAGACCTATTTATGCAAAACATATTTTGTAATAATAACCCTTAGAGCACTTGTATTGTTTGTGCGTTTTGTTACTCTGTGTGGAAGCAATTTTTGAGAAGTACCGGTAGGTAAAAGTGAGTGACATAAGGTAAAGTCAGTTTGTAACCACAGAACAAAACCATTAAAGAATTGTAATCTTGTTCCTATTTTTATCATTAGGCTTTTTATTAATTTTTTCATGTAGTGTGTAGTAACTTTTAAATATTATTTTATTGTGCTTATCTCTTTTATGTATCTTTTTGTTTTACCAAAGATACAAGTTTTATTGTGGGTAGGCAGCAATGAATTAAATGCAGTAATATGTTTAGAGTAGTGATGTGTCGGTACCAAAAATCTTCAAATTCGGAACCGATTCTTTTAAAGGATCAATCAATTCTCGATACGGATCGGTTCTCAATTCTCGGTACCAGTACCAACGGTACATCAACCAAGTATTCATTTTATAAAAGGTCAATCTAATAGGCAGTATGAAAAAAATATTTATACATTAAAATGACATTTTAAATAACAAAGATCTATTGGAAATTCGAAGAGTGCGCAGGTCTGCTGCAACGAAATTATTAATAAACTCGGTTGATGTTCAAGACAGATTAGTTTTTCTTTACTGACATCTCGTTATAATCTCAGTGTGAACTTTAAACTGCCATGATCCTACATCTAATTTTATGGTGTATCTCCTCTCTATATCGACCTCACATTGTATACAGAGGGGATGAGAGCTGAGATTGCTGACTGGCATATGTCTCTATGTGCCATCTCTCTCTGATCACAGACATATAAAATTCCTTGTAGGTAACTTTTCACCTGAAAAGAACACGTTCAGAAACCCAAAAGGACGGACTAGGCGAAATATAAAAATGTTCTGCAGGAGAGGACAGAGGATACCGGTCCTCTGTACTCCTGCGTCAGAGATACTAATCATCTTGGCTGCGCTGCTCGTCTAAGCGGGGACATACTGTCTTCATTTGAGGATTGTTGTCCGCTGTCGGCGGAGCGACAGGGTGAGAATTCAGAACTTGGTATCCTGAGGAAAAGGGTAAGGGCTCTCCTTGAGAAACTTCTGCAGTAGTCTTGAATGCATTTGTGAGACATTGAGATTCCGCAAGATCCTATCAAAAGATAAGTCCTCCTGTCTTGGCTCCCTCAAGGGGCCTGATCGGATCATGGTTCACAATCCCAGGGACGTGCTTGAGATCATGGCAAGCACACACTTCCCGGGGAGCACAATCACCCACCCGACTGACGAGGTGAGTGTGAGTGAGCAGCGAGCCAACTTCACACAATGGAGGTTGGCGGGAGGCATAGTGATTTATAGCTGGACCCGCTGGGCCGCATCAGAACTCTCAATGAAAGTGGTGGGTTCATACAAGGCACGCTGACGATATTGTGGTTCTGGTGTCAGGTAAGTCCTACGATACAGTCAGGGATTTCATGAATAGGGCCCTGAGGTCTGTTAGACGCTGGTGCACAGAGGTAGGTCTCTCAATCAATACTTCAAAGATTGTGGTGGTTTCTTTCACTAGGAGGAGGAACCTGAGAGGGATCGGCCCCTTAAAACTGCAAGGCTCTAAGTGGAATTCCAAAACCAGGTGAAGTACCTGGTAGTTGTACTTGACCGGACGCTTCATTGGGGACCACAACTCCAAAAAGTATAATAGACCGAGGTAAGTGTTTACTTATTACATGCAGGCGATTGGTGGGAGGGACATGGGGAGTGAAGTCAAAGCTTATGCACTGGCTTTACGTCTGTGTGGTCAGACCTGCCATTACCTAAGGTTCGCTTGTCTGGTGGCCTAAGATGGACTCGGGTGAGGTTGTATCAGCAGTTAGGGGACTGGCAGGAGTTCAGAGACTCGCCTGTCTCATCACAGGAACCCTTAGCACCAGTCCGAGGGCTTTCTCCTCAACTTGTTGCCGACTGATCTATTCATTAAGGCCATGGCAAGGAGCTCATCGACTGAAAATCTTTGGATAGACACTAGAGAACTCCGGGGTCATTCTCGGATTATTCTGATGGTAAGAGGGAATGTGTTGGACATGCTCTCGGATTACATGCCAGTCAAACATGCCTTCGGTAAGTCATTCAAGATCCTTCTTCCAGCAAGGGAGGTTTGCCTGTCTGAGGGGGAACCCTCTTCCACAAGAGCCGGAGTGCACGGGGTGCAAGCGGGGGTAGGACTTTGTCTCCCATGTTTAGTAAGCAGGGGGGTGCACCCCATGGTGTTCCAGGCGGAGGTTGCTGTAATCATGGAGTGTGCCATAGTAAACCTGGTGCAAGGTATCAGGGACATTTCCATTTTTTCAGATAGCCAGATTGACTCTGAGGGCGCTAGACTCCAAGACTCCTATGAGTTCAGGTCAAAGATCGTCTGGGACTGCTTCACCACAATATCTGCACTAGGCAGATGTAACAGTGTGCCACTATTGTGTCCCTGGTCACGCAGGAATCACTGGGAACAAGGCTGCGGACGCCCTGGCTAATGCTGCTTCGTCTTCAGAATTTATGGGCCTGGAGCCTTTCTGTGCTGTCTTTCATGAGTATGTGTGCCAAGCGTTCACGTCATGGGCGAGGGGGGAGCACCGTAAGGTTTGGTCCAGACTTCCTAAACTGAGGGTAAGTAAGCTCATGCTTCACCCTCCATTTCAGCAAATTACCTATAACATTCTGCAGCTAGAGAGGAGGCATATAAGGCAAGCAACAGGGCTGGTTACAGGACATTGTCCTTTGAGAAAGCACCTGCTTCGAATGGGTCTCTACAATGGTGACCCGGTATGCAGGAGGTGTGGGCAGTCGGAAGAATCAGATTACTTGCTGATTGACTTCACATAGCTAGCTAGCCCTTGGTGGACTACGGAGGGGCACTTTTCTTCCTCAAGAGGAGTTTTTCTGCTGTCTGCAGAAGTTTATCAGGTTTCTAAATTGGGATGAACTATGAAACGTAAACGGGGAGTGCAAAAAGCCCTTGCGGCTGACGCGCCTAGGGATCAGGTCTGCCAAATTACAAATAGACAAATTACAAATGATAAAACAAATTTGTTGTCGTTACTAAGGTTGGGAAGGCACCATTTGACTTACCAAAATGAATCAATGCTATTATGAAGAACAGCTGAGAGATGAAACATGCTGCTGATCCTTCCTTGGTTCTTTGTGAATCTAGAAAGAACATGAATGATATTATAAGTATTTCCATTTAACTATTTTTGCGTTAGTGAGAGTGGGCACAATGTAAGGTGCGTCCTTAATTTTTTGAGATGGTAAACTCAAGTGAAAAGAAGTGCATAGGTGCAATTTTACAGGGTAGGTAATAATGGATAAATTTTAAGAATAAATAAATAACTTAGCAACCTAGGGGGTTGTAGTATTTGATGGGTAATTTAAAACAGGTTTATTTCCTAACTGAAAATATTATTTGGTTGTTCCAAAATGTTCCAGAATGAGAGTCCAATTATTTATACTAGGGATCGCCCACTGGTAGAAATTCGACCAAAACCTCAGTTAATCTTGAGCCAATCAGATTAAAAATCTTTTATAACTGAAAAATCTGTTCTTCCTGATTTTCTAGCATTTGTTATTACAACAGCTGTTTAATGATTCAATCAATTATCCTTCTGCCATAAGATTAACGTTTAATGATTCAATCAATTATCCTTCTCCCATAAGATTAACATTAAAACTTTGAAAGACTGTAGGGCGGGGACAACTGTAATCTCTAAATCTAATGTTGATGCAAATTTTAACTGAAACTATCGCTGAGGAATTGATCCAGTGATCCATTTTATCTTGATATTACTAATTCCTACCTGTTGACAGTTACCGACCTGGCCACTTGTGTCGACCGCACCACGACCCACAGATGGAGGCGGCCGTGTCGCCCACACCCACGGATAGCAGACCCGCCAGGAGCGGGGGCATAGCATCGGGGGCAGCAGAGGGGGAGGGGTGCAGCCAAAGCGGGGCGGACACCCCCGCCATGAGGCAAAGTGGAGTCAGGGCCACTGCTCCAGCGTCCTTGTCATCCACAAACACTAGGAACACCGAGTCCAGTGCTGCCGCCACTGGCACTATCTTCGCGACTCTCACCATCTGAGGGTGGAAATTCAATGTCAAGGCTATAAAAACTTTATTCATTTCATACTTTTATAAATAGAATATTTCATAGAGCAAGAATGTGTTACCATATCCTATAATTAATTGTATGCTCATATATTTATTTTGTATTTTGTCTTTCTACAGCTGTAAGTGGCATTTCTCATTACTGTTTGATAAGTAACAGTCCAAACCCTGAAACAAAGCTGCCTTGATACTACAAACGTGGATCTGTTGTTAGATATAGGCTAATCATTAATTAACAGCCCAATAGTTTATGGCAACTGGGCCCAGAATCGACTCATTAACAATTAAAATTCTAGAAAAAAACAAGCTTTAGATTGACTGAAATATTGCACACATTTTATAGCTCTTCTCTTGGGTGATGTCATCAGAGGCCTGTCATGTTTCAAGATAAGCCATTGGTATTCGGAAAAAAGTCTGGAAACGGTTTAATATTTTTATAATTACTTTAAAAAACTAAAACTTTTTAAAACTGGTTTTTAGTCTCCAAGTCCACTTCACAAAGTACTTAAAGAGCTTCAACCTCTAAGGGGGTCCACAAGAAGTCAGAAGAAAATCCTAAATATAAGCATAGGTCAAGGTGAACATCAAATTAAAGTTCTATGTGCATAGAGAACAATGCCAGAAACCTGACCTTAAAAGGACAACTGAGTCAAAAGTGGCACACGATAAAAATTTGCATGTAAATCATATTGCAGAAAACAAAAAATGCCATAACTGTTGATACACTCAAACTTTTGAGGTATGGTTTGAGGCAAATTGCTCAGAATGTAAATCCCTTTAAAATGATGTTCATATGACGAAGGCCTATGAAGTTTTTCCCAGGACTTCCTTTAGGGGACGTCCCTATTGGTATTGGAAGTCGTCTGGAAAACTTCAATGGCCTACGTAATATGATACCGGTACATCATTTTGAAGGGCTTTGGGTCATTCTGAGAAATTTGTCATAAATCCGACCACAAAACGCCAAGGGGATCAAGAGTTGTTGATTTTGATGTTGTCAGAAATATGATTTTAATGCAAATTTTGACTCCGTACTGCTTTTAAGGTTGGGTTTACAGATTTACTTCTGAGATTTTCTTCTGACTCCTTGTGGTCCATCCCTCCTTGAAGGTATAATATAATGTCAATAATCATTTTAGGAAATAGCCTTTGAGACCCTAAATCAATTTAAAAAGTTTCAGTTTTATTGCTTAAATGCTTTTAAAGATATTATATTGTTTCCAAACTTTTCACCCTGTACATAGTATAGCTATCATAGCCAGCCACCAAGTTCTAAAATGAGATTCTTTATTTCAGCACACCTGTGTCAATGTATATAAAATTAAACATTAAAATGTTAATTCTATATTGATTCTAGATAGGATTAGCCAATGGTAACCCTATTTATAATCAATATATATATGATTAAAATTCACTTTTCATTCATATATTTTCTAAGTTATATTTTCAATATGCATCTCTATAACTCCAAACTGGGTAAGAATAAGTTTGGAACCAACCTCAAGACCCACAAAGATGGCAAAGATGATTCCACTGGCCAGGTAGAGAAGGCAAGGGTTGAGGAGGAGTCCGGGCACGTAGACGACCAGAGCCAACAGGTGGAAGTACTTCCTGACGACGGTGGAGGCCTTGTGGCCGCCCTTCACCTGGGTCATGGCTGCCACTACGGCCACCGCGCTTGCCACCACCCACGAGCCGACCAGCTTTAACTGTCAACAGTGAGAAAGGAATGTAAGGATAAAAAATATTATTACTAATCAAATACACAAATTTTTAACATCATGAACATTGTTTGAAAACTAGTAAATGTTCAAGAGAACACTGCAATTTTATTTTCCAGTACCAGGTGAACCGAGCTTAAGCTCGGTAAAATTATTACTTTCGTTCTCAGACAAAGCTCGTTCGCTCCGCTCACTCGCCCTCTTCCATTTTAAAGACGAGCTCATTCGCTTCGCTCACTCGCCAAGCCGACGGGTGCTGCACTTTGATATAATTGTCTTAAACTACAGGTTAAAGATGTAACACATTGGTTTATATCTACAGATATCAGCTGATTTTTGTTCAATTAATAAAATCTCCATAAGAATAGAACATGGAAACTTTGAAGGGCTCTAGCGCGAAAACCGGATTTTTCCCAGCTATGGGACCAGTTCCAATCGATTTCTGGTGGCCAAAACCCCCATATTCAATCAAAAAATCAAAAATCCTTGGAGCGAAAAAAAACTTTGCCCGTACAAATGGAGCTTGTTTTAGAGTATAAGATAAGATAAGATATAAAAACCAGTAGCATAGTAAATTTATTTTCTTAAAAAATATAAGTCTTGTTATCTTGTCATAATTTATTTGGGTATTATTTGTTAATATGTGGTTATTATGTGTTCAATATACGCCTAAGAGGTGCTGAACTCTGTGATTAATTTGCTGAAGCTCATGTTGAAACTGTGTCACATTCATTTTATTTCTTCAATTATCAGCTGATTTTTTAATTGTTAAACATTCTTTTGTTTTTTAATAAATTGCAAAACAAAAAAAAAACTACAAAATTGTTTTATGTTTTTACTTTTTTTACCTAAAAAATCATAATCAGTCATACTTTGACAGTTTAACACGTTGAGTGCGGGCTACGTTAATTAACGTAGTGCCACGGTGGCGCGGACGGCGGCCTACGTTAATTTACGTATTGCTCCTGCCCGAAACATAATGGTTCAGTATGAGCTTAGCCATTGCCGGGAGAGGTTGATTCGCTCACCGCCTATTGTGCCAGTCCATGTGTTCACTTCGGCGTAATTCGTTTCCCGGTCCGACATTTTTTAAGGAGTGAATAAGAGGACAGCTTCATGTGCAGTGGCCTGCGTAATACTACGTAGCACTCCCGGATTGTGTAACATTGGTTTATCGTTTAGTGTGGGCTTTAGCCACTGCTGGGAGAGGTCATATTGCTCACATCTTATTGGTGCAGTCCATTTGCATGGTTTGCGGATGAGCGAGCAGTGTACGAAGTTATTGTGTTCACAGTGTTTTCTATTGTTGTTTTTTGTGTTATTTGTGCAAGGGAAGTATGGTAATGATGACAAATTGTTAAAGAATTTTTATTCAGATAATAAAAACGGCTCTAGCGAGAGTTCTGACAGGAATAAGTGAAGATCGCCGACACCACCGGCGGACTACGTTAATTAACGTGCCGGAAATGACGTCATGAAATTTGACAGAAAATAGATGCCTAGACAACTTCTGACGACTTTTTAGCATCATACAAGCAATCACCTATTAATTAAACCAAAAATATATTTCCGCAATTTTGGTACGCAATAATATTGATTTTCAGCACAGTTGTTTTCTGCATTAATTTTGTTAAAATTTTTTATTCCATAAGACATGTTAAAATTTTAAGATTTTGATCACAATTAAACCACGAAGTTAAAGTTTTAGTTACAACAAAATTTAATTTTTTATAGCATTCAGACTTGAATACGTATTATGTTTATCCCGGAATGGTATATTTCCTCACTAGTCCGGAAAATAGTCGTTACCGGTGCAAGATCAAGTTTCAAATATGAGGTAAAGCTGAGTACTTGAATTCGATTGATCACCTGTAAACCACTTTCGGAGGAGTTACAAACAGTACTTTTCATCATACCCCCTTTAATAAATATACAGTTTAACAATAACAATAACAAATGCTTTATTTTTTTAGGCATAGTTAGGACTATATAGTCCTCCCTACCACTCAACCCCAGTTTATACAGGAGATACAGCTGTTGTCTGAAAACATCAAAAGCCAAAAAATTTTTCTGTGTCCAAAATTAATTTTTTTAATATTGTAAGTACTCTATTTAATCATCATTCGGAAAAGTTTGTTAATATTAATAATTCCAAATCATTATCAAATACTATTTAGCATTAATTTCATTAGTTTTAGTGAAAACTAGGTTTTCAAAGTGAGTTAACCTCTAACAACATTCACATAATTTATAAATAACTATAGAAAATGGACTTCAAAATCAAAACATCTCTTCAAATCCAAATAAAAGATGGAAAGCAGTTTACTATGTTAGACAATAAAGAGTATTTCAAAGCCTTGACATTAAGAAATGGAAATATTTGCTGGCATTGTGTTTCTATAAACTGCAAAGCATGTATTAAGACAAATTAGGATGTAAGCAAGATAATGTTTCTTGAACAAACTCACAATGAATCCTGTCATAATCATATACAGCAAATAGTATACATACATCTGCTTTGTCAAACCTAAAAAAATGTCCAACACAAAAAACTGCATTGCAATCTACAGATCCTGAAAACAATAAGCCTACACTCAAACCGACTTTGAAATCAACATCTTGTCAGACCGATATTACAGAAATATATTGTGTGAAAACATTACTTAAAAGAATAGAATAATTAGCATGTCAAAAATCTAAATTGATGGCTAAACTTGAAGAGTTATCATTGGAATTGGAAAGGGTTGAATTTCAACTTCATACATCACAAAAAGAATTGGAAAAAACTCATACAATAAAGCCAATAGAGATCCCATTGAAGAATATGGACTTACCTAGACATGACATAAAAGAGAGTGAGAATGATCGTTACACACAAAATGAAAAGGGTTTTGAGAAAATACCTGAAATCAAAAATATAAATGATGACACAATGGAGAGTAATTATTTAGTTCCTGTTTTCAACAGATTTTCTCTGTTGAATGCTTTTCAGCCAGGAAGGAATTTGCCCTCAAGCAATAGAATAAATGACAGAGATGAGAGAATGACAAAAACTAAGGAAGGAACAATGTTCATTAATGACCAATCAGACAAAAAACCTAAAGTATCACATACAAAAGCCAAGTTAAACCCAAAACTTAAAGTGATATCTGACAGTCACGGTAGAAATTTAGGAGAACTGCTAAATAAAAATCTCAATCATACGAGTGTACAGAATATAGTTTATCCTGGACCAAACCTACGTGATATAGAGACACAAGAATTGATAACGAGATAAAGGACTTAAGTAAAAATGATACAGTTATCCTTATAGGTGGCACAAACAATATATCTCATGGAAACTCTGACAATAAAATTCTGGAAGACATGAAAAATAATTTGTCAAAAACTACCAAAACTAATGTTGTTGTATGCGGAATTCTCAAACGATTTGATAAACCTTATTTATCAGTCATGAGTCGGCGCTCAGATAAGACGCATCGCTCCGTATCAGTGCTCCGGTCTCGATAACTAACCTTATATTAGCGTCCAAACGTGTGCCTAATGTGAGTGTTTTTCAATACTTTAAAGAGTTGTTTAGTGTATTACAGCGTTTTTTAGCTCTTGTAGTTATTATAAAAACCTCTATAATGGCGAGTTGTGGTGTTTGTAACAAATCACTTAAGTCAAACCAACTAAAAGTCAGTTGCAGTGATTGTAAACGTGGGTTCCATGCATCCTGTGTCCAGATGAGTAAGGCTGAAGTAGAGTGCCTTACAACCGACGAAATACCCTGGAGGTGCCAACCCTGTGTTGAGACAAGAAGAAAAAGCCTTAGATTTGAAGCAGAGGCACAAGAGGGTAAGCTAACTTTAGATGACTTGATGACAAAAATTCTCAAAATAGCCGAAAATCAGAAAACTCAAGAAGCTAGTTTCAATCAGTCATATGAAGTTTTGCACGAGAAATTAGAGGAAAACACTAAAATTACCCTCGAGCAAAAAAAATCTCTTGAAAACAGTTTAACACTAATCAGTGAACTCGTCCAGGAAAACAAACGATTAAATAAAAAAGTAATAGAACTGGAAAAAAGAATTGACGACATAGAGCAATATTCTCAGTTGAACCCTGTGGAAATTCATGGCATACCTACGAGCCAAAATGAGGATGTTTTGAATGTGGTTAAAGAAGTGGGGAAAGCTCTAAATATGGACATCACAGACACAATGGTGGATGCTTGCCATAGGCTTGGGAAGGGCAATGGACCTAACAATAAACCACCGGGAATTGTCATAAAATTCGTGCGTAGATTTGATAAGGAAATACTTCGTAAAAGATGCGTGAAGAGTAACTTCTCAACTCGGCACCTCAACCTTCCCGTGGATCAGCCCGTGTACATCAACGAGGCGCTATCACCTGCGAGGCGGAAGCTGTTCGCGGCGGCGCGGCAGGTGAAGAAGGATAAAAACTTCAAATATCTGTGGGTGAGGGGAGGCAAGATCTTCCTTCGAAAAGAGGACCAAGCGGCTGTAGTACATGTGACATGTCGATCTGAGCTAGACAACCTGTAAGTCAATCTGTTGTGTTTCACGAGTCATGTTTCATGTGTTTTTATTTAAAAATGAATTTATGTTAAATTGAACTATTCTTTGTGAATTTAAAAGATGTTTCTTTGTTTTACTATTTACGATTGTTATAGTTTTGTTTGATTTTCTTTATTATTACTTTTTTTTAAGTTATGGAAATAATTAGTATTATTCATCAGAATATCAGAAGTTTAAGAAAAAATTTTGATTTATTTCTTTCTGAGTTAAGTCTTAATAACTTGATGCCAGACATAATAATACTATCTGAAATATGGATTTATTCTAGTGAAATTGATTACTATCAGATTTCGGGTTACAATATATATTTTAAATGTAATGATAATTATAGATCAGGGGGAATAGTTGTTTATGTAAATACGTTATTGTTAAATGTAATGTGTATAGATTTGGATTGTAAATCAGCTGATGTAGTGTTTATATTATTTCAGATTATGGAGCATAAATTTTATTTACTCGCAATTTATAGGCTAATTTTTCAGACAATAGACAATTTTGTAAACGAATTTAATCAAATATTTACAATGAAAAATGGCGTGTTTAAAAATATTAGGAATTTAATTTGGATAGGAGATTTAAATATTTCGATTAATCAAAGTAAAGACAATAGTGTATCAAATGTAGATAATTATATTTCTTTGATGGCTGCAAATGGCTTAGAAAGTTTGATAAATGAACCTACCAGAATAACTTATCAGTCTGAAAATTGTATTGATCATTGTTATGTAAGAATATCAAATAAGGACAAGATAACGGTGGATGCCTCGGTGATTCATGCCGGGCATACAGACCATTCTATGTGCCGAGTGACCGTGCAGGTGGACGGCGGGGAGCGGGGGGGGATGCGGCTCGTCTGCCTCCCCTCCTCCCACTGTCAGGTACCGCACCGACTACACTCTATTCAGACAACTATTAAAGAAAGAGAGTTGGGGTGATGTGTACAATCAAACAGATGCCTCAGTAGCTTTCGATGTCTTTTTAGATATTTTACAAAATTACGAAAGTCAATGTAGAACAGTAGTAAATAACAATAATTTTAAAAGATTAAAACCGTGGATGAATGAGTCTGTTTACAGTCAAATCAAAAAAAGAAATAAAATTTTCAGCCTTGTTAAAAATCATCCAAACAATGATAACTTGAAAAATTACTATAAACGTTTTAGAAACAACTTGCAAACAAAAATAAAATTCTTAAAAGAAAATTTCTACAAACAAAAATTTGAAAAATGTCATGGCAATTCTCAAGCTACATGGAAGGTTCTGAATGAATTAACAGGTCAAGCCAAATCTAGTAATGTAAAAATTGAATTGGAAATTGATAACATAACAGTCGATGACCCACAAATTGTTTCGAATGAATTTAATAGTTATTTTTTAACGGTTGTTGAAAAACTTGAATTAAATAATTCGTTACCTGTCAATTTTTTGCTATTGGATTATAAAGATTATTTTCCTTTAAAAAATGAAGTTAATTCAATTTTTCTTGATGAAGTTCGATTGGAAGAACTTTCAGTTGCAATAAATAGTTTAAAAAATAATACAAGCCCAGGAATGGATGGAGTGAGTTCTAAAACAGTAAAAGAAGTTTCCGAAAATATTCAACATGTCCTGCTGTATTTAATTAATTATAGTTTCCAAAGCGGGGTTTTTTCAAAAAACTAAAGAATGCTGTAATAATACCAATTTATAAGAGTGGTTCTAAATTGCATTGTAATAATTATAGACCTATCTCTCTGTTATCTAGCTTTGCTAAAATATATGAGAAGATAATGAAGCAAAAATTAATTAAGTATCTTAATTATGTTAATTTTTTTAGTAGTAATCAGTTTGGATTCAGAGTCAATCTCAGCACTGAACATGCTCTATTAAATTTCTTACAAAATGTTAATGATGGCTTAAATGAAGGAAGGAGTGTAAGCCATTTATTTCTGGATATAAAAAAAGCTTTCGACACTGTTGATCATGGTATTTTATTGAATAAATTATATCAATATGGGATAAGAGGTGTTGCTCATAACTGGTTTAAAAGCTACTTGTTGGAGCGACAGCAATGTGTTAAAATTAATCCAATTTACAGTGAAATGGGGGTAATTAAAAGTGGTGTTCCCCAAGGCTCAGTTCTTGGAGCAATTTTATTCATAATTTACATTAATGATTTATGTAATGGTAGGTTTCATGGAAAATTAACATCTTTTGCTGATGACACTGCTCTGTGTTACATAGAAAATAATTGGCAACAAGTAAAATCGGCAATGAACTGCGACCTAAAAGCACTCCAGTGGTGGTTTACGGTAAACCATATGCTGCTAAGTCCTGAGAAAACAAAATATATAAATTTCAGTCTTAGAAAAAATTTCATTTTTGGTCAAGAAATTTTATATCATTCTGCTGATTGTATTAACCAACAAAATTATGTACTAAGAAGTGTGCAACTGTGGGACAAACCAGCAATATAAAATATCTTGGGTTACACTTAGATAGTGAAATTAGCTGGAAAGTACACATAACTAAATTAAAATATAAAATAAACAATATTTTGAGGTATTTTTATTTTCTAAAGGATTTAACGGTAGAATCTGTGTTAAGGACTTTGTACTTTTCTCTGGTGCAAAGTCGAATTGAATATGGAATAATATTTTGGGGTAATGCTTATGATGTTCATTTAAATTCAATTTATGTCCAACAAAAGCATTTGTTACGTCTAATTTCTTTCAAAGGAAAATTTGAACCATCTCGTCCTCTTTTTAATATAAAGAAAATACTACCACTAAAATTTCTTTATGTCTTTAAAGTGTTAAAAATGTTTTACAGTAGAAGTGGCAATAGGGCTCCTAATGAAAATATATACAGAAATAAACTAAGAAATGCTGAACAGTTTCTGCTTCCGAGACCAAATAACACATTTTTTACCAAGACTTATAGCTTCTTAGCTCCAAAAATATTTAATACATTGCCTAATAAAATAAAGAGTTCAAAAACCAAACCTTTTTTTATAAATAGTTTAAAAAAGTGGCTGTTTAGTTTAGATGAGATTGATTCTTTGTTCTTGATATTGAAGTAGATTTAGTTCAAATTGTTAAATTCTATACTATACCATAGTATAGGCCTAGTTTTAATCACGTTAGATGACAATTAATAACATTTGGCACATTTAAATAGTTATTTTACCAGAGACCTAATTGTTATGATTTTTAAGAGTGGATTTTTATCTGATCGCTGAATTTAGATTTTGGTTATATCAAACTGAAGGAACCTCTGAACAGGCTTTGCCTTAGAGGCCCTAGATTTTCTCCTTATAGAACAATTTATTCAAAATTTCAAACAGTTTATCTATCTATCAAACGTAGATGCTGAAATATTTTCCGTTCAGATTAGTTTCTTGGAATTTACTTTTTATATTTATGTATTTATAGTTGTTGAGACAGTATTAAATTTAATGTAGTATAGTTAAGTTGTTGTTATTTTATTACTGAACATTTTATTTAGTCGATAAGAGAAGATGTACAAATCTGAATCATGTATTTTTTGTAGATAACTGTTAACTTGAAACTGGAGAAAATAAATATTTCTTATTCTTATTCTAATTTGAATAACAAAATAATGGAAATAAATCACAAATTAGATGAGTTAACAAAATCTTTTTCAAATTGTAAATTTATCTCTTTGCCATCATTTGAAAGGACTTTATATACGAAGCATGGTCTTCACTTAAACAAGTTTGGTAAAAGAAAATTGGCTTCTCTAATAATAGATGGAATTTCAAAGAAGGGTGAGATTAAGAATAATCAATCCATCTATGAAGAAAACAATATTTTGATTCAAAATTTTCCCAATATATATTCACTGGAAGAATTTCCATGTTTACAAAAGAAAATTCAACCGAGGACCCCAATATCAAGTATGAACCAAAATGATGTAGAAGAATGGAAGAGAAGAGATCAAATGTTTTATTTCCACATTAATTTCACTAACCAAAGAAAAGGATGTCTGGACGAAAACCAACAAAAACAAAAAATTTTCAGTGCTACTACAACAAATATTGATTGTTACGAGTCGTTTTTTTAGAAGAACCTAGTTTAATCTCAATAACTCCGATAATAAAACCACTTAAACCAGGTAATAATACAGAATCAAAATTATTCATATTGCATCAAAACGCTCAAGTAGCAACGAATAAATTAAATGAATTAGAAATTATGACCGACGAGTTAATACCGGATGTTTTTGTAATTACTGAACATGGTTTTACAGATAATTCTATCAATCTTTTAAAAAATTAAAAACTATACATTAAGCAATTCTTACCAAAGAAGCTATTTTAAATGGGGGGGAATAGCTATATTTGTAAAACAAAATTTAAAATTTACGATGTGCGATAGTTTTGTTAGTTCTGAAAAAGATTTTGAAATAATCGGTGTGTTTATCCATAGCACAAACAATGAAAAAATTATGATTATTGGTATATATCGTTCACCTGCTGGAAATTAAGATATTTTCTTTGAAAAACTAGAGGAAATTTTAAACAAAATATATGAGAAAAACCAACATTTTGTCTTACTAGGTGACTTTAATATCAATGTATTACAAACTTCCAAAAGTGAAACAAAACGTTTCAAAGATTTGTTAAATACATTTAACCTAAAATGGTCCATAAATACACCAACCCGGGTAACTGCCTCATCAGCAACGGCTATTGATAATATAGTTACAAATTTACCGAATTTCAATATTTCTGTCATGTCAACTCCTTTATCTGATCATGATGCACAATCTATAATAATTAATAACTGGGATGCAAAACAGAACACACCCGAAATTACAACCAAGCGGTTGACATCAGCAAAAAATATTGAAAATCTTTTGAAAAGCCTCGAGAACCAAAATTGAAGTTTTCTAGATGAATTTACCAATCCTAATGATATGTATCAAAACTTTAATTTATGTTTCATTAATCATTTGAATAAATGTTGTCCAATTAAACATATAAAACTGACTAATACTTTAAAAAGAGTAGATGGATTACTAAAGGTATCCTGACCTTGGGAAAAAATCTTAAAAAATTACGTAAAAGGTTTAAATGTTCGTCAGATGAGGTATTTAAAAAATACTTCCGATCATATAGACAAATTTACAGAAAAGTGATTAATGCTGCCAAAGCGTATGATATTAACAAAAAAATATCTGAAACAAAAAATATATCTGAAACTACTTGGAGCATCATTAAAAATATAAAAAAAAACTGTCCTTTAAAACCTCAAATTTCTCTTAACATTAACGGAGAAAACGTAAATATTCAAAATTTAGCCCAACAGCATCCATGTTATTGGCTCCTGTTACATCAAAAGAAATACTGGCAACAATTAGATCTTTAAAACCGAAGAAAACTACAGATTTGCAATATATTTCACCCTGGATGATTAAACAATGCTTAGACATTATTGCTGAACCTCTTTGCAAATTAGTTAACTCATCCTTTGAAACAGGTGACTTTCCTGACTCATTAAAGGTTGCTAGAGTTATTCCTATATTTAAAAAAGGAGATCCATCTTTAGCAACCAACTAGACCTGTATCTATATTAACAGTTTTTAGTAAAATTTTTGAAAAAACTTTTTCTTGATAGAATATTAAATTTTCTCAACACACATAATATTTGATCAAAAAATCAATTCGGTTTTGTCCAAGGAAAATCTACAATTGATGCCATTGTTCATCTAATAAATTATATTACAGAAGGTCTAGAAAGCCACAATCTAACGATTGGAGTATTTCTAGACCTTTCAAAAGCGTTTGATTGTGTAGATCATGAAATACTACTTAATAAAGTATATAACCTAGGGATTTGAGGAATTCCTTTCATGTGGATAAAATCATATCTACAAAATAGAAATCAAAGGGTTGAAGTACAAAGTAAATTATCAAGTTCTATTAAGTTAAAATATGGTGTCCCTCAAGCATCCATTCTCGCCCCTATATTATTTTTAATTTATGTAAATGATTGCAATTCATCTATAAATTTCTGCAATTTAACTCAATATGCTGATGATACAACATTATGTATCTCAACAGAAGACAAAAATGATCTTGAGATAAAAATGTTTGAAGATATAAATTTGTGTATACAATTATTTTCAGAAATTAATTTAAAAGTAAACTTGGAAAAAACTAATTTTGTCAATTTTAGTGCTAATTCAAGAATATACAGCAATATCTCTGTCATCATAGAAGATAATATAATAGAAGAAATTGAAAGTGTTAATTTCCTAGGAATACAAGTAGATAACAGACTGAATTGGAACAGTCATGTCGAAAAAATTTGCTCCAAAATATCTTCTAACATATATTTATTAAGATATTTAGCCAAATTTTGCAATGAAAACACTCTGCTTATGGCATATTATGGACTTATAACAACACATTTGTCTTATGGCATCATAATCTGGGGAAAATGTGCTGAAACTGAATTTAAAAGACTATTCAAACTTCAAAAAAAAGCTTTGAGAATAATGTTTAAACTGAGAAAAAATCAGTCATGTAAAGACACCTTTAAAAGGATGGGGTTGTTAACACTGCCCTGTATTTATATTTTGGAAACAACAATTTATGCTAGATTTAAATGTAAATTAACTAAGGGCTGTGATATCCATCAATATAATACTCGATTTCATCAAAATTTCAGACCTCAACAACTTAGATTAAATATCAGTCAAAATTTACCATGTAATGCTGGTGCTAAATATTTGAATATATTGCCAGACTGCATAATAAATGAACAAAACTTAAGACCATTTAAAAATAAATTTAAAATGTTTTTAGTTGAAAACGCCTTTTATAGTGTTGGTGAATTTATGGATCATTGCCAAAATACATAAACCAAATTTCTTTTTAAACTAGGTTAAAGTATATGGTGGGTATATCGTAGTTATGGAATTAAACTAGGTTAAACACATAAATTACTATCTTATATTAGAAATAATTGAATTTGAGTTTGTCATATCAAAATTATTGTATCGTTAACATTGCTTCCAACTTACTTATTGTTGTAATAGCAATAAAAAGATTATTATTATTATTATTATTATTTAAAATACAAGAATTTGGTAACTTAAGTAAAATTAATTACAATAATCAAAAGAAACCTTAAAATATAAAAGACATAATATGACTTATAAAAATTTTTGACACAAATACAAAGGAATTAAGTTTCAAACAATTACCGTTTCAAACTTTAATTTTTAGCGAATTTCCCTAAAGGGAATACGCTATTACGGTAGTAGCCATGGTAAGACCTAAGCCCGGGACCACTTTACTTTTTCATTTTGAGGCCCCCAGAAGCCAAAAACACCGTTCATTCATTTTCATATATATATATATATATATATATATATATATATATATATATATATATATATATATATATATATATATATATATATATATGTGTGTGTGTGTGTGTGTGTGTCCGTGGTACCGATAACTTTTGAAGCGGACCTCCGATTTTGATCAAATACGGTATGAAGGTGTAAGACCAGGTCTATTTTCATGAGTTCGCGAACCAGCATTGTTGGGTTATGGGGTTTCAAAGGGGTGAAAATTGTGTTTTTGGCATTTTTCTAACCCAATTTTCAAAATTCATGAATTTTAACTATAACCATTCAAAAGAGCTTAAAAAAACAAACAATTTAGTATTTTGAATTTTTAACTTAGCTTAAATGGTTACGGAGAAAATCCAAAAATGTGTTTTCCATGTTATTCTTATGGGAAATCAAGAAACCCCTATATCTTACCTAATTATTGACATAACTTAATCAAATTTGGTATGTACATTATATAGATAGGGTTTAACTTATACTTGCTTACAAAACCCATATGGCGGCAAACCTACATACTCACCCCATGGGGTTTATGGAGAAAATAAAAAAATTCTCAGAGCTTGATACAACTTTGTGTTTACATTCACCAATTATTGATTAACTTTGATTTTCTAACAACATCCCATGGCAGCAAACCTACATACTTGATCCTATGGTGTTTTTATGGGGAAAGTAAATAATCTGAAATTCCATTGGAAATTCGCTGAGTACGCTGGTCTGCTGCGACGGGGGTATTAAATACAATTTTGTATATACCAAACAATTTATCTCAGGAATAATTTTAGTATGAAAGTACCTATATTAAATAGTTTGAGTGTAATTTTAATTTTGTTTTACCCTCCTTGCATCAACCGAAAGCAACCACTTCAACAACGATGCCCCAAAACGAACACGACTGTCAATATTTCTCAGATCAGCTGGCAAAGCATTCCACAACCGAGATGCCGTTAGAAGAAATGGATTTGCAAAGACGATGAAACTGTGGATCATTCTGTGGAATCGAATTTTTTCAGCTCGATTTTAAGATAAGTTACATAAGTTTTGTAGCAATATTTCATGTAATATTACGGTTAAATGTAAAATCTATATATATAATACGTAATGCCCTTTTTTTGGTAACACTACTCCTCCCTTATTTCTGGACCAATTTTAAAGTTTGAGGTGTCAAAAGAATGGTCTCAGTTCGTAGTTTTGCAATAAGGTTTTAGATTTTTGATATTTTAATTCTGAAGCCCACGGGAAGCCTTCTAAGTTCATTTTTTGTCCATAAGATTAACATGGGGAACAATTTATATTGAATTGCTAAATAAAACAGCTGTTGATAGTTAAACAAACAAACACATATGTTAAAAGCTGAATAGAAGCAAATTGAACTGGTACTGAAATATCAACACAATTTCATAGTTTAATACGAGGAGTGTCTAATCTGAGCTTTTAACCTTTTCTCAAAATGTAGCTGGTTGATTTTGCTTGAAAGTTTTATTAACGCGTATTTGGACACAAAAATATATTTTGTAAACCCTAGAAAAATTCATTTATGTTTAAGAAAACAATTTTGGAAATTAAATTTTTGACATGGGTCTTATTGGTCGTCCGACTGGTCTTGAAACAATAATGAAAGGTAACAAATATTAAAATAGATCACTAAATTTGTGTGCATGGGTTTTCAAACTGCTATAAAGAATAAGGAAAAGGGATAGTTGGTTGTAAGTGTAATAACCTTTTTATTTACTATTATAGTATAAACATGTTTTAAGCAGAACGCTACATATATTATTCATTACACATAAAATTCATACTATAGAAACCAATAACACAAACATGAATCTCAGAAAAACTAATAAAATTTCAGCAGTTTATCATAGAACATTATTTTATGAAAATCATATTAAATATAACTATACCAAAATTTACAATAACCTTCCTACTGAAATTAAGAATATGAATTCAGACACAAACATATTTAAGAAGAAATTAAGAAGATATATTATTGACAAGAGCATTTACTGAATGGAAGACTTTTACAATATAAAATAAGAAATTATGAATTTTAAATTAATTTTAGGTATTATATATAAGTTTATGATGTATAGGCTGATGCAATTTCTTAATTGTCAGCCGAATAAATTTTGATTGATTGATTGATTAAAAAACCTGTGTAAAAGACAACATTTAAAAGTTTTTTACCTCCAGTATAGAAAACAAGCTTATTACAAAAATGGTTTTTATAAAAAGAAATTTTAACCAAAATAAAAATGCCACTAAAAACAAAATGGACCGCACCAACAAAGATGTAGACTCTCTTAATTTTTGTGATTTCTTTATTTAAATTTTGTAATGTCATGGAAAGTTAAGTTAAAGAGGATTTAGACATAAATAGTAATGTGGACTCATTCTCTATGTCATTGACTACCTCATACAGTAGTACTACAAAACAGCGGCAGTGAGCTGCATAACTCATACTGGACCGGGGAGTAATGGAATGTTGGTTTTTATTCTGTTGTCATTTACGTTTTATGTTTGATGCGTGGAGTCCCATTATGCCGATTCCCATTATATTGACAAGCGCAAAATCTTTCCATTATTCCTACACATGAAATCGTCCCATTACGTCGACAACGTCGGCATAATGGGACGATTCGATGTTGGTGTCGATATAATGGGAAAAATAAACTTTGGTGTCCCATTATGTCGATTCCCATTGTTCCTACAAACGCAAAATCGTCCCATTATTCCTACACAACGAAATCGTCTCATTATGTTGACAAAGTTTAACCGTCCCATTATTCCTACATAGGCGGGAAAAGCCAAAGTTTGAAAATTCCCATTATGTCGACAGAACCGATCCCAAAAGAACAGTTCCCAAAAGAGTCGTTCAATTCAGATCGTTCCCGGCCATGCGCAGAGTTGATGCGCAGTCGAACGACACAACCTGTTTCCCTCTCTTTCTACTTCGGCACCGTCCTCGCCTTCTTTGCAAACCACGCAACCCCGTGCTGGCAGGGGTGGACTGAGCCGCCGGGACACCGGGAAAATTCCCGATGCGCCCTCCCCATCAAGGCGCCCCGGCGCCCCTAGGACGAGATTTTTCACTATAAGGAATTGTAAAATATTTTTTTGAAAGTTCAATATTTGTGAATTTTTTTTCCTAAAACTATTAAGATGTGTTTGCACTTCATGACTTGAACATAATACGTTTATCTTCATATAAATTGAATGTTCAACTTTGATAAATTGCTCCAACTGGGAACTCTTTCGTGTAGCAATGACTCGACATAGTTGGCTAACATGTGCGGCGAAACAGCTGTCAGCCTGGGAGCGACCATTGCGACGTAGTATACGAGTAAAGGTCAATCCCAGGGGGATGATTTTGTTAAACCTTACACAAAGTGTATATTTGTATTTATTCTGGAATATGTACAATTTTTAATATAAATACGCGTATTAAAATGACTCTTGTAATCCATTATTTTAATAAATCGACAATTTTAACAGGTTAGGAACGATGCTGTATTTGCATGTTGCAGAAACTATACAGTTTCCAGGCAATCTTCGTTGCAATGACTTTCCTGATGATTTTTTAGTACACCACTCCACTTACAGATTACCTACAATCCAAGTATCTTGACTATGTTCAAGTAAAGAGGCTAGTAAGCCGCACTTAGGAAAAAAAGCGCCTTTAGGATTTAAAAAGTGCTAGGTCCAAGTTTGCCGATATCTTCAAAGCTGCAGAGGTCTTCGTCACTGAAATAACGAACAAAATCGAACACTTGTCGGGTTCAGTTCAAAATATGGAAGATATCATCATAGAAACAAAACTGCCTGGGGTGGGAGTAGGAAGAAGAAGAAAATGCCGGGGGAAACTTCATCAGGAGACGTGGCCTAATTGAGGACAGCAGTCGCCGATTTGAAGTAACCGTTTTTAACTGTGTTATAGATCAACCTGTCAAATGTATGAACGAAAAGTTTTCAGCAAAACAAAGTCTATGCTTAGATTAAAAATATTTTGATCCCAAGCGGTTTAACAGCATTGACATTAACTCTTCTATCTTTCAAAGGATAATAGAATTAGTTACCGATTGCGAGGAGGGGAAACTGGAGGAGGAATTAGTATATTTTAATCACCTTGTCATCACCAGTTGTTGAAGCCGGTAAACACAACAGAACCAATCGATGATTTTGAAGGTGAGCTCTCGGAAGAAGATTTGGTTTCCAACTTAAATGATGACGAATAAAGAGACCCAAACGATTTGCAGTATATTCAGTGTAAAAGTGGTAAAAATGCAATACTTGCAAGTGTGCATTCGACGTCTTACTTGAGTACAATATTTTTGTTTTCAAGGCTGTACACGAACCTTTTTAAAGTCTTTAAGTATATCTCTTGACATTACCAGCTACCCAAGTATCATGTTAACGGCCCTTTGCAAAATTAAAATATATCAAAACAAGGCTCCGTTCGTTCACGACTCACTGATGAACACCTTCAGACCTTATTTCTCATGCACATGGAGGGAGATACTCTCTTGTCAAGATCAAAAATTATTAGATAATCGTCAAATATGAGAGAGAAGAGTGAACAATTACGAGTACTTCTTTATGTATCAACTGTTGGTATGTTGGCTTAACTTTTATGGGCAGCAATATATAAACAAACAGTAATGTAAATAAAATATGTTGGTTTTGATAAAGATAAAATCTACAGCTTTCAAGTTTAATATTTGCCTACAAAGCCTTCAAATGTTTATTGTAAAGTTATTTTCACTTTCATTAGTTTGATTTTAATATCAGTTACGGTAACAAATATCAGTTTAATATCAGTTTTAGTATGTTATTGAAAATTAAGAAGTTACTGTTTTAACACTTGTTTGATTTACTTTATTTTACAAACTACAGTAATATACTTCTATGGATACATTGTAAATTGTTTAAATTTTAAGGGATTCTGTTATTATAATCACTAGAAATAAAGACCAAAGTATCCATATTTTTGTCACATGTTTCAACTATGTCATTTTCAAGTAATTAAACTATAAACGCCTTAATATTTTAAGGTTACAATTTTAATTGCTAGAAAATTATATGATAGTTGAACCATGTATAATAAATGTCTTTTATTATATACATAATAATATGAATGCCATATAAGTATATATACAGTATATGGCGCCCCTCCGGTACCCATTCCACCGCCCTTTTCATAGTGTCAGTCCACCCCTGCGTGCTGGTGTGTGTGTAACAGCGACCACAGAATTAAATAGACTGGCTATCCCATAATTGTCGGATTTGAAGCTAAAGTCGGCCATCTTAGCTGAATACAGTAACGTAGAGCGACGCTGGAAAGGCGAGATATTATAAATGTGCGCTTATCATTTACACCGCAGTTTTTGAAATTTTACACACTCATATCTTAATAGTGCGTGACGCTAATGGTGTGGTTTTAATTCGAAAATAAAAACTGCTTGACACTTAAAAAACTAAATAAATTCCAATCTTTTTTGTACATTTTAATGAGTGACATAATAAAGTTACATTGCGAAAAAAAAATTTGTTTTAAGGTCAGGTGCGTTATGTAAGCGAGAGAAATGTAGCCAAAAAGTTATTTTTTTTTTCGAAAAGTATTTTTTGAAAAAAATTGCTATTGTAGTTTTTATCATAAGACAGGTAGAACACGAGCTTCGTGACGCGGTAATGCGGCCTCTCGGCTCCGCGGCGGCCCGCTACAAACAGGGGAATTTAACGTGGTTAGCTTAGCTTCTTGATTTGATTTTCAAAAGATCTCATGATTACATGTTTACAAAACTTGGTCTTGCATGTTTGTATCTACTAACTACATTTACTTGTAATTAGAATTATAAATTGTTGGCCAGATAATTTGGAAAACAAACAACAATCATAATCAGTACAGATCTATTAATTTTACATCAATTCAAATTTACAAATCAATAATTAAAACTATGTTTCAATAACATTACTGACTGCTTTGCTACTACAAAGTGTTTATGTGAAAACATCATCTAAGCAATACCAATAAGGTTATAAAAACAAATAAAGACAATAAACCACAATAAATAGTTTAATAAAATATGAGTTTACCATAGGGACATATTTCAAAATACAAAGACAGTTTAAATAAGCAAAATATAGCCATATAAATGACAAAGTACAAATAATGTGAAGTAAGAAGAATAAAATGACGAACGTCAGCAATAAGTTTCTTATTGTTTTACTGTCCCATAAAATGTGATTGTTTTAGTTAGGAGGTTTCTGATATTTTGTTTGTGTACAGCGTCATTGTAAATTTTAGTGTAATGGTGTATTCTGATTGTGAAAAATCTTTTGCATATTAGTTTGGTAAGCAAGACGAAATGGTTTTAAAAAAAGATCTTGATCTAAAATGTCACCGTGAAAAAGGTTAAGACCTATACAATAGTTTAAAATTTAGTCACCATCACGTCTACGACATTTTTAATTAACTTCATAACTTTGTTTGGAGGCCTACGATAGCACTGTAAAAGCATGTAGCATATATTACTATAAGACAGTTAATAGTTTATGCCTACTGAAGTAAGACGAGATCAAAACCGAATAAAAATAACAATCTATATATTTAAAACACAAAGGTAAAAAACCTTTGGACAGTTCGTCTGTGATTTCTACTGGACCGATATACATGCGGGTTGTACCAAAATAAACGTTTTTGATTCTATATTGGCAGGTTTTATTCGTATTTCAAAAATATTTACGTTAAATCGGTCAAAAATGAAAAATATACTTTTCTTATGGAGATTTAACATGGGAAAAAACCAACATTTCCAATCCTTTGGACAGTTCGTCTGAGACTTCCACTGGACCAATTTACACGCAGTTTGTACCAAATAAAACGAAAACCTTTGTATATTAGCAGACTTTATTTTACTTTAACATCTTACTTCCTTAAATTAAAAATATCAACATTTTAAAACCTTTACAATTTATTTATTTTACACGCTTTCAATCAGCTGATTGTAAACACACGAGGTATTTAGTCTAAATACAGTGGATGAGCAAAAGCTCATGAAGGATTTGGTTTATTATGGCCAGTACCTAAAAACGTTTACTATTATTATGATGTATTGTCATTTATGAAAAGAAAGTTGCTTAATCGTATAATTAACGTTATCTTACTCGATTAAATTAAAAATGTCGACATTTTCAAATTTTAACAATTTAGGCCGAATTATTTTACACGATATCAATCAGCTGATTGTAAACACACGAGGTATTTTGTCTAAATACAGAGTGGATTAACAAAAGCTCATGAAGGATTTGGTTTATTATCGTCAGTACCTAAAAACGTTTACAATTATTATGATGTATTATCCTTCAAATGGAAAGAAAGTTGCTTAATTATGTAAAATAGCTGATTGCTTTATTTAAAATTAAGACTAAATTTTAAAGGTTTAGTTTAAATAAATTGCTCACATTTGTATTAACAGAAGAAATGGCTGTACAGTACCGGAAATTCTTTGTGCAATCAATTTGTCGTTTGCAACGATGTAATGCTTTACATTTACTTCCCCAAACTACAGTGTTTGTGGCGCAGTCGGTAGCGTGACTTTCTCCTAATCAGAAAGGTCCGGGTTCCAGACCGATCTTCACATTTGAACTTTTTGTAACGTGTCCAATAACGGCGTCTCTAATAAATGTTTTACTGATGGTACCGATATTTATTTTAAGCAAAATAGATACATTAAAATATTTATAGGCCTTTTCAAACTCTCAAAAAAAAACTTATTTATTAAACTAACAAGTTTACAAATTGATAGTTTAGGCTTGCTTATTTTTTATGTTTTTAACTAATATAACGCTTTGATTAGGCTACTAAGGTTTAGGCCTAAGTAAACAACCGATTTTTTATGTTTATAAAATACTAAACAGTGCCTGTGTTACATAGTAATAGTGCAGCATTATTGTTTTTAAGGAATGTGCCTATAGGCCTACTTTGACAGACACTCCAACTAAAATTATGTAATTTTCTGTGAAATAAATTTGTATTCTTTAAATTTGGATAGTTATTGAAACTTGCACACTACAGCATAGATATTGCGATATGACAGTGGTTATAAATGGTTTTTCTACCCTTGCTATCTTACCCTAATACCAATTTTAGTTAAAGCCAACAACCCTTAACTTACAACACTGTGGGCCTTCTTTCTCAATTCTTGAACAAAACTGTTAAGAACAATTTATCCAATAGGCTGTAACCAAGTCACAAAAAAGTACAACGCAATAAGCCCACACCATATTTCCTGTTTGTTCCAAATAGCAAAATCCTAACTCAACAATTCAATCTAACTGCGCAATGACAAGTCAGCGGGGTCATCGAAGTTTATTGTCTCCATTGCCGGTCGTGGACACTCTAGAAAGTTCCAGAATATTCCCACCAATCATTATCTTCCAAAATTAAATCACGCTCTCCTATTGGTCAATAATAGTGTGGAAGGGGAATGAAGACAAAAAGGGAGCACTGTGGACAGGAGGGAAGTCAGCTCGGGAAATTCGGCGGAAGACGGTCTTCTTTAAGCTCGGGGACGACGCCACTTACGCGAGTGTAGTGAAGTGTTGTGTTTTCATGGCCTGTGGCCTTAAGCCTCTTTTTTATTGTGTCATGTGAATAAGGAGTGATCCAGCGTCATTAGAGTAAGATATTCTTTCTAATTTTTGTAATGATAGGGCCTGTCTGGCGGTGTTAAATTCCTCAATCTTTATTTTCAAAATTTAATTATTTATTATGCACCATCCCTTCAGGATGGTTGTACTAAACCCTTCACAATTACATCTAACTAACGATGTTGAGATTTTTGCAAACAACCTCTCTCCAACTGCTATTCATTTTTTATACTAAATCAAGAATCCAAATTTTGTTAAACTTATAATTTGATTGTCTGAAATGCAATTTAATTGAGACTCTCGTGCTGGTGTAAATATTAGTTTTGGTAATGTAAATATAAATTAATATAATTGTTATTGCTGCAATTCATACTTGATTGTTAGAGATTGTTATTGAACCCACTTAAATACATTTTGTTACAGTTTATTTAGGCTTTGATTCCAGTACCCTCTCATTTAGCGAGTTAACAGTAGTATCCCCTTCTTGAGAACGCCCCTAAGCTTATAAGGCCTACAAGTGGATATTAGTCTACTTATTTCTGATGTTGTTGAACCTAATAGAACGGTTTCCTTAGAGCTGTATCCGTCGAGTGTATCGACGGGCAACAACTAGTACATTTTATTCTAAAAACTACATTTACTATAATACCCCCCCCCCCCTTTCCCCCTATAAATGTATATATATAACTGATTAAATTACTGATCAAAATAGATCTCTTTGTGAACTCTTTAAGAATTTTCTTTGATCTCTAGGAGATTATAGTTAAATTTTTCCTGAAATCACTGTTGCATAACTACAAATAAGAATGAAGATTAAGTGCACTTTGGAATTTGTTGTATTACATCAAGGTCTGGCTTTCCCCCCAGGAAGTCAATGTTGAAGTAATTTGTCAATGGCACAAAAATGTCTTAGACTCTTTTAAATGCGTTTCTAACAAAATTTATCAGTTTTGTCCAAAATGTTTTTTATTAAATTAATAACATGACGGAGATTAATGAACATGTATTTAAATGTTTAGTAAAACTAATCACGTGATAATTGATGTTTTATGGTGGTAAATTATTTTAAATGAGGTTTCTTAGACATTTACATGTTTGTTGGTAAGTTATGTCATATGTAAAATGTTCACATTTTACTGATGTTTTTAAGATGTTCAACATGATTTTAAGATGTTCAATTTAACTCCGTGAAAACATTGCTTCTGCATTAAAATCAATGCAAATTAAGGCCGTTTTAACAGCAAAGTCAATGTTTGCACGGAGTAAAATCGCAATATCTCCGTTATTTGCTGTTAGATCCTTACAAACTTGGTATTATTGGTTAGATAATTACATTTGTCAACTTTTTTGTGTCTTGTAAAATTTTTATAAAATTTACAGATTTTGAGATATTTGAGTTTGAAAATTTTAAATGGCCGCCATTTTGAAAATATACCGTGGAAAAAATACTTTTTTCCCTGAAAATGTACATTGGTATGATAAAGATTCATACCAAATATGATTTTAATAGAACCATCCGTTACGGAAATAAAAATTACCAAGTGAAAAAAAAAAAAAAAAAAAAAATAGCGGCTGTGTGAGTAAGTAAAGACTTCCGGACAATTTAAATATGATATTTTGATATATTTCTAACCAAGGAACAATGCCCTGAAATATTGGTAGGGAGTTCTGAAACACCCTATATATCTTTGATTTGCCATAGATAATGTTACAGAACGAATGGAAAGAATAAATATTTTTGGTATAACAATACATCCTACTACTTGCCTTACTACAAGTAACATTTTTTACATTCCTTAGAATCTCCAGTTTTGACTATTTTCAATTGAAATCTAACAACAAAGAGGACAAATATATTGTTAACACATAAAATACTTACATAAAAATCGCTAAAATTTAGTACCTCTACGCTTATAATAATAAGATAGGATAGTTTCTATTTATTTCACTTTTAATTATAATAATAAACAATACAAATTAAGGTTGTATTATATCTAAACCATTAAGTACTCTCACCGAATAATATGGTAATTCGTTTACGTGTGTTGGACGGAGGAAAATAAGTGCGTGCGGTTCGTTCCCATCCCTTTTACTGTACGTGAAACGGCTCGCCGGCCCCCATCCAACTCGTCGACATGCCCGACGCCACCTGACCAGATTTTCACCAGATTGAAGGCGTGAAGGCGTTCGCAGCAAGAGCGATCAGAGTGAGCTCTAGCGGCGGAACGCGAAACAGAGAACCGTTCTCTGAGTCGTTCTCCTGAGCCGTTCTGAACGAAGAACCGATCTGTAGGAATAATGGGACGATTTCAAATGTCGGTATAATGAGCGATTTTAGTGTGTAGGAATAATGGGACGGTTTAACGTGTCGACACAACGAGACGATTTCGTCTCATTGTGTCGACAACTGAAATGTCGACATAATGGGACGATATGAAGAAATTGTCGATATAATGAGACGATTTGAACTTTTCATTTTCCCGCCACTTTGTCGACATAATGAGACGATTTCATGTGTAGGTATAATGGGACGATTTTGCGTTTGTAGGAACAATGGGAATCGACATAATGGGACCTCGCCGTTTGATGAACTATGTGGATCCAACATCTGTGAATTTATTCTAAATTTTATAGGAGGGTTTAGACAAAGGCCCTAAGACATATCGGCAAAAGAACAACGTAATCTTAGCTAATTTAGACCTAAAAGAACGAGCATCACATCTCAACACTATCACATTGGGAATTTGGAAAATTGGTAATGAAGATCGATCAATGAAACACCAATAATGTTCTATCTGATTTTCACTATAGAGAAAATTTTTTTCAAAGTATTATTAATAAGTAATAAATGCAGCGCATTGCGCTGCACAGGCCCCCTAGTACTCATTACTATATGTTTATCCATTTTTCTTATAACTAATACATTTAACTTCTTAAATGGTCTTGCAGGTGTATATTTCTTTATATTTAACAATTGAATAAGTTTTCTTTCCTCCCTGATATATAATGAGTGCAAAAAGGTGAAGTCACAGAAGATGAACTATGAAGAAATTAGAAACACAAGGCATAATAATAAGGCAGGAGATGGAAATAAAGTGCAGTAAAGAGACAGAGAAAGACAAAAACATTTTGAATACCGTAGATAATACCAATAACAAAGACAACTGAAATGGAATGCATGGAAATATTGTAAAAAATCTGTTCCACTATCTCTGGATTTGGTTATTCCCAGACTATATTTTGAAACCATATCGAAGAATGAACTATTTTCGTTTTACTATATACTATTGAATACTATATTATTGTTTTACTGTATTATCTGTTCACATTGTTAAAGAAGTGGCAAAATATAAGTTTTAATTTATGTTGTTAACGTTTTCATAAATTTTGAGACAGCTGCAACTTATAAAACATGACACTTCTTTAGAAAAATTGTCATAAAATAGCTAACAGCCCGTCATTTTTTACGGGCTGTTAGCTAGTTTCAATATAAATACTGATGAATCAATAAACTTGTACTTACTGTGAGTATATTCTCGGTTGCTAAGTAGAAGATCCACAAGATTGAGCTATAGCCTAACACAATGTGTAGCAAAACTACGATGACAAATAGGAGCGCAGCCAGGCTCGAGTAGAACTCCAGAGGGTTGCGGAGACGAGGGAAGTAGTAAACGCAGCAGCACAGTGCCATCAAGCCACTCATACCTACCTACACAATTCATTACAGAAATTGAGACCAGTAATGATGGGCTTATAAAAATGTTAATATGAGAAAATTCTAAATCATCAAATCTTTTTTATAATTATACTACTTAGACGCTGAACAATTTTAATACACATATGCGAGCCAGTTGATGATAATACTTTATACAGATACGGTATGTTTAAAGCCATACTTTCTGACTCTTACGACTCAATCATTAGTAAAAGGTCTAATGACATTTTAAAACCTTTTAATTACAAGCTTCTATAAATTAGGTCCATAAACGTGAATACCGTACTAAGAGTTTTTTAAAAGAACACTATAAAAAAATGTTTGTAAAAATGTCATTTACTATATGTGTAAAGAAAATATATGTTTTTTAATCACAATAAAGTCCCACTATTCAAAATCCCTCCATAAAATGTTTCACTTTTTGTTCAGCCAATGTATGACTGAGTTCTAGATCACAGCTTTTACAATAGACTCCCTCTCGTTCGGGCTCCGATATTCCAGACGCCGAATGGTCCGGACGACATCTTGGAAATGATTCATGGAATAATTTTAAAGTTAGGTGGTGGTGCACAAAAAGCACAGATAACCTATAGATAATCTGCGACAGCTATCATGAGTTGTAAAGTCACTAAAAGCGTGAGCGGTCTGGTGCACCTACATGATGTCACCACTAGAGTTCTGGACACGCTAATTTTCAGTCTGTTAGACAGCCGTTAATAGTACACATGATTAATATAACACATTATATGTTATTTTACATATAAAATGCATAACGTACAAAATGCATACAATTTAATGCATAAAAATAAACACATAAATAAAAGTATACACATGAAGTAATGTACAAATGAAATAAAACACCTGTTTGAAAGAGACGACATTTAAAAGTTTTTTACCTCCAGTGAAGATAACAAGCTTATTGCAAAAATGGTTTTTGTAAAAAGGAATTTTAACCAAAATTTAAATAACACATCAAACCAAAATGGGCCACATCAACAAAGATGTTGATTTTCTTTATGATTTTAAAAATTTTTAAATTAAAATTCTGTAATGCCATGGAAAATTAAGTTAAAGATCATTTAGTCCATTATAAATTAATAGTGATGGCTTATTCAGTATGTCGACTACGCAATCAATAGATTCAATAGATCTTTATTGTTCTTTAAGCATCTTTACAGATGCAATAGACTGTCAATTTAAACTAAACTTACTTTTGAATATGTACAAATAAAATGAAGTCACATTACATTATAATAAAAACAGCCGCAGTGAGTGCTTCATAACTCAGACAGGACCGGGGAGTTGTAATTAAATATTGATTTTTCTTCTGTTCCTTGTTATTTATGTTTTTTGTGTGATGAACTATCTAGATCCAATATCTGTGAATTTATTCTAAATTTTATAAGAGTTTTTAGGCAGAGGCTCTAAGACAAATCAGCACAAGAACCATCACGTAATCCTAGCTAATTTGAACTAAAAAGAACAACCACCAATTCTCAACACTATCACATTGGGAAGTTGCAGAATTATTGATGAAGATCGATTGATGAAAAACTAATATGGTGTAATCTGATTTTCACTACAGTTTAACTTTCATTCAAAGTAACTCGGTAAATTACCATGGAGCAAGGTGTCATCACCAGGTACACTTGATAAATGCAGCGCATTGCGCTGCACGGGCCCAATAATTAACTAGTAATCTCTGACAACTTTTTCAGAGTAATCAAAAATTGCACTGTTTTCTTTTATTTTATTTTTTTGTGTTGGTTTCTATATTATTAGTGTTATGAAATTGAGGAATTAAGTAAATTCTGGCAATTCTATCAAATAGTTTAAGATGTGTACAGTACACTCTCGTTCATCGGACTCGCCGACATCGGAACTCCGCTTCATCGGAACTGAAAATCTGGATATTATTAATTTTTTTTCTTACAAAATAAATAATTTTTCCGTTTTAGCGCCTTCAGTTTCCATTCGTTCTATCGGCACAACAGTGAAGTATCACATTTTGTATCAAACGTCATCAGGCGTTTTCCATAATCTGTACCCATCGATGTGATTTACGAGGCCGTGGAGTATGCGCACAAAAATAAAAGAGGAAGGGGCAGGAACTGAACATCCGGTTCGACCGCTTCCCAAACTGTCATTCAGTCTGTCTCGCGTCGCGACTGCACCTGTGTTACGTGAAAGTCTGTTGACTGCTGGAATATGAGTGGAATATGAGAATAAAGATTTTGGATTTTTATTTCCTGTGTTGTTTTTATTCCTATCTGTTCATTGTTACCATGTTCAAAGTTTGAGTGCCTTATTTTCATAAAACCTCTTGTGTTATCCTAAAAACAAGAGTGAATACAATTACGATCGTTCACCGTACGGGCGGAAATGACTGAGGATGGACTCCGCTTCATCGGAATTTTTTGACATCCGAACCGGCCGTCCGCCACATTAGTTCCGATGAACGAGAGTGTACTGTATTTAGGGTCGAAATTTCAAAATATATTCACTGTACTCCATACTCTTAAATCCTTGGTTAGTACTCCTCGTGACATCAAGGAGGGTCCGAGGGGTTAGGAGTGATGGCGGGTTACACAAAAAATGTTATTTTTATATTATTTAATCAACAACTGACAAATATTTTAATAAAAAATGGCAGCATTAGCCTACTAACTAACAAAATATTAACAACAATTTTTGAACTAATACTTTTGAAAATTACATATGTATATAGTCTATGAGTAGACAAACCTGCAGTATTTTAGTTGAAATATCAATGCAAGTGACAGGTGTGAACGTAAAAAGCATCGCTGCTACAGATGCTAAGAACAGGATCAAAGCTTCTACGACCACAGCTGCTTCACCAAAAGTGAAGGTTCCAGGAGACACTTGTAGAGCAAGAACCAGCAATTTATTGAAACCAAAACTGCAGAATATCCCAAGAATCACATTGAAAATGAGACCTGCGCAGGTAAAAAAACCTATTTAAATAACATACGCAAAATCGTAGGTGACCCACAGCCGATTTCAATAAGGCTATTTCAACAAACAAATTTAATTTTCAGTGTTTTTTATACATTTGATATAGGCTATTTAATAACTCATTCGGCATAGTTTGAATCCATTACCAAAATCATCAAGTGTTCAATCAGTTGGTGTAAGAGTAATGCATAGTGTTTCAATCTGAACTTTATTGATAATCATTTCATATAGGTACTTCATCAAGCAAAGTCTTGAAATAGTTTTCATACAATTTGTCACAATGGAAAGAAAACCCACATCCTCACAATTCACTATTAGGCCTTATAGTAGTTCAAGTTACCTTCTATTTTCTTCACAGTGAGTTTTGCAGACAAAATATTTTGCAGAGCCTTAAATGAGGGAACAATTAATTTAAACTTTCTTTACATGTGTGTTTACATATCATAGTATGAAGGTTAAACCACTAAAAACAACTAGAAAAATGTACAGCATCTAGAAAATCCTACAGCACGTAGATACTTACTGTGGTCAGTGAAGTAGTGGAGAAGCAATGCAGTTGTAACACAGTTGATTGCACAACATAGTGTGCGAAATTGAGTAGAATGATGAACTTGAAATATTATTGATAAAGAATTAAGAAGCAAGCCGACACTGAGACAAGTTGCTGAGCGATAAAAGTAGCCGCAATCAGGGTAGTTCCATATTCCAAAAATAATTGATGATGGCAACACAAAGCATAGCCACAACCCTGGACTCGCTCCTTTTCTGGAATTCAAATATAAAGTGTTATACCGACAATTTTTCTTTTATTTAACTAGTACTAACTAAGTTACTATATAACGAATTTTCACCAGACTGTAAGCCTGGCTTAAATATGACAAGTGTCACCCACCGTAAGTAAATTTAATGTGCTATGATCATAAAACAGAACTAATAAAGAATGACGACTTAATAAAAGCAATAAACTTGTATTTTAGACTATTTCATTTCTTTAAATTACTACAAGTTGCTAATTAGTACAAGTACATTTATAATTTTGTTGAATACTCTCTGACTGGAATCTTTAAAAACTTAAACTTATAGGCCATTAGAAAATATTAAGATTGATGTATTTTAGCCTAGTTCTATTTACTTTCTTTAGATTTTAAAGTTTATCAACCTTAATATTTTCTAAAAAAAAGTTAGGGACTACAAATAGTTTTTATTAGACCAAATATAATTTACACCTTGATATCGATTATTATAACTTACTGCATTTAATTTAGACTTAATCAACATTTAATCATTCTTATTTTTATTTCATGTCAGCTTCATTTATTTATTTACTTGCATTCCAACGGCACAAGCCATTACGGTATACTGTATACGAAAAATTTTGAGACCAAATGACAAATGTTAACCCAATAGGTTTATAACAATAAATTTAAATCATCATAACTAGATTCTTTCTTTGAATCTGTATTGCATAATTAAGTAGATTATAAAACCTGCCTAAGATGAAATATCTAACAACCGTATTATATGCCAAAAATACATGACAGTACAGGTTAAACATATTAAAATACCAGTAAAATAATTTTACATTTAGGCTTGTTCAACTATTATTCATAATAAAGATTAACTTGTCTTCAATTTTTTTTGATTGCAGAGTCAAAGTAGACCTTATTGCAGTGAAAAAATAATAGTAATGTTTCAATAAACTTTATTGAATCTTTTTTAGCCTACCCTAAATATAGTTTAAGAACATAAAAAATAGTAGAGTAGAATCAATAAATTATAATTAATTGCAGTAAAAATATATTTTAGGGTAATTTTTCTTCCAGGATACAGTAGGCCTAATTAATTTTAACTCGTAAAATAAAGTCAATATTACCGATTACGCATCATCTAGGCCTACCGATCTACACAAAAAAACACTCCACATTGTAAGTTTAATGGGTGTTTCAGATTATGAAATTTGTCTAAAAAAAATAAACCACTCCTTTGCCAAGATTTTACAATCTGTTAAGGTCACTATGTGTGAATATGTCATGCCATGTGAAAGGTCATGTCTTCATCATGATACCTGTTGTCATGAAATTGATGTTGCCGGTGTTATTTAGAAAAAAACAACAGACTCAACTGTAAGATATTTTTAAAAACCTTTTCTTGGTTTTGTATTCATTTGGATTCATACACTTAATATTTTTGTTATATATGATAATTGCATATTGGTGTTTTGGAGTAAAAATACGGTTATCTTCCATATTTACGTAGTGGCACACACACAGTAAACATAAGTAAAAAGTAGCAAAATCAGTGTTGACCAAGGTGCAACTCTCAAAGAATCAACCGATCCTGTCAACTTCCACGCAAGCCTGCCACCGTTTATTTTACGTGGGCCCTCCCACCAACGTTGCCACAGATCGGCTAACCCTTTAATAGTTGCACCATCAGGTCAGGTTTGGTCATGTGCGGATTCAAACCCGCGCAGACGTAGACATCCTGGCCAGGGATGCCTCCGCCTTAGCCATCTGAGCTAACACGACCAGCAGCCTAGACACGAAAATTAGGGTTTTGAACGGTGTGCGCTCCTAGCGGCGAAAGTTGTAGGCCATTAGTGACTGAGTTCGCTACCAGATAACCTAACTTACATAACCTCTGCTTTTAATTTATAGAAAATTGTTTGCCAATTAAAGGGTTAATATTACTGTACCTTAGAACAAAAATAAATCACCTGATAAAATCAAAATAGTATCATTTAACTGTAGTATATGTAGTATTATGTTGAAGGTTTTGGACTGTTAATTGGCTCACAAGGAACGATACAACATTTTTTTGTTTCAGTATGGAAGTATTTGAATTTAAACAAAGATACAATCAAAACTATAGTAGAGAGAACATTAAAAGGATCAATTTATATAGGTAATAAAAAATAATTTATATAATAAAAACTAAGAAACCATAAAAAAATTCCAACGTAAATTAAGAAATTTGTATTGTATACTGTGTCTACTAGGCAACCCACTAATGTTGGCAGTTGTAATTTATTCAATAAATTATTTTCTCTCTAAATAGCAATATTATCCAAGAAATCAAATTGTCAACCATCAATACAGTAATAACGGTGCAGGGGGTTAATGAAGTTTCGCTCTTCAAAGAGCCTGTTGGGAAGCTAAACAATGACTTTAATATCGGGACTTTCTTCAGACCAACTTGAATTAATTATAAGCCTATTAAGTACAGATCATTTTTTGCTAAATTATTTATAAGATAAATAATTGACTGTTCTATCTGCTGACTGGCTACGCCTTTTTAACTAAAATTAAATTGTCTTACCTTGTTACGATTTTGTTATCATGCAAATAATTTTCGACATTCCCATTCAATTCAGTGAGTAAACTTGGAATTGAATTGCTTTTCTTCATTTTGTTGTGAGGTGATAGTCAAACCTACTCCAGAGGCATTAAACATAGGAAATTATGACAATCCTAGAGTTTTATGGAGAAAATTTGATAGCTTATAATACAATGCGGTTGCAATTTACTAGTATAAAAACAAAAACTAAACCGATATGATAAAATAAAGCGATTATCAGCAAATGACACTCAAAATTTGAACATAGCAAATATAAGTTAAAATTGAAATGTAAGGTTATGTTTTGATATGATAATGAAACCCATATGTTGGAAGTTGAAAAAGCAGAAGCCAAGCCATAGTGATGGCAAAATAAAATCGATTTTTCGGAAAAATCGATTTTTACCATTCGATACATCGATTTTTTGACATCGATTTTTTGTTCACGATTTTTTATCGAAATCGATTTTACTCTTTTGATACATCAATATATCGAAAAATCGATTTTTCAAGAAATTTTGCCATCATAGTGATGGTAAAATAAAATCGATTTTTCGGAAAAATCGATTTTTACCATTCGATACATCGATTTTTTGACATCGATTTTTTGTTCACGATTTTTTATCGAAATCGATTTTACTCTTTCGATACATCGATATATCGAAAAATCGATTTTTCAAGAAATTTTGCCATCACTACCAAGCCATGAAGCCAAAGAGACGAAAGAGACACCATGTATGCAACTTTAACACAGTTCACTGATGTTGCGTGGGGTCTCATAATAGCTACGCTCATAGCAACTACAATTTGAATGTTGACATAGGTACTAAAATGGCAGTGTGAATTAGCGCCTACACTTGTAGGCGCTGGTAGAAAATTTCAAATTTGTGTAGGCGTTAACGAGAATATGACCTATACTTTTTAGAACATTGATTTTGACTGTTAGATTTGTAAAATATATTTAAACTGTAGCAACTAAAAGTGAAAAAAGCTTTTAGGTCCGACAAATTTCTGTATATCTCGATTAGCAACTACTCTACATAACCACTAAAATCGAATTTGTAGCATAGCGCCTACAGAGTCGTTCGGAGTGAACAGCTCTTTTACAGAGCAGCTCTTTTGAACGACTTCCCTGCCATGACATCTGCAACCAGCAGGGTTGCCAAGAGATGGTATTTTCCCTGATGACCTGATGAGTGAGCTGTTGCTCTCTAGAAGGAATGTAAAGATACGGTAATGAACGAACCATTAAAGTACTAAAGATTCATTAAAGATTCGTTCTTTTACCTACCGCTCATTATTGTTGGCGCTATCGAGAAACTGAGATGTTCGGTGCTATCGAGAATTTAAGAAATCTAACAACAACTACGTAAAAACGAAATAGTCTACTAGCAACTACACTTTAGCGGCTGCGATATCGTAGGCACTAACGAGAAATTTTAATAATTGTGTAGGCGCTAATCGAATATTTAAATTTTCATTTTTCCCGCCTTTTCGTAGTTGCTATGAGAACATTCAGTTTTAGTTGCTACGTTTATTTTCACTTTGTAGTTGCTACGTGCGTAGCTACTATGATACCCCGTCCTGATGTTGTTATGTTTCAGTTGGATCATTGATTTTCTTAATATAGTTATAGTTAATTAAAGTGTAATTTTAAACATGTTGTAACGTGCGGTTTCAGGGGTGTGAAAATAATAATGGGTTACGGATTTGGTTAACACCCTCTGGGTGACCGTCCGTCACAATGATTTCGGATAGCTCCAGTTCAGCTGGGTATCTCCAGGGCTCGTTATAGCCAACGGATATTTCGGTTTAACGAGTAAGCTCAGAGCGACATCTCACCATACGGATCAACAATGTCGATACTCATCATCGCTTTGATTTTGATTGTAATAATTGTTTCTAAGTTTGGTGATAAAATTTATAATTTCGCAATGCCAATGATCCGGTATTTATCAGTTATTGTGGTCCGTCCTTGACGATAAGCGTGCCAAGCTAATGCGCCGGACTTTGATTTACAACATACGAATCTAAAATCGAAATTACTCGATGGTATTCGATTCAAGTATCCAATAATCTCGGAAAATGATTATATAATAAGAACAAATTATATTATGACTGTTGAAATAAAATAAAATCGCAATGAACGTAAATATGCCGGACTGACCCGTCGGTCTTAGATTAGCTTATTCGGTAGTGGTATACGAATAATTATTTATAAACCAGAAATATAACCAGGAAATTAAAATAAAATCTGCGTCTTATGACACTATGCCGGGCTAACACCCCGGTCTTTAATAAAAGGAAATAAAAATTATGAACACTTAATAATATTAGAATGTGTCAAAATAAACCACGTACTTTGGATAAACACTACAATGCCGGGCTGACTCGCCGGTCTTTCAAGAATACACTTCCATGTCTCATGCTGAAGAAATAATTACGAATAAAATAAAATTATAAACTCGAAAAATGAAATGAAATTAGTTCAATGAACATTAATGAAAAATAATGTCCAATACTCGTCTGAAAAGTGCCATTGCGGCCCTCGATAGCCTTTTCCTTTGCCTTTGCCTTAGCCTTTGTAAATGCAATCTCACCCCGCAATGAGTCACTTTCGAGACTAGTAATGAAAACTACTATGAAAGCTTGTTCGTTTTTTACATGTGACCGTATTCAGATCTTAAGTTTCAGCCGATGTCCGCTTTGATAGTCCGGGGCATTTAGCCAAAATATGGCCTTGACCTAGACAAAATTGGCCGGGTAACGAGACCCAGTGGAATGAGTTTGGTATGTGTCCCTGATCATTTGGTAAAAATTCCCAACTTTTCCCACAACAGGAACATCCACCATTTTGGAAAATGGCGGAAAAAGTTGATTGCAGTGTAAGTGTTTACTAAAATGGGATTTTCATAAAGCCCACACCACGTAGATTCACCCAAAAACTTTTATATTGTTCACAATTAAATACCGTACAAGGAAATACCATATTTATTGGTATTAATAATATTTTAAGGTTCAATACGTGCACTTAAATTTAATATTTCGTCAAAAATGTGGGAAGCTATTTTGGTTTCTTGGAATTTACGGCGTTAATATCACAGTTATGATATTTTTAGTCCTACAAGAATTGTAGCCCTTAAAATTGTGCATCGATTGCATATATAATATTCTTTGTTGAAATAATAATAACGCTGATACGGTGCCTTAAAGTCTGAAATATTCACGGCTTTCAAAGAGGTAAAAATGGGTTTTTTGCATTTTTGGACCTCCATTTTCAAAATTCAACAATTTTAACTGAAACCATTTGAAAGAGCTTAAAAAAACAAACAATTTAGTATTTTAAAATTTTAACTTGGCTTGAACGGGTTACGAAGAAAAGCCAAAAATAGGTTTCCCATGTTAATCTTATAGGAAATCAACTAAACCCTGTATCTCGCTTATTTATTGGCATAACTTGATAAAATTTGTTATGTACATTCATTAGGTAGGGTTTAACTGATATTTGCTTACAACACCCATATTTCGGCAAACCTACATATCACCCCCATGGGGTAAGTAAGAAAAGTAAGTACCAATCAAATTATAAATAGATAGTCAGGCATTTCAGATTATAAAACAAATATTGATGTTAGTTTTTTAATATAGATCAATGTATTATATCTTAATAGATCATCTGAACCTTACAGTAAAAATGGAACAACTAAACTTAAAAGGGAAACAAAGACATGGTTTTTCTTAAAACATTTGCCATTATTTATAAACTGTTGAAAAAATTAGTAAAATTAGTTTAACAAAATTAAATATCGTTTTTTACAGATTGCATATCCTTATACACACCTGCATCTAATGACTCAATGATCAAAATATCGAATACTCTTTCAACTGAATAGTATGCAATCTGTAAAAACGATATTTAATTTTGTTAAACTAATTTTACTAAGTTTTTTTCAGCATTTTATAAAATAATGACAAATGTTTTAAGAATAACCATGTCTTTGTTTCCCTTTTAAGCTTAGTTGTTCCATTTTTACTGTAAGGTTCAGGTGATCTATTAAGATATAATATATTGATCTATATTAAAAAAACTAACATCAATATTAGTTTTATAATCTGAAATGCCTGAGTATCTATTTATAATTTGATTGGTACTTAATTTTCTTTATTTAAACTTTCTTGTAATAAATTCTTGATACACAATACACAAAGTATTAATTAATTAAACTAAATATTTACATCAAAATATTCTTTTGACTGAATATCATGCAATCTATAAAAATAACATTTATTTTGATTAAATTAATTGTATATAGTTTTCTTGTCATATTATCAAATGCCCCTGTCGCAGCAAATCTGTGTACTCAGCGAATTTCCAAAGTAATTTGAGATTTTTATTTTCCCCATAAACACCATAGGAATGAGTATGTAGATTTGCTGCGATGGAATGTTGTTATCAAATTTTAGTTGTTAGGAAGTGTAATGGTTAGTTAAGGTAAATATTAAATTGTATCGATATTCGGCACTTTTAATTTTTCCCCATAAACCCCATGGGGGTGATATGTAGGTTTGCTGAAATATGGGTGTTGTAAGCAAATATTAGTTAAACCCTACCTAATGAATGTACATAACAAATTTTATCAAGTTATGCCGATAAATAAGCGAGATACAGGGTTTAGTTGATTTCCTATAAGATTAACATGGGAAACCTATTTTTGGCTTTTCTTCGTAACCCGTTCAAGCCAAGTTAAAATTTCAAAATACTAAATTGTTTGTTTTTTTAAGCTCTTTCAAATGGTTTTAGTTAAAATTGTTGAATTTGTAAAATGGAGGTCCAAAAATGCAAAAAACCCATTTTTACCTCTTTGAAAGCCGTGAATATTTCAGACTTTAAGGCACCGTATCAGCGTTATTATTATTTCAACAAAGAATATTATATATGCAATCGATGCACAATTTTAAGGGCTACAATTCTTGTAAGGACTAAAAATATCATAACTGTGATATTAACGCCGTAAATTCCAAAAAACCAAAATAGCTTCCCACATTTTTGACGAAGTATTAAATTTAAGTGCACGTATTGAACCTTAAAATATTATTAATACCAATAAATATGGTATTTCCTTGTACGGTATTTAATTGTGAACAATATAAACGTTTTTGGGTGAATCTAAGTGGTGTGGGCTTTATGAAAATCCCATTTTAGTAAACACTTACACTGTAATAAACTTTTTCCGCCATTTTCCAAAATGGCGGATGTTCCTGTTGTGGGAAAAGTTGTGAATTTTTAACAAATGATCAGGGACACATACCAAACTCATTCCACTAGGTCTCGTTACCTGGCCAATTTTTTCTAGGTAATTCGCTAAATGTCCCGGACTATTGAAAGCAACACGTGGAGAAATTCTTCCTTAAAGACTATGAGTAAGTATAAATATATACTGAAACTGCTCATTGTAAAAAAATATTAGAGAGTTAGAAATTGCTAGAACACAAACACAGTGTTTAGAATTTGACAGACTTAAAAACTCATCCAAAACAACCAAGATTGTATTTTTACTGACCTGTCGCCTTTGGAACGAAAGAAATTCGTGGAAAAATGCAATAAAACAATGATGATGATGAAAGTAAGATTTAGAAGTGTTGGAATACATATACATAAATATCTTATTTTGGGATCATTCCAAATGTAGGTTTAAATTACAAATACATGTAAAAAAATTAACACAAAATAAACAAATGAGGGTAGAGTGTCATCCTTTTCTACTTTCGAAAATTTCAAATGATTTGTACCATTTTGTTGTTTACAATTTGTTCATACCAACACAAACGGAAAGTTATATTTGTATTTTTACAAAGAAAATATTTTTTGTATTAAGAAACCAAGAGAAAATTAGTAGACGTACATTCTCAATACAACATTATTGTATGGCCATTTCCTAATTATGGATGACAATCTAGTGGAAATTATGAAAAACGCATTAAGGGATAAGACTGTTCTTCAATCAACATGTTGCATAAAAGACGTCATCGTCACATTTCCATTGTATGTTTCCAGTGGAAATTTGTAAAAATGGTGGTGTTTGCGCACGTCGAACAAGTTGCACGCCGTGGATTGACAGCCGTCCTGCCTCACGGCTGGCGGTGACATGTTTGAAGAATCAAGATCCAGCTATATATTAGCAAACACCTGCCAGTCACATCTCAAATCTCCGGGAAGCACAAGGTAAGCCCGACGCGAAACACCTAACCCATTCACTTCAGCTTTAGCCCCTGGAAAAACTATATACCGGCCGTTAAATGGTTTACCCTTCCTTCATTTTCCCAAGATTATATCCCAAGAACATCGATAGTGGGAAACTTTGTCAATTACTGATATAATCAACAAATAAGGACCTGTTTACCTGAGGCTTCGTTTAAATGTAACTTAGAAATTCAAATTTTGTAATCATATTATTTTATAAATAGATCGATTTCATTCTTTAACTTTCTGATCAATTTGAAAATCGCACCTCGCCTTTATCGTTTCGGGAGGAGTTCCTTTTCCTATACCAATACGTAGTGTAGTTTAAGCACTAAACTGTGTATGTAAAGTCCAATAAATAATCAAAACTACTAGTACTATATTAATTATTTGATTTATTACTTCATACAGAGTATACAGGGTGTCCAGCTTCCACCTTTACAAACTTTTTCAGGTTATTAAGCATGCCAAAAACAAACAGAAAAATCATATAAACATATGTCCGGAAATGCTTCGTTAAGCCGCTAGCCGCCATTTTGTTTTTTACACTTAAGAATTTTTATTTCCGTAACAAGTTGTTGTATGGAGTTCATATTTGGCATATACCTTAATCACACCAATGCTCATTTTTTGAAAAAATATTTTTTTTCCGATCAATATTTTCAAAATGGCGGCCATTTTAAATTTTTAAACTTAAATATCTAAAAAACCGTAAATTTTATAAAAACTTTACTAGACACAAAAAAGTTGACAAATTAAATTATCTAAACAGTGATACCAAGTTTGTAAGGATCTGACAACAAATAACGGAGTTATTTAGATTTTTCTCTTAAAATAACCTAAATTGGCATTAACCATAGTGCAAAATCAGTGTTTTTCTACAGGAAAACCACCATAACTCCGTTATTTGTTGCCGGATCCTTACAAACTTGGTATCACTGTTTAGATAATTTAATTTGTCAACTTTTTTGTGCATAGTAAAATTTTTATAAAATTTGCGGTTTTTGAGATATTTGAGTTAAAAAACTTAAAATGGCCGCCATTTTGAAAATATAGATCGGGAAAAAATAATATTTTTTCTAAAAATGCGCATTGGTGTGATTAAGGTACATGCCAAATATGAACTCCATACAACAACCCGTTATGGAAATAAAAATTCTTAAGTGTAAAAAACAAAATGGCGGCTAGCGGCTTAACGAAGCATTTCCGGACATATGTTTATATGATTTTTCTGTTTGTTTTCGCATGCTTAATAACCTGGAAAAGTTTGTAAAGGTGGAAGCTGGACACCCTGTATAATATAGTTTAATATTTTCTAAGCATCTTAAGCCAAACCGAAGATAACCTATATTGTCTTTGTTTTCATTTCCTACAAGACGAATTTTATAAGTCTAGTTTTCAGTGGGGCCCCTCTCAAAACATGTTTTGTTATTTTTCAACTATGACTGATGTTGGATCTGAGCTCTGCGTGTAGTTCGAGTGTCTGAGGGTGTTTCCCGCCCCCGAGTGTTCCTCGACCCACACTCCCACGGACCCGGATGTCCGATTCCATTGCTGTCAGTCACTCCTGGCCTCCTGTGGGGTAAACGGTTTAGCATTAATTGGCAAACGGAATTAACAAAAGTGTGCGGCCTGCCGTTGCTAGGAGACGGTGGCGGGCGCGGGCGGAGTTGCCCTCTCATTCGGTGGCGAGTGAATCGAAAAATACGGCATTACGACATTCTTCACTGTCTTGATTCGAGTTTTGATCAAAATTAATAATTTGAATTGAAAATGAAGAGTGCATATTTTGTTAAGAAATCAGTATTAGGCTACAATCTATATATAAATTATAATCAAAAATTTTTATGTGTATAAATTTATCGAGCAAATGCTCATCCCTCAATAACTAAAATCCAAACAAAAATATTTTCCATAAACATTATATTGAAACTATAAAGTCCTATGGGGAGGAGCCCTGAAGTAATTTCGGAAATCCGTTTCTTATTGAGCACCTTTCAGCTTAGAGGGGTGTCCATGCCAAATTTTAACCCTGTTGAACCCTATAGTTTTGTAGATAAGTTTTTTTATTATTCGCATTTAAAATCCTCCTTAAGAATAAAATTATATTGAAATTTCTAAATCCTGTGTTGATGGAGCCCTGAAGGAATTTTGCAAATCCGATTCTTACTGAGCGCCTTTGAGCCTTCTTCTTGGTGAAGCCTGCTTCACCTAGGGCGTAAACAATTAATTAGAGAATTATAACTACATTTTTTATTTGTGTAGTCTATGGTTGAAAATTTTACAACACTAAATTGTCCAAATAGAAAATGGAGTACAAATTTAAGAACTGTTATTCGGTGGCCGGATGATCGTATATCGAACACTGACCGTCGACATCGCATCAGCGACAATCGATGGTGGGCTGGGACATTGTTGGACAGTGATTCGCCGTCGCGTCGGGGCTGAAATCCGCCAACCGTTACCCCTGGTTGGTATATATTACTTTTGTCATAGAGGTAATATTTTAATTACAAAACATAACTATGTTTAACTTTATGCTAAATCATTTTTTATATGTCTCCAATTGCGGAACGACTTCTGTTGAAAAAATATTGCAATGTAAAAACTTTGACATTTTACTAGATTGAGGTTTTTTGTTAAAAACTCTTAATCTATACTTATTTAGTACAATTTATTATTATTATTAGAATTTTCCTTCAATTTGAAACCGAATTCCAAGTTTTTGGTGTCGTTAGATTGGACTTGGTATTTAATTGTTTCCGCCAAAGAAATTATTAGAATCTGATCATTGAAGTTTGTAATTTTCCCATTAGAATAACATTTGGGATTCAAAGATCAAAACAAGTGTAGTTTTGGTGATAACTGATAATCGCAATATTGGGTTGGTCGTTTGTAATTAGAATTAAACTTAACATTTTAGAAATAACATGTGATAATCCAAATTAAATTGCTCGATTTCTAACAACAAGTACACTAGTTGTAATAATTCTATTACAGTGATAAACGAAAAATTTATCAATATAATGCAATTTAATGTTGAAATACAGACGTGTCAAATGAAAACTCATATAAGAATAATGTTGGAACTTGAAAGGCTACTGCAGATGAGATTTGAAGTGTTTTAAAGTAACATAAGATATAAATTATAAAATAATATATTTTTATAAAAAAAAAAATAAAATAAATCTTGAGGAAAGACCTGCTTAAGATGAAAATAAAATAGTTACTTTTATTATTAGATTCAATGGAATATATACTACGTTATGGCCAAATAGTAATACAAATTTTGTTTTTTTTAGATTAAACTCTTTTTACCCACAATGGCTTCAGGACCTTTCAATAAACATAAATTTCCAAATAATGTGGTTTATTACTAGTTCTCCCAAATACAAGATCAATACATAGGTCTTCACCTATATTTATTACAAATATATAAATTGGTTTGATCTTACTTGATTAACGTAACTGTGTGACTTGACGCCTGAAGACTCTAACTCGAACACATGAACCGTCTGTGAAATAATAGTCATTCTTAATACAATACATAATTACAATTGAAAATCTATTAACAAAATAAAATTGAAAGTTTGCTTTGAAAAATGTGAAATGCATGTGGACAACTACAATCATGAAATCCTTTACGAAAAAATTACCATTATAAATTTAATACTCTCATTCATCTATGACAGTGAACAAATTAGTATTTACTGGATCACTTTAAAGGTTTGTATAAACAATTCTATTAATATTCATCGTTTGAATTATATTATATCAGAAAATAAAATACTTACAATTACTACGGTAATGTTCATTCGGAGGCGTCACAGTCAGTTATCAAGTTGTGAGTTTAACTTACAGTTTAAATTCAGAGCAGTCTACCAACACAACAACTAAAAATTCTCTTAACATACGATCATAAAAAAACTTAATACTACATATAATTACAATAAAGATAAATATTTTAACAAAATCAGTATAAATTTCCCCCGCTAAATAAAATATTTATCTAACATAAATACTTAAATTGAATTTACAGTTTAACTTTTCTCGCAGAAATTGTAATTGACACATATTGATTGTTTATTTTTCTTTGAAACAAAATATATGAACAATATTGATTTTACAGCCCAGAGTAGGCCGAGAAGAATTTTTCAAGAGGGACAGAGAGAGAAGGAGAGTGAGGTATACGCCCAGTTTATCTTATCTCGGGACAGGAAATTCCAATGGTTTTGTTCGCCCAAACGGGCTTTCCAAAAATATTCCAGTATTGTGCTCGTATATTTTTCAATTCAATCCTCAGTCGAGTTCGAGACTTGTTGCAGTGCGTGTCGTGTGTCCGTGTGTCCGTGTGTCCGTGTGTCGTGCGTCAGTGTGTCGTGTGTCCGTGTGTCCGTGTGTCCGTGTGTCCGTGTGTCGTGTGTCGTGCGTCAGTGTGTCGTGTGTCCGTGTGTCCGTGTGTCCGTGTGTCCGTGTGTCGTGTGTCGTGCGTCAGTGTGTCGTGTGTCAGTGTGTCGTGTGTCAGTTCAAGTGCAATTTAGCTAAACAAGTGAAGTGAAGTGTCAAGTGCAGTGTGGATTAAACGTATCCTTAAAACTATAGCATACAATCAACTTACATACTCATTCACGCCAACTTTCGCTTAACCCACATATTCACAGATTCATTCCCAGTCTCACACTTCATTCGTTAATATTTTTGGAAAATATCTTTTATATAAAATATCTAATACGGACCCTTTAAATATAAAAATTTTAAAATTCCGCCCATTTAAATTGATTTTTGTTCTCTTGAAAATTCTTCTCCAAATTAAAAATACTTCTCTTCTAACAAATTAATAACTTAATAGAATGCCTACATAAATTCAAATAATAAAAAAAAATTAATTTTTCCTCTTTACAATAGTCAAGTTAAGCGTATATCTGACCATGGAATGCTAACTTGATTTAAATACACAACCTTTTATTAAACATTTCTAGGATTGGCTAATTTTAAGTCCACAATGTGTACCTTTCTCACATCACTCAAGTCTGACACTCTTTGCGCTAAAATAGTAACGTCCGTAATAAAGTACAAAATCCGAAATGGGCCGTCATATTTGATTGCTAATTTCTTCGAAAAATTCTTGAATTTATTACTTAAAAAGTGTGTCTTGATGTACACTAGATCGTTGGTCTTGTAAGGTGGATTACTTCCATAGTTATTATATTTCTTGCGTTTCCTATTTTGCTGTATATTCTTCCTCGCATTGTTGATGGCATTTTTCAAGTTCGTTTTCTTATCTTCAGCACTTAGATTCTCACATACGAAGTCTTGAACGTTCCATAAGTTGCATAAAGCATTATTAGGAGAATGATTAAACATAAGTTTAAAAGCAGAACTTTTGGTACTTGAGTTCAAAGCAGTATTTAAACTTAGTTGGATTAAATTCAGATCCTCGTCCCAATCGGCCTGTTGATCATGATAAAAACAACGTAATAAAGTTGAAACGTCTCTCAAAAATCTCTCGGCTCTGTTTCCATTCGCACGATAAGCTGCAATACGTCTGTGTGAAATATAGTTTTTGAACAAAAAACTTTTAAATACTTTCGAGGTGAAATAACTGGCGTTATCAGAGACTATTATGCGTGGAACGGAAAAATTTGCAAAAATGTTTTGTAGTTTGTCGATGACCAATTTTGAGTTGCAGTCTCGCAGTCCGTAGGTCCAAACAAATCTCGTGAATCCGTCAACAGCAATCAATAAAAATTTATTGCCACCTTTAGACCTTGGAAGTGGTCCTAGGATATCTATAAAGATAGTATGCATCGCCTGTTCAATTGGTATAGAAATTAATTTTCCCTCATATTTCAATTGAGAGGTTTTACTCATCGCACATATTTTGCATTCTTTGACTTTCCGTTTTACTTCTTGGTCTAAGCTAGGGTTGTAGAAATATTCGTTTATTCTACCCTGTGTTCTGTATATGCCAAAATGACCACCCAACATTGTATTGTGGAAAAAGGCAAACACCAGATTGAATAACTTCTTCGGTAAATAAATTCTAGTTTTTCCCCTTTGTCTCCGATACATTAAAACATTATTCTTCATGAAAAAGCATTCTTGATTTGTTTTCTTCGCAATGCTGTCAATTATTTCGACACATTCCTCGTCTTCCTGTTGATGACGTTGTAAATCAACAAAGGCTAACGGCAATTCTGATATCATGTTAGCTAATCTAAGGTTTTCCTTTTCATTTCTAGTATTATTTACAATATTTACAACTTCCTTATTTTGCATGTTACGCATGGAATTAATATTATCTTGCACGTCATTCGAATTTTCTTTAACTTCAGAATCAGACTTCACATTTTCATTTTCTTCGTACATTCTTGATAGAGCGTCGGCTATGACATTTTCAGTACCAGGTTTATGTTCCACTATGTAGTCTAAATCCAAAAGTCGTTCAATCCATCTGGATAATCGTCCCAATTTCCGTTTTGAATTAAGGACAAAACTCAACGCCTGATTGTCAGTAACCAATTTAAATTGCCGAATTTCTAAGAACTCACGCCACTTTTCCATGCACAGTATCACGGCATACGCTTCTTTCTCATACGTGCTGAATTTAAGTTCAGAAGGAGTAAACTGTTTTGAATAATAAGCGATGGGTAATAAATGCCCTTCGTCATTTGATTGTAAAAGGACTCCTCCTGCCGAATTCTGGGAAGCATCTGTTTGAAGAGTAAATTGTTTGTCGAAGTCCGCAATTTGTAGAATAGGGGGGTTGGAAATTCTATCTTTTAAAGTTTCAAAAGCTTGTTTACATTCTGCAGTCCAATTAAATTTAACGAATTTCTTCTTCAGGGAATTTAGAGGGCGACATATTTCTGCATAATTAGGAATATACCTCAGCCAGTATGAGCACATGCCAGTGAACTGTTTTACTTGTTTCACAGTTTTAGGCGTCGGAAAATTTCTTATGCTAGCAGTTCGTTCAGGGTCGATTGTGATAGTATTGTTCTTAATTAGGTTACCTAAAAAACTTATTTCCTGGCAGAAAAATTTGGCTTTGTCTATATTTACCGTGAGTTTATGCATAGATAACCGACTGATTACTTCTTTCAAATGTTCAAGATGAGATTTTTTATCTGCACTATAAATCACTATGTCGTCACAAAAATTTATGACATACTTAAATTTAATGTCATTAAATACTTTATCCATGTAGCTTGAAAGAACAGAGCTTCCCACCTGTAAACCAAATGCTACCCTTTTCATCCTATATTTCCCAAAGATAGTGCTAAATGAAGTTAGGTCACGTGAATTTTCTGTTAATGGGCACTGAAGGAACGCCTTGTTGAGATCTATTACAGAAAAGTAGTTTCCACCCCTTAGGTGTTGATGAAGGTTTTGGAGGTCGCCAATTGGGTAATTCATTTTTACCAGTTTTTTATTAAGTTCTGTGTAATTAATTACAAGTCGGTCTTTGTTGGTTAAAAATGCGGGGCTACTATAGGCACTGGTTGAAACTTCTATGATATCTTCAGCAAGCCACTGATCGATAATCTTCTTCATTTTAACTACTGCCGGTGGACTTAAGAAATAAGGGCGAATACATACAGGTTTATCATCAGTTACTTTTAGTTCCACTTGAAGATCAAGTGCTTCACCAATCCGATCTGTGAAAACATTTGGGTGATTTTTAATCAACTGTTCGACTTCTTTTTTCATATCTGGACATCCAACGTGCATATTATTTAACGATGAATTCTCTTGAAGTTGAATTGGAATCTCAAAACTGGGTTGAAAATTGAAGAAACATATTTTCCTTTGCAGATTTATGTTCAGGCCTCTTCTGCGAATAAATGGGGTTCCTAGAATCATGCTGTAATGATCTTGTTTGATGACCAAAAATTTTTCACACCACGTGAATTTACCAATTTTGATTTTGAATTCACATTCAGTATTTATATCAATTTCACTATCGTTGGCAGCTAAAATCGTACCTGACCATGGGTTAGTTCCCTTTATCAATTTGAGGTTAGACAGCTTATCGAAAAGGTCCTGACTGATAAAATTTTTGCTTGCACCAGTATCCAGTAGGGAATTTATGGTTAACTTTTTGTCCAATATTACTTTTAAGCATGGTAGAGTTTCCCAGGTTTTCGCTCTTATTTTAGTATGGTTTGGCTTTTTAAATTTATTCCATTCTTTTATTATTTTCCTTAGTTCTCCTTTAAACTGTTTAGTGCATGTGTTTGGTAGTGATGTAGGCCTAATTTGTTGTTGAAGGTCGTGGTCAGCTTTATTGGGTTTAGTCATCTCGGGAGAATATGATTTAGTTAAAACCGTCATACCTCCCGAATTTACAAGTTTTTTGGTCTCCGGAAACAGTTTTTGGCAATATGTCCAGTCCTTTGACAATTATAGCAAGTCTTCTCTTGATGGTTGGATTTAGGCTGCTGTGCTAGGTTTGAGTACCTCCTTGGATCATAATTCCGACTATTGTACCCTGTCCTATCCCCAGTGGTTTCAGACCTATGCGGCATGTTTTCCCTAATGTAATCGTTATACTGAACATTATGGACTTCAATAGATAACTGATGTAAATCTTTAAAGGATTGAGGGTTTTGTTGGAAAACTAGCTTACTTCGCACTGCTGGGTGGATTCCATTTTTAATGATTGAAACCAATTCCACTTCGGTTAAATTACTTCTAAGGACTTGATGAAATGTCTTGACTTCATTGATGTAGATTGATAGCGGTTCCATATGTCTTTGTGGTCGAAAAATCAAATCTTGCTTCAATCTTTCTCGAAGGCTGATTGGTATGAAAGTGTTTATAACATCTTGATGCAACGTTTCCAAGGACTGATTTGCTTGCCTATGCTCCAATATTTTAGTAACCAAGGGGGGAGTAGCATAACTAGGCAGTAACTGATAGATTTGACCTGAAGTTAGGTTAGTTTGGTTTTGGATTTCCACTAGATTTCTCAAGAATTGCAATAGCGGGTTAACCTCTAGACCATTACAAATGGGAAATTTCTTTAGATATGATTCAATAGGATTTGTTAACTTATTAAATACTATGGGAGCTTCTTCTTTACCAGTTGGCATAGTTAAGGTTAGGCTAGGTTGGTTTAGTTCAGGGACATTCAATCTAGGCTCTATAGGTTGTTGCATGGTTAGGCCTACTTTTATTTCTTCCTTTAATTCCTCTTTTCTAGCAGGAGTAGATGTTTTGTTTGGTGTTTGTTGTGCATGCGACCCGATTATTAGATTTAGTTCCTCATCTTCGATTAAAGATTGATTTAATTTTTCTTCATAGGAGCTTAGTTCTGAATCACTGATCTTATCCTTCAAGTCTTGAAACTTAGTAGAGTGGGTTTCTAGTTCACTTGTCAATTTGGCTAGGATACCCTTATATATTTCGTCCAGCTTACACTGACTAAGATGAGATAACCTTAAATTAACATGACTTATCTTAGCATTTAGTTTAGCTATTTGTGCTGTAGTAGCTTTTTCCTCTTCAGCTGCATTTTCTATCAAAAGTGAGATGTTTTCTATTTTGGTTTGTATTTTATCAAATTGGTCTTTTAGAGAATACTTGCCCTGGAGATGTGTTATATCAACACGGACATCGAGTTTAGCCCTAAGTAGTTTTCTTAACGAATCAACGTTTTCATCTGTTGTTTTATGACCTCTTATTAACAACTCATAAACAAGTTCTTCTTTAGTTAGGTAGTTTAAGTTGTAGTTAGGCATACTGGATAGGCTTTATGTAATAAAGGTCCTTAAATACTGAAATTTCTATTTTGTATTTTTTTCCCTTTAGTTCTATTTATCAGAACCTGCCATATTTATAGGGATAGAGTTTAAATAGCAGAGTTGCGCAAATATTTATACTACGTTATGGCCAAATAGTAATACAAATTTTGTTTTTTTTAGATTAAACTCTTTTTACCCACAATGGCTTCAGGACCTTTCAATAAACATAAATTTCCAAATAATGTGGTTTATTACTAGTTCTCCCAAATACAAGATCAATACATAGGTCTTCACCTATATTTATTACAAATATATAAATTGGTTTGATCTTACTTGATTAACGTAACTGTGTGACTTGACGCCTGAAGACTCTAACTCGAACACATGAACCGTCTGTGAAATAATAGTCATTCTTAATACAATACATAATTACAATTGAAAATCTATTAACAAAATAAAATTGAAAGTTTGCTTTGAAAAATGTGAAATGCATGTGGACAACTACAATCATGAAATCCTTTACGAAAAAATTACCATTATAAATTTAATACTCTCATTCATCTATGACAGTGAACAAATTAGTATTTACTGGATCACTTTAAAGGTTTGTATAAACAATTCTATTAATATTCATCGTTTGAATTATATTATATCAGAAAATAAAATACTTACAATTACTACGGTAATGTTCATTCGGAGGCGTCACAGTCAGTTATCAAGTTGTGAGTTTAACTTACAGTTTAAATTCAGAGCAGTCTACCAACACAACAACTAAAAATTCTCTTAACATACGATCATAAAAAAACTTAATACTACATATAATTACAATAAAGATAAATATTTTAACAAAATCAGTATAAATATCAAAAATTAATTGAGTTTAAATGAAATTTGAGAATCATTTGTGTATAATACATTGAATTCTGTAACATTGAAATACAGACGTGTCAAATAAAAATTCCTATAATAATAATGTCGGTACCTGAAAGGCCACTGCAGATGAGCTCTGAATTACTTTAAAATAACAATAAGATGTAAATAATGATAAGAAATAAAGTTATAACAATAATAAAATAAAATAATAATAAAATAAAATTAATAATAATATGATAATAATAAATCGTGAGTAGAGACCTGCTTAAGATGAAAATAAATAGTTACTTTTATTATCAGGTTCCAATGGAATGTTACCAATTTATTAGGTTGAATGGAAATGGAGAATCATTTGTGTACTGTAATTAATTGGATGGATTTCCACAAACATCAGATTTACAGATAAAACAAGCAGAGAATTACAAAATATTCCAATTTTGTAAACTATGTAAACCAATAAGTAAAACAACAACAGAATAAGTAAAACAACAACTTTTCGTTTATGTCTTGTGTGTGTTATGTTTGCAAGGTTTAATTTACAATTTTGTTTAATGTTTGTTTTTACAATATTAAGGTATGTAAATAAAAAAATGTACATTTAGCGTTTTAAATTATGCCAAAAAAAAAAAAAAAAAAAAAACAAAAACAAAAAAAACACGATTCGTCCTATGGAGTCCCTTAGTCGATTGATTATGATAGCATATAGGTACATAACTTTAAAATAAACAAAAATTAGTGACTCAGTTTTTATTTACAGTTTGTTACTACTAACTAAGATTTAAATATATATTTGAAAAATATTATTATAAACTAATTTATAGTAAATAAATAATGGAGTAGAATAAAGAAATTAAATACCGTCTACACGGTAAATATGCAACGTCTTTTTTCAGCAATGCGAACATATTTCGTTCTTAAATAAAATCTCAGGTCTCCTCAAGGAATACAAAATAAATTATTTCCCAATCAACGAACGCGAACGACTGCTGAAGATATGGGTTTTATCATAAACCTATACTATCCTAAATCTGAGCCAATTGTACTAAAACAGAACTTCAAATTTAAAAATACCCCCGTCGCAGCAGACCTGCGTACTCAGCGAATTTCCAATGGAATTTTGGTATATTTTCTATTTTCCCATAAAATTTATGGGGATGAGAGTATGTAGCTTTGCCGCCATATAGGTTTATTTGGTAAATATACGTTAAACCTTACCTAGTGATTGTACATATCAAATTTTATAAGGTTATGGTGTTCTTTTTATTTTCCCCATAAACTCCATAGGGGTGAGTAGGCCTACGTAGGTTTGCCGCCATATGGGTTTTCTAAGCAAATCTATATATATAATTCCGTAAGCGAATCGGTCCCCACGAAATATCTCGAGTTACAAGTAAGATAGGATAACGTATGATGGCTCATTTTAAAGCTTGAGGGCCAAGGACGCAAGGAAAAATACCAGAATCATCAAAAGTTACCTGGGCTTCGCCCCATTGGACCTTGAAGTTCCAATGTTAATCTAATGGGAAGAAGATTTTTAGACCTACACGTGTTATAAAGCATATGTTTCAGTGAATATTTTTATCATAAACTCAGCTGGTTATTGAAGAGATATTTTGAGTAAAGATAACTTAATTATAACTTTTTTTAATTTGGCAATGCAACTATAAAAAATGAGAAAACCAATAGTGATGGAACAACGGGTTCACAGTATATTTCTTTTTCGTGAACCTATATATATTTTGTGTGCTGAATGTACCACAGTTTGAAGTGCTTAGCCATGGTGTGGTTGATATAAAAGATAATATATTCTCTTTACTCAGTGATTTGTCATTTGTTTAAAATGTTACTGCTTTAAATATTGGATATTTAATGGTTGTAGTTGAATCGTTGTATTAAGTGTTAATTTTAAATAAAATATATTATGTAAACTAACAACATTGGATAAACTCTTTGTGAGAGATATTTTGTTTTATCCATTCTCTACTTCTTTCTTTACATAAGTAGTATGTAAACAATAAACGCCCGTTAATCCATAAAATGGTGAGCTATTCATAAGAATGTCAGTGTGTGAAAAAATATATGAATCAATGTTCTACTTCAATGAACGAACAGACAAAATAGACTACAATCATAGCTGTAGGAAAGTCGGTGGAAGGGAGGTAAATGGAATTGGGGCACGTTTAGGAAGAGGTCCAAAGAGAGCACGGGGGCTCGGAGAGGAACAACGGGCAAGGGAGCATGGGTAAAATGGAGGGAACGGTCTCTATAGGGGCACGGGAGCATGGGAGAAACTGGTGGCAGGGGAGGCATGGGGAACAGAGGGGGCACGGGGGTATGGGTAGTAACGACAAGGATAGGGGCACGAGGGACTTTGGTGGCACGGGGAAGAAAGGTGGGCATGGGGAGCACAGGAGTAAGGATGGTGGGGGGGACATTGGAGGCACACGGCCCCCGGGGGAAACGTATCAGGGGGCAGAGGGGGCATGTGGGGCACTCAGAAAAACGGCGGGATTGGAGCACAGGAGTGGGGGAAACGAGGGACATGGAGGAGGCATGCGTTACAGGGGGTCTACGGGAGTACGAGGTAAATCGAAAGACATAGGGACACAGGAGCATGGGGAGTATAAAGGCTTAGGAGTATTTTTAGGGTACAAGGAGCACGAGGGACTTTGGTGGCACGGGGGTAGTTAAGCATGGGGGGCATAAAGAAGACGTGGTGGATATGTCACGGGGAACATGGCATGGGCGCACGAGAACATGGGGCCACAAGGGGCAGGGGGTGTATGAGGGTGGGAGCATAGGGGGCACAAGGACCCTACGGGCATATGGGTATACTGGAAGCACGGGGTACTGGAAGGAATGGGGGGCATGGGGAACTCGGGGAGTATGGGGGCACAGGGATTCCTGTCTGATTCAGAAGTATACAGTATATTTGGGCTGATAACCATTTTGTCATGTAGTATTGAACGATTTTATTAATTTGAGTTACGAATTCATCATGTACGGTACATGTTTAACTTTAAATATATTTTTATTGCGTCCGGCTCTATAATGGTGCATTGAATTTTTTTTTCACAAAATAGACTACTATATTTTAAAACAGGGGAGATTATTCGTTTGTTGCTGATTTGATACCGCCCAAAAGATTTATAAATATTAGGTAAACTTTTATAAGAAGATAAAAGCTTATAAATTCACAGTACAGCTTGAGAAGAAATACAGTGCAAAAGGTTATGAATTGAAACTTACTTTTGGAGATAACATCACCAGTTTGCTTTTTAGGGGCCTTTGCCCCTACAATCCCCTAGTATAAGTTAAGTGCTTCCTAATGAATGTATATACCAAATTTTATCAAGATATGTCAATAAATAAGCAGAGTAGTGGGGTTTGGTTACTTTCAAAACGGAAGTCGTGCCATTTGCCAGCCGCTGCCGGCCAGCTGCCATCGGCCAGCTGCCAAATCAGTTGCTGCCGCCATATGCCATGCCATATAGCTTCCGGTGGGGGAGGAGATGTTATTTGAAATTTGAAATTCAACTTGACAATTGGGATATGGAAAGTATGTCAAGGTCATCCAGAGTAAGTTTTAAAAAACCCTATCCCGCTACCACGGGAGTAATAGTTCGGAGAGTTGAACTAACTCTGGTGATAGCGGGATAGGTATAGAATTAGGTTTGTGAATTTTATTTGTGAAAAAAAACATACAATCAATGTGTGACAGCAGTGTTTAAACAAGTTGAAGTTTTGTTATGAACTACAGAGTTGTAAACACAAACACCGACGACGATGAGAAGGTAAACGCAGAGTCCCCAGATGATGTATTTGAAAAGTTTGAACAAATTTAACATCTCGAGTTGGTTTTCCCGTTCCATTTCCAATCGTTTGATTTCCAATTTCAATTTGTCCTCTTCCATACTTGTTACAAATGGAACTTCATCCATCATATCCATCATGTTTGTGTTGTTTGAAATTTTGAAACAAGCGATGTTGATAGTTGAAGAGGTGACGATGGAATGAGAATTGAAAGAAGGAAATGTCGGTTAAATAAAGAAGTGGTGGGGGGAAAGAGTGTTGTTACATAGAAGTGGTGGGGGAAAGATGTTGCTCATCATTTGCCTCAGAAGTTGTGTCCGACTGTTAGTAGAGGGGTAAGAGGAGTAAGATTCAGTAAACTGTCTTCATCAGAACTTTCAACCTTATTACAAATAGGACAAGCGTAAGTTATTTCCAAATTCATTGTAATAGCGTTAAATTTATCTATAATTTCATTTAAAGTATTAAATATATCTTGTAAATCTTCTTTTGAGTTTATTTCAAAATTAGCATTCATTCGCGCCAATGGAGAGTTGTTCATCGTTAGAGAGTTGGCAATCGAATGAGGATTAGCGCCTAGGGAAGGGGGCTTATATAATGGTGACCTTGAGCAGGCGTCTAGGGAGGGGGGCTGTCTAGGGAGGGGGCTTTTATATAGGGAACCTTGAGCTTATGATTGAATAAAACGTTTAGTTCTTCTTCTTCATCTTTTAATTCAATTATTTGAACCGAAGTAGTTGTTTCATCTTCTTCACTCGATGAAGAAAACAATTCACCAGGATTTAAATATTGAACTACAATTCTGAACCATCTTATAGGATATTCGTCAATGACAGAAAGTAAGTTTTGAAACAATTCTTCCATCTCCTCCCTGTCAGTTATTATATGTTCAAACTTGATAAATTTTCCTTCCATGTTGTTAGTTAGAGTGTTGGAAGTGGAATGATTTAATATTATATAAAAATTAGAACTAGTGGTGGGGGAAATCTCAAGGTCATCCAATTGAAGTTTTAAAAAAGAGTGTAAAACTGAAATTATACATTTGATGTTTCTACAGGATCGGAATACCAATCTGATCTGTATTTACATCTTTTTATCATATGTGTACAAAAATCATCTTGATGAGACTTGGTGCGTTGACAATGAGCAAGATCTAGAGGGTGAAATTTGAAACATCTTTGAGGACAACATGTATGAAAATATCTTGATTTGTAAAATTTGAAAGTTCGCAATTCCGGTGGCGGTAGTTGTTTTGTTTTACATTTGCAATAACAAGATCCGAAGAATTCACATTTAGTACAAGCTAACCCATCCACCATCATTGGTCCTAAATCTGTACACTGTTGTTCACAACAGTAACGAGGTTTGTACTTGTATTTTTGCTCTTCCATGTTGACGCTGCGGAGTCTAGTGAAAGAATAAGATTGTATAGTGATGAATAGCGAGTTTTATGTACTATGAAAAGTGGTAGGGGTAATTTCAAGGTCATCCAAATGGAGTTTTAAAAAATTATACCTTACAAGTGTAAGGATTATTGAAATTTAGGAAGTTTGTTTCTGTTTGTTTTCTTCAGACTTTTTTTCTCTCTCTGCCTTAGCCATAGCAATAAGTTCTTCTGTTGATAGTGGATGTACTTCAGGAAATTTTAAAATTAATTTAGCTTGATATCCTTCTTTAGTTAATACATCTAAATCTTGTGTCATTTGTTCAACAGTGTTATAATCCTTTCCATAGATTTTCCCATCAAGTTCAATCATCATTCTGTATAACATTTTGTAGAATAGATCTTGTTGTGGCGAGAGCTGAGAAGCGAATGATTATTTATCAAACTGTTACATCCTTTTTATGAACTTGACATTGATCACGTGATTCCTTAGTTGTAATTTTATTTATTAAAAGTTATTCAACATTGGTAATACTTCTGGAACTTGACGTTATGTTGACCAGCTGGCGATGAAGAAGTTGTAGGTTGTGTAGAAAAAAATATTTCATCATCGCAATATTTTGTTTTAGTGAACATCCTTGTATTAGTAGCACTAACATCAACAGTTAAGTGATAACCACCGGTAAGTAAAACTCGCATTTCGTTAGTTAAATCTTCAAGTTGTTCAAAAGTAGTTATGGTGTTGGTATCATAAGATGCACACTTAACCTTTAGGGACATGTTGAAGTTTTGTATTTAGTGATAGAGAGTGAGATGTGTACGGTACGAAAGGTAGTCGTAGACTGATGAATTTCACAAGTTGATTTTCACTTTTATTATCACACAAAATTGGGTCAAGGTCATCCCATGGAATTTTTAAAAAAAGCAACATATTGTAATGTACAAACACATTACAATATGTTGCTTTTTTATTTTTTTTTAGGTTTATATCATATTTATTGAGAAACAAATACAAAGAAATATTTACAATCTTATGTACAAACTAATCAGTAGTAGGTGTTACATGAATTGTAAGTTCAATAGAGTTGTTTCCACTTGGTCCATGTGATACCAAATAGAGTGCGCCGGGTTGAATTATACGAAGATCTTCATTTTGTAGTAGTTGTACGAAGCGCTTTGGTAGGAAGATTTGAAATTTTGCTTCATCACCAATTGTATAAGGTGCCTCGCTTAATGTGCAATTTATAGCATCACCTACTGAAGTTTCCATCTTCTTTATTGTATGAATGATGTAGTGTTTTTCTTCTTTCAGCTCGGAACATTTCTTCGTAGGTAGGATTGTTGATTTTGAATGAGCGTTGAATTGTTCAACTAAATTTTGAAGTAAGTTGTTTGATGCCATCTTAATGTTTTTGCTGATGCTAATCTTCTTGTTAATAAGAATATCCGTTGGAGATGTTGTCTCTTCGGAGGTTCGAGTAATACTCATGCTGTGTCATGGTAGCGCTCTCACTTTTATTATCGAGACTACCCCCACCACTGACAATACCCCCACCACTGACGCTACCCCCACCACTTTGTTGAAGGAAATTATTCAAGCGGTAGGCATTCTTCAAAGCACACTGTGACCTTCGATGTTTAAAACTTTTTGATGGAATACAAAGTTCATTAATGTAGCATTGGAAATCTCTATCTATTATTGCATTTATCACTTCATTGCTTGTAAATGATTGTATCCAATTTGCTTTTTCCAATCCTCTTGTGTAGATAGTTTTAAATTCTTTACAATAATGATTCATAATATGTGGCATCATGTTATAATGAATAAAACCTTCATCCCATTTTAAGTTGTGAAAATGTTTGTTTAACCATTTGTTTATAACTTTCGCTTTAGTTGTTAGTTTATTGAATGGAAATGGAGGTTTGAACAAGTAATGATAAATTACAGATGTGTTCATATCCAAAATTACTAATTCTTTAATAATGAAATTTCCATCATTCCCTCGAAAAGCTTGAAATTCAATTATACCTCTTTTAACTTCCATTAACTGTGATGCAGTAGAAAACGAAACCCGTTTGTTCATGATGAAGTCTCATCAACAACTAACTGTTATTACAAACACGATTGTTCTTCTTTTATTTCTTGTGCTTCTTCGTTTATATTAAAATTGGTGTGATAGTTGTTTAATTGTCTCCACATATCTACTTCTTGAGGTATTCGATTAAAAATTGAAGTATCCACAGGACCATATAAAATTGGAATGAATGGTTGTCTGTCCAATGTATCGATTAGATAATCTTTAATTATTGTACTTGAAAATACTACTTGTTTTAAGTATCTAGTGACAGGACCGGTAGTACAACTTAAAGTGTAAAATTCTTCTTTAGTGAAATGTAATTTTACATCATGTCTAGTTAAATCTTTGAAGCGAACAACTTGTCCCCCACGATGTTTGATTATATCAACTTCAATATTTGATTCTAATAAACTTAATCTTGTTCTTTTTCCAAATGTGTTGTTAGTTAAATAACATTCCAAAAGATGTAAATGTTTCATTAGAGAATCCCAAGAAGTTTCAGTAAAGATAACCATTTTACTTCCTTGATTTAACATAACAATTGGTGAATAATCCAATGATTTTACAATTCCAACCGATATACTTTTTGTCATGCATGAAGAAATAGGGTAGAAAATTCGAAGAAATACTTCTGTTAAAATATTTGTTGTAATGTTAACTTCAACCTTTTTTCTTTTCACTTCTTTTTCAGCTTCTCCTTCTTCTTCTTCTCTCTTCTTATGTTTGTTAAACTTGAGGAATTCATCCTTTTCTTGTTCAACTTGTTTTTCTATATCAGAACTATTTTCATCCATTAGAGGTGTATTTTCTTCTTTGTTAGTAGAATTCATCTTGCGAACGATGTTTCCCATACGACGGTTGAAGATAGAATGAAGTTTCTACTAATTATTTTCTTGCTTTTATATTTTTTGTAAAATCCTTGAAATTTATACGATTACATAATTGTTTATTTTCAACTTGTCTTTTAGAAACAAAATTCTAACCTTAAAAATAAAGGAAGATAATTCTAACCTCAATATTTTGCAGTAGTTGTACTAATTCTTCTTAAAGTACATTCTTCACTATTCCGGTCAGAGGTGTGTAAGTAACTATTTTATCATGTAGAATTAGACAGTATGCCGAAGTTCCATCTGCTACTGGTTCTTCAAATTCCATTTCAATTTTTATATCCACACTTGATGATTTTACTGATTCATTTTGTTTAGAACAATCGATTACAATTATTGGAGCTTTGGAATAATACTGATCAGGTGATAATAGTGGTGTATTAGTCTTTCCATAATATGATGATTGAAATCTTGCATACATATCATATAAAATGGAAAAACGTTTTTTGCTAAACATTACATTTAAATTGTCATATGGAAAGAATTGAGAGTTTAAGAAAACTTTACAATTCTTTATTTTACAGTGATCAAATTGACCAGCATTTGCAGTAATAACATCTTTTCGCTTAGTTTGAAAACCGAGTATTATGTACCTTGCACGTTCCAAGTAAGTTGATGTTTTGACGGTCCATGTTTGTCGTTCTGTTTGAGGTAATGTAGGGTATTCATGAAATTCCCAACTTCGGAATGGCATCACAATGTCACGGTCAGATTTTAACTTTTTTAACAATACTATTCTATGTTCATCAGCCAATCTTACATGAGGTACTCTCCAAACAACTTTATCCAATTGTAGTTGCCATTCCAGTTTATCTTCCGTAGTTGCAGGGTCTGCAAGTATTAAGTCCTTATTAGTTGAAGATCTGAGTAATACTAATTCTTGTTTAACATTTATTATAACCCTTTTGTAATCTTCAGCAAATCCTAAAAGCAATCGTAAAGGTACATGAAAATCAAAATGACCGTTGGAAGCAGGTGTTATAGTGTCTTTATCGGGAGCAACCCATCCGGCGGTGACTATTGAATTCTTCTCATGTGGTGTTAATGATGTTAATCCTTTTAATGTAGTTGTTATACCAACCTTTTTTGTTGAATCAACTGTCACCCCTGATATCTCATATCTTATTTCATCAAAAAGATATGCCATTGGGTTATTTATAAAAGGAACTGTTGAAGCAGTTTTTCCATCCAATTTTAATACCCTTCCTTCGATGTACAAATAACTTTCACATGGTAATGTGTAAATATCTTGTTGTTGAATGGGAATTCTTATTTCATCATTATTGTTTAATTTTGATGAAGTGTAAGGGTTGTGTGTGTGATATTCCTTCTCCCATAGTGTTTCGTCGAATGTCGGTCCTTGAGATATATCCAGGATATCCATCGTTGTTAAGTTTCAATCCAATCTTTTGTAGAAAACGAATGTTGTCTGATGTTAACTCTTCCAATGTCGAGGAGCTACTGAGCTCCCGACTCTTCCGTTGTGGTTTAAATGATAATCCCATGTTGATTTTTATGTCGCCGCTCTGATGTGTATTCGTATAGTAATTGTTTCTCCTCTAAAGTCAACACTATGACCGTCTTGATCCAATATGTTCAGTACGATGTCTGAAATGAAACTGGTGTTTAATGGTAGGTATATCAAGTTTTGTGGCTTCTCAACAATTTTAAAACCTGGAGCAACTGTTGGATAAAATGTATGTAAGATATGCTGATTTACTCCTTCTCTATATGATCCATGTATAATATTACATGTTACATCAATACTATTTACTTTTAATATTGTAACAGTTGTATTACCTGAATGAGTAGTTCCAGGAGTTAAGATTTTCTTTTTTGTATCTGTAAATCCAAGTAAACTGCCAATAGAGTTTTTCATTCCGACATCTATATAATATTTTGAAGTTATTTCTGCTTTTAAAGTATTATTGTTTCCTTTGATTGTGATATTATCTTCTCCGAGTTTTTTCTGTAATAATTGGTTTATATCATCAATTTCATAAGCTCCAGTAGGAAATGTAATTATTTTCAATTCTGAGTATTTTCCTGCAGCATCCTTAGTTTCATAATAATGTAGTAAATTGTTTTTTCCTTCTGTAACATTAGGAATTGAATTGTAGGTAGTCAAATCAAGTAATGCCGCTTCCCATAATCTTTCCTTGGATAAACGCAATGCTGGGAATAGAGTACTTTTTAACGTGGATGAATTTCCACTCAGTGACACTGTATACGATGACATCTTAAAGGTGACTGACACTTTTCGCTAGAAACTCCAAACATAAATGTCCACATATTTCAGTATTGTTAGGTTGTTCTCTTTTGTAATTGTAAAAAATGTTTTTGGAGTTTTGAAAATAATGTTGAAGTTCTTTCGGCGGTGGTAGATTGCCAAAACTGTCAAAGTAGTAAACGGTTTGTCCGAGCTTTTTATAGCATACCCAATGAGTGCCTGGACCATAGGTGGAATCCAAATTTACTATTCCAGTTTCATTTTTCCATATTTTAGTTGGTAATGCATCTTTCATAAAAACTCCTCGAAAAAATGGTATTTTCAAACATTTTACATAATCATTTAACTGATGATTAGTTAAGGCTTTATTTGGAATTATCAATTGATTCTTTTTATTTAGTACACACGGTACGGTCTTAGGTATAAACCTGCTCCGTTTTTTACCATTGACCAAACAGAAGCCTTTTTTACTTTTGCTTTACGAGTTCTACGACGTCTCTTTCTAATATTTCCACCTTTTTTGGGAGCTCTTCTTTTTGCAGGTCTTCCTCTGCGACGTCGCCTTCCACCACCAAACTTAGCTTTTGTCTTCATGGCTGTTGTTACTGCCCAAGCCGCTGCTTTTTCTGCAATACTTGCGTCACTTGATTTTACTCTTTGCCAAGCTTTTTCTGCTAGAATTTTATCTGCTATTGATCTATTTGTTGAATCTTTAAACTTTGAATATGCTATATCGTGTTGTTTGCAAGCTTGATCTAATTTATTAATTCCAGGATCTCCTCTTGCTAAACGTTTTGCCAACTTAGTTCCAGGTCCACAATATTGATAACCTCCAGGAATATGTAATTCGTATGGTAGAGCGTCTATCGCTCGATTTACAATAGCACCAACAGGTATCCGTTTAAGCAGGGATAACGCAGCTGAAGTTATACCACGTCCTCTCTTGTTGCTGTCTTGATGATGACTGAGTGATACAGCCTTCATTATGTAGTCTTATATAAACTGGCGTGTTTACTCCACAAGATACTTTACATAAATGAATAAGTTAGGTATAATTTTATATATTTAAACACTTAGTTATTCAAATTAATGATATACTGATTTATAATTCTATTTTTAATCCAAGCTTCCCGTTCATCGGGTTGAATTATCACATGACCCGTTGTACTAGCTATATGATTATGGGTATCAATAAGTAAATTGCCCACTATTCTTATTAAACAATCTAAATTTACAGCATCTTTTGGATGTTGAGGATCATGTAATTGCATAATACGTTTATCATTACATGTGTAAGCTGTTGAATCACTTTTTGATGTTTTTATGACTTGTCCAATAGTAGCAGCATCATTTGAATCTTCACCTGGTAAAATATTAATTATTTTCTTCATCTTTGCATCATATTGGGTCCCAAAGTGTTTATCCCAAGTTATTGTTTGTTTCATTGTAACACAATCATTTTCTTCGTAACCAGGATAAATATCTTTTATTCTTCTATTACGACCATTGTATGTACCTAATGTACCACCACTCGCAATTAATGTTTGCATCATTAGAGGTACATCTGTATCTTTTATACCAAATCTTCCATTTGTTATTGTTTTATGTCCTGCATCCCATTTATCATTATTTCCTTGCATTAAATTAAACTTTTCATTTCCATGTATAAATTTATCTCCCCGCTTTAACACGGCATCTTCATGTTTTACAAAATTGGATGTTTCCTTTTTTAATTCTTTAGATAATTGTTCCATAGTAACAGCATCTTTTGGTTGAGAACCAAACTTTACATTTGTCAATGTTTTACCATGACAATCGATTTCATTAACATCTTGTAAAATACAGTTATCCTTGATGTATTTTAGGTTTACAGCATCACCGTCTTCCTTTGGGTATCCAATGTCATTTATAATAAATTTATAAAAAGAATATCCATGTTTAGTTTTTTCCGGTATTATAGAATGTAAATATTCTTTATTAACTGAATCTTGATCATTTTTGGGATTTCCCACGTTGGTTATTCTATAATTTCCAGCATCATATGTTTGTCCATCTTTTAAGTTGTTACCCCATTGCAATTTTAAAGTATTTGAAAGTTCAGATGATAAGTACTCTTTAGTAATTGCATCAGAACCTTCAGTTGGTTTACCAACATTAATTAATCTATGTGATTTAACATCATAAGTATTCTTATGTAATTTCAATGATGTTGAAGTAGCTTCTTTTACTGTCTTTAAATTTGCTCCATCAGTATCTTCTTCTGGATCTTTAACTAATTTTAAACGTTTATTACTTATGTTATAGTCACCTTCAGGTGTTTGCGGTAATCCGCTTCTTTTTCTGTCTTCTCCAACTTGCACTCCTAATGCGGAGTAGCGTCCGAACTTGTCAACGCTCATGTTAGAACTGATACATCTTATACTTGTAACTTCTTTATATTTGCGGACAATTATACAATTATGCCACGATTTTTAAGTTCATCAACTAGAGCCACCCATTCATTATTTAAACCAGTATGACCGGCTACCATAGCTTCATGCAATAGTCTCATTCTGTCAACTAATTTATTGATGTCGTTGTAATAGATAACATTTGTATTGTATAGATTTTTCATTAATCCTTTACCAGATGTTGAAGTATCTCCTTTACTCTTTTTACCATGTTGTTCAAGAAGTGATAAATCCATAAGTGATAAAGATTTTCTTTTTAAAGGTTGTCTCACAGCCGGTGTGGTACGTAATGTTGGTAATTTTCGTGGGGGAAACAATTTTTTTATAACAATACTATATTTTGTTGCACGTGAACGATTAATCATTGCATCCTTTGAGTAGTTTCTTTTATGAGCGTTAGTATTTTGTAAAATTTCTTTAAAAGTATTTAAATCTTTTGCTGAATATTTTATTGGTATATTTTTAAAAATTAATTCATATAATCCTTTTGTTCCTTTATATCTATGATCACCAATAATGATATAATCGTCTTGAGTTACTTCAAGCTTAGAGTTACCAATTTTCAATTCATTTCCATCAATTCTTGCTCCATATACATGTGATTTACTTAAATTTGGATTTGATTTCATGTCATGTAGCATTTTCATTATATATTTTCGTCCAAGAGGTCCATGTTGTAATATATCACTACTCAATTGAGTTAAATTTGGAATAGATTGTTCTGCTTCAGGTATTGGCTGTTCTTCCCTTTCAACAATTGATTCTTCTTCATTTTTTGTTTCTTCTTGTTCACTAGCACTTGTATATGAATCATCATCATCATCTTCTTTTTTTAATGCTTGTACTTCTTGTTTAGAAACTGGTAGTAAAACATCTCCTTCATAACGAGGTTTACCAATAGTTTCTGATATCTGTTTTAAAGGTTCCGTGATAGGTTTAAATGTATTCTCTAAAAATTCTTCTCTTTCACTTAAACCCATCCTTAATGCACGATTCTTTATCCTAATAGAATCACTGAGTGATTTTATTTCTTTTAATAGTTTTCTTGATTCACCATGTTTACACTGTGAAGTTCAACGTGTTACTAGATGTAGCATAGGTAGTTCAACGTATTAATACAAATTTATCCAATCCTATACGATATCTACCATTTTTAATATCTTCTTCTTTCATAATAACGAGAAATCCATATTTTTCATTCCATGCTTTACCACACATTTCTTTAAATTTATCAAATGGCATATCCGCATTAACATGATCATTATATATATGCTTTAAATTTGTCTCATCTTGCTTAAAGATGATCAACATATTTGCATTGTCTCTTATAAGTTGTTTTGGAATTTTACTGTATGTTTGACCAATATAAATGCTATCAATATTATTATGTCTTCCCATAGCAAAATAATTTCTTATAGTATCATGATTTTCACAAGAAACATCGTCAAATATAAAAATGTAAAATGGTTTTGCTTCACTTGGTTGCATTATTGTTTCACTAGCATTAAACTTGTAGAAATTCACTTCAGGTACACTTGCAAGTATTTTATCTAATAATTGATATTTTGGTTGTTGCAATGATTTTGAAAAAATATATATATTGTTAAAGCGTAAACCTTTAGGATTAGTTATAAGGTTAAAGACAACATTAGTTTTTCCACAATTTGAAGGACCAGTTATTAAACATCTTATAGTATTTGGTAGTAATTCACCATGTTTACCATAATTTAACTTATTATTGTCAACTGTCAATTCATCAATATTATTAATATTAAATCGATCTTTTTGTTGTACAATCTCCATCTTGTTTAAAGGTTAAACACATAATGAGCTATTTAATAACTATACCAAGTCTTTTGAAGGAATCCAAGAGTCTTCACTTTTATCAAATCCTAACCACCTAACTTTAACCATATCCTTTTTCCTTTGTAAAACCTTTTCAACAAGATATACATCACCAACTGTTGATTTAAACAACTCATGTCCATAGAATCCACCTTGAAGTAATTCACCCTTATTATCCTTTAAAATGTAAGTTTCAGGTATAGTTGGTTGCACTTTATAAATTGTAAATACTTCATTAGTCCAATTTGGCAGATATCTTTTACTAAATACACCTTTGTATTTGCTTATACGAACTTTATCATTAACCTTAAACTTTTTTGGTTGTAACTTTTCTATTTTTGGTGTTGTATTATTTTTGATGCGTTGTAATACAATTTTAGCATTAGCACTGTTTACTTGGATAGGTTTCATTCCAATGGTGCGATGATATTTGTTGTTATACTCTTTTATAAGTTGTGGTAATATGTCATACCACACATATGATCCTCGTTTTGAAAATTGTTTATACATAGCTCCTTTTAATGTTCTATTAAATCTTTCAATTATTGAAGCTTTAACTTCAGAATTTGTAGAATAATGATTTATTTTATATTTTTTCATCAAAGCTCCAAAATCTTTATTAAAATATTCTTTTCCATCATCCGTTTGTAAATGTTTAATTTTAAATTTATTTCTTTGTATTGTTGTCTCCATAGCTTTGGTAACACTTTTACCAGTCTTGTCCTTCAACGGTAAAGCATCAGCTATTTTAGTAAAACAGTCTATAATTGTTAAAATATATTTAAATCCTTTGTTTAATTTACTGTGTGGTATCATTTCAATAAGATCAGCTTGGTAAAGATCATTCATTCCTTTAATGATTGTACTTCTTCTTGGAAATCTTCTTCTTGCTGGTTTATGTAGTTCATTTACAATCTTATCCTTTACACTTTCCATCTTAAAGTGTTGCTTGCACACTGTTTGTAGAAATACTGATCCATACAATGGTTTATTCTCTTATATATAGTTGAAATATGGGTCAAGGTCATTTAATATTAGTGTAAAAAAGAGGGAACATGGCATTGGGCTTGCCATGTCCCCTCTTTTGTACGGAAAGGAAAAAGGAAGAAGGTAAAGGACGAAGAATAGGTTTACTGGTCGATAGGGTTTAAGGAATAGTGGCCAAATGGTAGAGTATTAATTTTATCTTCTAAAATATATCGCTTGTCGTCTTTGTAGCTTAATGCCCACTTTGTTTGTTTGACACTAAAAAGTTGGTGGTTATAACTTCTAATAGTGTTGAATGTTGCAGTTGTTTCAACATTTTCAAACAAACATCTTTTATAATGTTGAAACTGTACATTCTTCTTTAGGAAAGATGTCTTTATTCCTTTGGCTTTCTTCGTGACTTGATGTTCGTTCCTTTCGTTTATGTACAGTTGAAACGAATACAGTTTGGACATCAATGCTACAATTTCCATCATTGGCACACCATTTGTTTCATCTTTAAATTTTCCCAATACTTTTTTGTTTTTGTCATAGTCATAATTTGGATGGTCCTTAGGATAATCGGAAAAATCAAAATCATCTTTATATACAAAGGTTCGTAAATCCTCATACATGTCATTTGTTTTAATCCAGTAAATAAGTGCATCTGTATCCATATATGCAATACCAATGTTATCTCTTCCATAATGATTAACCATCTTCTTATAATGAAACTCGTACATGTGTGTTTTAGAAATATCTAATATTGACATTCCAAGATATAAAGGACGATCCAATAGAACTGATTTTTTGTTCATAGAAATGACGACAAGATTTTCATTTATAATTACGGATGAACCAAAGTTTGGTTGTTGCACTAGTTTCTGTAATTTTACTGGATCAGTTACTAATTTGATATTCTTATGTTTCCTTTTGTTTTCTAAAGTCTTGCCAAATATTGCATTGTTCATCAGTTTGAAGAAATCCTTTTGAAAACTTGACGTAGCGGCAGCTCTTCTTCTTGTGTTGTTGTCAATGTATGGTTTCAACCAACAAGATTGAGAGAATTGTAGTATTCGATTAATTTTTGTAATTTTTAATCCCAAGTCTAAAGCCTGTTGTATCATCCAATAATGTCCAACATACCTAGACTTATTGTTTAAAGTCATTAATAATTTCGGCCATCTTCCAGTAGGGGAAATTTCAGTCTTTGGAAGAAGTGGTAAATCGTAATGATGATCGTGAAGATGTTCAGGATATTCAAAATCAACATCAAAAATGTAACCAGTTTCACCATGCTTTGGTATATCCATAATGTTTCCAATCGATTCTGGATCTATCCATTTAAAATTATCATATGGAAGGGGATTTGACATTGCCCACCCGTATAAGTTATTTGCATCGAAATAACCTAGGAATGTCGTTGGTTTTGATGCATCATAATCGGGCAGATACTTGTTATTCGCCTTAACATGTCTGGTTACACTTTGTGTCAATCCCCCTCGAACTCCTGATTCTAACATCAAAACCATATCTATATCAGTAAGAAGTTGTAATTTACAATCTGTTTCTTTCAACATGGCTTGCCATGCTAGTCCAGGTGAAGTGTATGAATGAAGAGGGTCCAATCCATATGCTGCAAAACACGTATTTCTAAATTCTTCCATTATATCACATAATAAAGTTACATCTAATTTAACATAAAAATCTGAATATTCTCCCAATGTTGTAAATCCTAATTCATTCCATACTTTACATGCATGATCATAATCCTCTTGAGATATGTCCATGTCGTATAGTTTACTTTTAAATTCTTCTTTTGGCGGAAGTGATGTTTCATTAAACTTTTCTAAACTGTCTATATAATCATATGGGAAAACACCTTTCCGAAGTACGAGATCCAGTTTGTCGTTACTTACAATCTTCTTTGTTTCAATAAAATCTTGTTTCCTTAAATTTTCAGAAAGTTTAGACAAACTCGACGGCATAAATCGGTAGGAGTCTAAGAATCTTAATTTGACATTTCCAACTGTTTTAGAGAAACTTATAAATTTTTCTGAAGTTTCAGCCAACACATCTATCGAACCATCGTCTCTTCCTAATTCAGGTATTATAAAATGAGCATCATACCCACTGAGGTTATGCAGAACCACAGGAATAAATAGTGGTAAACGATAGCTCAAATTACATTTATTACAAGCAGCACCCCTGTAATAACCTGTAAGGTGGTCATGATCTTTAACTTTATAATTGTCAATGGTAAATTCATTTTTACATAAGAAACAATGAGTTGCATTTTCATGTTGAATTTCCTCTTCTTCCTCCATCGGTTTCATTGGTATGATATTTGTGTATAATCTTTGTACATTTTCAGCTATTAAATATAAATGGTCAAGAAATATTGTTTCCACATTTTCACCACGATATACTAGAGGTTCTGAAGTTAATCCATATTGGTTTAAATGTTCTTCTGATAATGTTGATTTAACCATTAAACAAAAACTATTTGGTTTATGCATTTGATATTTGACACTTTTTCTAGCTTCACAATTTTCATCTTCTATAGGAATTAGTGTTGATTCAAAATCAGCATATACAACTATAGGGATACGATATTGATGATGAACTTTTTGAAATGTAACAAATGCTCTGCTTTCTGAAGGTAAAATAATTTTTGCTTCATAATTATTGTTACATAATCTTTTGTGCTCTTGTAACCATTCCATTCCTTGTCTTCCTTCTCGTTGGAAATTAAAACATCTTTTGCAGATCAGCTTTTTGTTTAGATTTTTTGAAAGTTGTTTATTAACAAGAGAGTCAAATTTCTTTATATACACATAATGAGATACATCTCCTTGTGTTAGTAGTAGTAAATCTGTATGATCTGCTAGCTCTTCTTTAGCAATACGTAAAGGATAAACTTTATTTGAACTATCTAATCCAAAAACATTAATAGATGTGCCGGGATTTTTCTTCTCAAATTTTGATATATCTTTTAGTGATACAGGATAACTAATTCCTTGAAAGTTATATCTATATCTTTGATTTTCATAGTGCTGGTTTGGTTCATTACAATGATTTGGTACAAATTTACATGTCATCGCATATCTAAAACATTCGTTATCTTGATTTTTCACATTAACACATGATCTTGTATCCTCAATTATTTTTGGTAAACGAATATAACTAGATCCCATTAGTCCATATCCATGTTTATGAACTCTTATATTTAATCCTTCAATACTTATAAGACTCCACCCTGATCCTCGTCCTTCATGTTCCTGAATTTTAGTTAATATTTCTTCTATACATTTTTCAACTATTGAATCAATGTCTGAACTTCCTATGATAGTTTGATTTTTAGTTATAAATCCTCTTGGTGATAATTCTTCTTGTACATTTATAAACATAGCTTCTAGTAGTAATCCAAATTTGAGAAAATTTAATCTTTTTAATTCTTCTTTTAAAGTTCTACTGATAATTGGTTTTGCTTCTCTAATAAATTCTTCTAAGTTTAAATCTTCATTTTGAATCTTATGATGCATTACTACCTTTCCGGGTAAAGCTGATACTTGTAAATTTGGTAAAGTTGTTGTAGGTCTTGCTGTTATTTCATTTTGTTCTTCTTGTTCTTCTTGTTCTTCTATGTTGTTGTGAATTAGTTCCTTATGTATTTCTAACAGAATATCATCATTAAACGATTCCAAACATTTATCGCAATGATACATGTTTGGTGGTGTTCACTCTTCAAAATTTCGCCAAGAAATGAAATGAGCTCTCCCTTTCCTTCTTTTATAATAGTTCCCCCACTACTATTTCATCTTCTTCTTCTTCACTTTCAGAAGAAAACAAACGTCTTGGACAAAATATTAATCTTCTACAAACAGATTCTTCATTAGTATTCTCTATATGAATTGGAGTTTCAATATGTATTTCTTCATATTCAAATGATGACGAAGACTCTGATATTACTACATCCATATCCAAATTTTCATTCTCCACATCATTGGCATTTTCTTCTTCTGATGTTGTTACATCCACATCCATATCATTTATAGTTTCTACTTCTGAAGTTTCGCTATTATTTTCATCTTCTTCCATATTTAAATCCTCTAATTGAATTTTATACAATATTTCAATCATAGATTTCCTTGGATAATCGGTGTTGTCCACAGGAGCCATTTCCAGTAAATGAGGAATAACTGTTTTTGATCCGGCTTATATGATATTTTGCTAAGTATGTCAAGGTCATTTTTGATTAAGCGAGAACTGGGAATAGATCACTAAGCAGCATGATGATTCATTACTACAAAGTGATCTATTCCCCATTCTCTAAGAAGTGTCCAATCAATAACCAAAGTCCAAGTTCATTTTTTTTGTTTTGTTTAATTTAAGTCTTTTACATCTTCTTCTTTTATTACACAATTTATAGGTTCACTGTTCGATGTTTCAATATGTTGTTTTATCTTGTGCTCCAGCTCTTCTATTCTTGCTTCCTTTATCATTAATTCCGATTGTAAGTAACTGATGTAATCAGCCGCCATGTCTACCGTTCTTGATCTTATTTCTCCTAACTTAACACCAGGAATCAATCTCTGTAGTTTGTAAAATCTCAACCTTATTCTTGACTCTCTTACTTTAGCCATTTCTCGAAATCTTTGTTTTCTATCTTCTTCTTTGCTTGTGGTCAAGTCCATACTTCTGACAAGTTTACTTTCAGAGTGATTCCTCTATAGTAGGCTTCTCCTTTATACACTTTCCCCCACCATTTTCAATTTCCCCCACCCTACTAATGTAGGTCAAGGTCATCCAATATAACGCGAGAACGAGGAATAGAGCACTAAGTGGCATGTTAGTCCATTACCACAAAGTGATCTATTCCTCGCTCTCTATTCTACATCTACTTTTTTTTCATTTTACTATTCTATTATTTTTTTGTTTTTCTTGGGGGGAATGAGTGTTTACTTTTTACAATGTTCATTCTTCTTCTCCAACTTTTCAATTCTTTCTAACAATTCCAACAAATATGCATTGGTTGCTTGCAAAGTTTGTATTCTAGTACATCCCACTTTAATAGAGGGAACTGTTAACTGTAATTTTGTAAATTCTATCCTTTCTTTCTTGCACCTTTCTCTCATGTATGTGTTTTTCCTGATTCTTCCTGATTGAGCTGATATTAACTTATTACAATCCGAATGGGGTTTTGATACTTTAAATACTGATGTACAAAAATTAGTTGATGTTGTCGGCTGTTGATTTTCATAGAAATTTTGTGTTGAAGTAGTAGTTTGCTGATTTCCATAACAATTTATACTTGAAGTGGTCGGTTGCTGATTTTCATACCAAATTGAACTTGAAGTACTAGGCAGCTGATTTTCATACCAATTTGAATTTGAAGTGCTAGGCTGATGATTTTCATAACAATTTGAACTTGAAGTATTTGGTTGATAATTTTGATGCCAATCCACAGATGCCAATACAGGTGTTGTGGAAGGATGCTCCATCGTTGTATAGAGTGAATTCTGTTCTACAATTTTGCTGGTTTTTTCTCATTTCCCCCACCAATAACTTCTACATTTCCCCCACCACAATAATTTAAATTAGATACCAAACTTCTAGGGTCACATCCAAATCTTCTTCTTTTAAATATTTTATAAATGCAGAGCTTTCTGATGTTACATTAGGTGTGTTTAAATATGCCATTATTTTGTCATGACTTTCTTCATTGTGAATATAGCAATGTACATTTAGCAACTTTTGATTATCTTCTTTAGACTTGACAAATCCTGCAACAGAGCTCCAATCTTCATATTTAATTTTAAAATGGCAAACTTCGAACTGCATGTTGTTTCAACAAATGCTGCAACAATATTAAAAGTCTCTTCAAACAACCTACATTTATACAAGTTCTCCCACCACTTTATAATCCCCACTCTTTTTCTTCCCCACCTTCTTCATATGTAGAAGGGGTATCATGATTTTAATGCACTATACTTAATAAATTCAAACAAGTTTTGTGCACAAATGTTACATTTTTTCTTGACTGTTTCAAATTTCATCACTTGGCCTTTTACAAGGTGAACTAATTTACCTCCATCATCTTCAAATTGTTCAAAGTCTAAAACAGATGCTTTTCCACAATCATGACACATTTTTGTTCCATCTTCAAAAATAAAAGCAAGATAAATACCAAATCCACTATTGTCCTTCTTAAATTTCATGACCATTTCACGAATTGGTTGAGGTATTTCACATTTATTTGATGTTATTATATAACGGTAAAGAAACCCATTATTGATAATTTGTTGTAAACACAAAACTAACAAGCTGTCCATAGTGTTAGACTTGTACTGAAAGTTATATCCATAACTATCTCTTTATATGCTCTTACCCCCACCACTTTTATGTAGGTCAAGGTCATCGGATATTAAGCGAGAACTGGGAATAGATCACTAAGCGGCATGTTATTACATTACCACAAAGTGATCTATTCCCTATTCTCTAAAAGGGGTGCTGATAATTTAGATTCCTAAAATTTCTTTTCCTTCTTCTTCACCTTCTTGAACTGTTGTATTACCAGACATGTGTGATATTAATTTCTTCAATTCTCGATTTTCCATTTCTAATCTTTTCAATTTTAGATCTCTTGCTTCAACTTGTACTTTCAAAAATTTGATATAACTTCCAGCCCAGTGGAGAGTTTTCAATCTTGGTGCTCCAAGTTCAATTCCTGGTATTTGAAATTGTAGTCTATTGAATTCCATCTTCATATCTTCTCGGTCTTGTCTTTCTTTTTCTAGTCGTTTTAATCTTTGTTTTTCCCTGAAGGAAGAAGTCGGATCACAAGGTACATGATGAAACATTTTGATCAACAATTTCTCGAAGAGTAAGCTTCTACACAGATAGTCAACACATTTATCCACATTCCCCCACCAAATTTAAGTCAGTAGTGGGGAGATGCCAATGGTGGGGAGACGTCAGTGGTGGGGAGAGTTATACTAATGTAATGGTTATTTCTACCGTTACACTCGCTCCATTCTCGAAAAGATATTTGTAATATGGTTCTGGATATTGTTCTCTTTCAGATCCTGCATGTTCTTGAATAAATTCGAAAGCCAATCTTTTTGAATAATCATTATGAAACACTTCTCTCACACAAACAAGAATTTTTTCTTCCAAAAATTTTACTTGAACTAATGGTATTTTGCTTACATCCTCCTTGTCCATGATGGGTAGCTTGTAGGTAAAAGTATTTGGTGGTAGTTTTTGCGGCTTATCAAGTAGAGAACAAAATTTTCTGTACAATTTCTCCTCAATGTCTGGAAAACGATGTATATCAAACAGATTGTAGTATGAAGGATCAAAAGGTATTTTACGAAACATCTTCAGTCACTAGTCTCCCTAAGACTGATCTCCTGCACAAATATTTAACACATTTATAAACATTCCCCCACCAACTTTTAACTTGTGGTGGGGATATTTTTCCCCCACTACTTCTTCAAAATAGTGGGGGTACCTTAGTCCAATTCAGATTCAGATTCAGAAGACAGTAAAGGTGATATGGGTGATTCCAATGATGAATCCAATATAAATATTTCAATAGCTTCCTTAATTATATCTTCATCACTATCGTTTATCATTTCTTCAAATAGTTCTTGTTCAATCTGTACCATTTCTTCCTCTTCCATTGTAGAATCATTGTCAGTTTCGTCATAATTTTCCTCTATGTTTTCTTCCTGTATTTCATTTGTGCTTTCAAAAACATCTTTAACTTGAGAATAATTAATAAATGGAGTATCTTTAGACAACATGTTTCTTTACTACTTCTTTTACTTCAAATAACAAACTATGCATTGCTTACTTAGTCTTATATATATATATATACTCCTACCCCCACTATTTTTGCAAAACCAAGGAATAGGAGGGGGTTTATATCTATTCTTCTCTATCTAGGTTATATTTCATTGCTGTCACATCTACTATAATTTTCTGCTCTTCACCTTTATTGCGAATAAATATTGTCCAAGGAAATAGTTCATTAATATTGTTAATTGTTACTTTTATACTATACAAAATTTCAAAATGTTCTACTAATGAAACAAAAACTATAACTCCTAGCTCATTGTTTGCCATATTTTTTTCTTCAATTTTTATCCGTAAGTTTGTTATCAAACTCCATATATTAATATCATTGGCTATGAAACCATCAAGTCTGGTAAGCATCTTGATGCCGCAAGGTGTAGGTACAGACTAGAAACTTGGAGGTTCATAGCCCGCCTTTTTATCAATTTTAAAAATGGGGAGGGGGAAGGAATAAGGATTGGGAAGGGATAGGGTGTAGGATGGGGGAAAGGTAATTTTGTTATTACACTACTTGTGCAAGAAAATAGCCACCAGTGTACACACCTTGTTCATAGCACTCCATCATAGATTGTGCCCACTACAACATGCGGTCTCTGTCATTTGGTGTGACAAGGAAAGAATGACTATCACCATACAATATAAAAGAGTCAATTCGTATATAACATCCTAAATTTAACCATTTATTAGCTTCAACCATAAACTTTTCTATTGTATCAAATGGAAATTGTGGATCAATTGCTATAACTTTACGTTCTTCACTAAGTTCAACACTATAATCATCATCGTCTTCACTCTCACTCTCACTATCATTATTTAAAATGTCTTCAGGTTGTACAAAAACATCGGAAATTTCGGAAGAATTAAAATGGTAATTCACATTAGGAGGCATTTTTTCAAACAAATAATATTTTAAAAGGTGGAGAAAAAAATACAAGAGATGTACTTCACGGCACAAAGTGCGAGTACAGACTAGAAACCTGAAGGTTCATAGCCCCACTTTTATAAATTTTAAATATGGGGAGGGGGAAGGAATAAGGATTGGGAAGGGATAGGGTGGAGGTGGGGGAAGGGTAATGTGGTTATTAAGCCACTCTTGCAACAAAGTACCCAACACCAATGTTCAGTTCATATGATCTCATTACATCGTCCTGCCAAGTAAGAATTTGTTCTCGATCATTTGGAGTTAGAAGGAAGAAGTTACTGTTATTGTAGACAATAGGTGAACCAATTATAATGTTGAATCCTAAATTTAGCCATCTGTGTGCTTCAAAAATAAATCTTTCAACTACATCAAAAGGAAATTGTGTTTCTATAAAATATACTTTGAATTGTTCATTAATTTCAATTTCATCTTCACTGTCATCTTCACTTTCATCTTCACTGCTATTATCCATGTCTTCTATCACATCTTCTTCATGTTCTTGGAAAGCATCTTCTTCATGATGTTGGAAATCATCTTCAGGTGGTTGAAAAACATCTGCATTTTCAGAAGGATTAAAATTTTCATTAAAGTGAGGAAGCATTTTAAAAATAAAGATATTAAGACTGGCAGAAACGAAGCAACAAGAGCGGCGAAGCAACAAGAGTGGTGGAAGAAACCAGAATGAAACACTAGCCATAGCCGGCGCGTCTTTTATAACGGTATGCAAATGAGAGGGGTTAGCAGCCGGCCATGACCGGTCATTGGCCCGGGAGGTGGGGGAAGGAGTGGGGGAAGGAGTGGGGGGGGGCTCCATTTTTTCGGGGGGGGGCTCCATTTTTTCGGGGGGGGGGGAGTCATTGACCTTTCAGGTCCGGTCATTGACCCTAAGGAGTGGGGACGGACACAGAACCCTCCTTTGCCTACTACTACATGGATCAAACTAGCCATGTAGCAGAACTTATTTCTGCTAAGTCGCATGTAAGCTAAATAGCTTACATCCCTAAATTCAAGTCTTAGGTGGCCCTGAAAAGGGCCGTTTGGCTGGGTTTGGTGGACTGCTATGGAGCTTAAGGCATAAAAAAATAAGGGACTTCAATGTTGTTTTCCAAATGGATTTCAGCAGGATCGGCTTGTATAAACTTGTACAAATTAAGTGCACAAATATCGCATTTTTCTTCTTCTGGGATGATAAACTTGTATGACAAGTAAGATTTGTATTCATAAACTCCACCATCTATTATAAAATCCAATAATCCATTTCCTATTGCAGCCGAACCGCATTCTGGACACATATTTGTTCCATCCATAAATTTATACTGAAGGTAATGAAAAACTCCAAAATTTTCCCTATAAAAAGAATACACTTCTTGACGTAGTGTTAGTGGAAGGTTTGCATCTTGAAATGCAAGTTCCACCAACACTATATTTGAAACTATCTGTCGCAAACATAATTCTAATAGAGTAGGCATATTGCGGCAGTGGCCTCACGGATTGGAATGAAGACTCTGGAGTAGCTAGTGTAACGGTTAGATGTAGGTAGACAACCGGTCATGACCGGCCATTCACCCAGAGGAGTGGTAGGGGAAGGAGTGGTGGGGGAAGGAGTGGTGGGGGAAGGGGGGGGGCTCCATTTTTTCAGGGGGGGGGCTCCATTTTTTCGGGGGGGGGGTCATTGACCTTTCCGGTCCAGTCATTGACCCGAAGGAATGCAGACAGACACAGAACCATCCTTTACTCACTACTCACATGAAAGTAGGTCACGAGACTTAGAGTGTTAAAAAATAATGGGGGAGAAACACAACGCTATAACGCGTTGTGTTTCTCCCCCAGTATTTTTTTAAGCAATAATTTGGAAAAAGCTATGTGAATTTACTTGCTACGCCCCCACCTTGTAATACCATCCAGTTTGTGTCTGAGGAGATAGTCTTTAGAGTCTAACTCATAAACTGATTTCTCTTTGCGCAAGGATTCAATCACTTTAATATTATATCTTACGCCGTTACAAGTTGCCAAAATGTGTTCGTTGTCAATAACACTTTCAAAAAAATAGACACAACCTCTCTTAAGCCTATTTCCTTTCACACCAATAATTTTGGATTGGTATTCAACAGTGGGGGTTTCTGTCACTTGTGGTTCAGAAATGTGTTTTACGACATGTACACGGCAAAAACTTTCGTTTTTTACACATTTCCTCCCACAAGGTGATCCTTTCTTAATTCCCCTAGTAAGCATTTCAGGGCAAGTAGTGGGACGGCTAAATGCCCTACGACGCTGTTCTTGTAATAATTGAAATTGCTCTGAAGGAGCAGGTTTAGGAGTAGGTTTAGGAGTAAGTTTAGGAGCTGGTTTAGAAGCTGGTTTAGGAGCTGATTTAGGAGATGATTTAGTAGCAGGTTGAGAGGAATCAGTTTTGTGATAGGTATGATCTTCAGGTGTACTAAGTGGTGGGGTAGGAGGCAATGGTGATAGTGGGATAATGGGTGTGCTAAGATGATGAACAATGGTTTCAACGGAAGGGGTATTAGGATGGTGGTGAACTGGCTTCTGCGGTGGCAGCATAGTAGTTGATGGTGGTGCGGAGTCCTTTGAAGGCGAAGGCGAAGGCGGTGAAAAAATACTACGAAGTCTAGAAGTGTTGGTTGGCGGAAGAATAGCTCCAGAAGTTGAAGGTTGAGATGCAAGTCGGTTCTTGTAGCAATCAGGAAGGTTTTTGAGGCGAAGAGTTTTCTTAGGTGCAGGAACAGCCGTAGTAGAAATAGAAGTCGAAGTAGAAGTAGTAGAAATAGTAGTCGGTAGAGAAGACATGGTTATAACTCCAAGTTCGCAGCGTAACGTCTGGAATCAGAATGAAACACTGGCCGCGGCTGGCTCGGCTTTTATAACGGTATGCAAATGAGAGGGGTTAGCAGCCGGTCATGACCGGTCATTGGCCCGGGAGGTGGGGGAAGGAGTGGGGGAAGGGGGGGGGCTCCATTTTTTCGGGGGGGGGGGGCTCCATTTTTTCGGGGGGGGCTCCATTTTTTCAGGGGGGGGGGTCATTGACCCTTCCGAAAGTGGGTCAAGTTCATTCAAGATTTATAATGATCCAAGGTGATGGGAACAGTAATACTGTTCCCACCACCCTGTTTGCCTAGCGGTTCCCACTCCCAACCCACTAGTTACGTTCTGCAAGGGAGGTCCCTGGGCCGTCCGCATCAAAGCGTAACTTCCCGTCCGCATCAAAGCGTAACCATTAATTTCAGGGAAACTGGAACAGTTAATGCAGAAACGCAACTCTAACCCCACCCAAACTAATCCCACCCATCATATTCCTAAACAAAATGCAAAAAAAAGTCCGGCTTGCGGATGTCCCACCCATTTTAAATGAAGTTCAACTGAACTTCTGAATTTACAGTTAATCTACCCCCTAACATCTAGCTGTAAGGCAAAACAAATGCACAAAACAAACATAAATTATTAGTACCAACACATCATTATTAAAAACCAAATAATTCAACACAACCAAATACCATCATTATTCTTAAAATTAATACACCTTAATGCTAAACACCTCTTAAAATTAATACACCTTAATGCTAAACCCAACTTATAACTAACATCGCAATGCGCAAATTCTTTCTTAAATTAAATGCAACTTACAACTAAAACACACACACACACACACACACACATACTACATTAAAAAACGCAACATAGTTTAAGAAGTTCAAATATATATATAGGCCTACTATATATTTGAAACCTCTTGCTGAATCGCCAACAACCTTTCGCTATGAAAGTTTGTTGGCGACTGACGCAAGAATTGGGCTCCTATCCCTCCTCCGTTCTTGAGTAGTGGGAGAAGTTGTTTCACTCCAGTACAGTATTCAATCCAGTCCAGTTGACACCAGTGTAAAAGTAAACCAGAAGAGTGGGGAGCGGCGCATGCACAGCGACTCAAAAACCAAGGTTTGAGGTTAGAATTATCCAAGTGAGGTTAGAATTATCCATGGTAGCTGCCATGTTTAGTTCGGAGACCTGGTGACCGGTCATTGGCCTGAAGGAGTGGGGGTAGGAGTGGGGGAAGGGGGAAGGGGTAAGGGGGGGGGCTCCATTTTTTCGGGGGGGGGCCTCCATTTTTTCGGGGGGGGGGGGGGGGTCATTGACCTTTCCGGTCGGTCATTGACCCGAAGGAGTAGGGATGGACACGGAACCTTACTTCTCTTACTACTCAGGTGAAAGTCGGTCGACCAGTCATTTGCTCACCATCTGCCGCCATCTGGCTGGAGTTATTGCCTCTATAAAAGTGGGTAGTTTATCGCGCCACAAACATTCATTGCCTTGCATCCGCTCAGTCATCATCTCTCATTAGTTTTACGTTATGACTACTTCGGTAACTAGGTTTGAGGTTAGAATTATCCATGGAATAAACTTCGTTACTTTTAGCATTCATATTGTAGGTTAATTCTAACCTACAAAATTACTACTCCGGCATTTTCTTTTAATTTCTTTTACACTTCATTTTATATCTCAGTCTTCTTTTAACTTCTAAATGTAACACATCGGTTACAATGAATACACAATGTTTAAAATTAAAGCTTTTGCGAACACAACACATATTACGAAGTACTTCTAAACCTTCAATTTCAAAGTGTAAAACTAATTTAAATAGAGTTAGGAAGAAGTACAGTTTTAACCCATTATACTGTTCGACAACTTCTCAGGTTAATGTTGATGATAGTGTTATTTACGACATTTTACGTTCTATGTTACACTTCAATAACTTTGAACTTGTTACACCTATCGACTGTGTTCAACAAGTTTTTTTATTTTACCCCCACCATTCCCTATATAAGGGCCCCGACAATAATTCCTACTTCATTATCTTCTATGCTCTTCAGCTAACAACATCTCCACTCTAATTTACACTACAATAATAATGGAAACCAACCAAGAAAATGTTCAAGTTCATGAAATATCATCAACAACTCATCCAAGGGAAAATCCTTCTAGAAATTCAACTTCAACAACTCCTCAGAACCCTGTACAAGTTCCAGATGTATCTTCTACAACAATAAATGATGTAGAAGCTATTCTTCAGTCCCTTGTCGGTTTCGACTGACCTGTATGACGATCACCGATAAACTGAACTCTTAGAGTTCAGTCTTTTTTAAAACCCCCTCCATATGACCTTGAAGCAATTATCCCCTCTCCTTTATACACTAACTCCTACTTCAAAAATTAACACCATCTGCTCACCCCTTCTCCACCCCTTCATTTAATTTAGCCTCTCCCCACCTGAAGCTATATGGCATGGCATATGGCGGCAGCAACTGATTTGCCAGCTGGACGATGGCAGCTGGCCGGCAGCGGCTGGCAAATGGCACGACTTCCGTTTTGAAAGTAACCAAACCCCACTACTAAGCAGATAAAAGGTTTTGTTGATTTCCCATAAGAATAACATGGAAAACATAGTTTTTTGATATCCTCTATAACCATTTAAGCTAGGTAAAAAATTCAAAATACTAGATTGTTTGTTTTTTAAGCTCTTTTATATGGTTTAAGTTAAAATTGTTGAATTTTACAAATAAAAGTAAAAAAAAGCCAAAAACCCATTCGTAACTCTTTTGAAACCCCATAAAACCCCGTTCCCATGGTCCGATCATTCTGGTTCACGAACTCAACCTAGTAGATGCTGGTTTACACCCCTGTACCAAATTTCATAAAAATCAGAGGTTCCGTTCAAAAGTTATCGTGTTCACGGACACACATATATATATATACACATATATATATATCAATTTGAACAAACGGTGTTTTTGCCTTCTAGGGACCTCAAAACGAAAAAGTATCATGGTCCCGGGCTTAGGTCTTACCGTGACTACTACCGTAATAGCGTATTCCCTATAGGGAAATTCGCTAAAAAAACTACCCCTTATCTTAAAATAATTAAAAGGGTAAACGTCTATGTCGTTGTGATCTCTAAAACCACAAATCAAAAGCCCAATGTCCATATCAAAATCTAAAAGAGTAAGGTACTTTAGAGTCCAATAGGATAAACAATAAAATCAGGTTTCAAATAATATAATTGATCCACTACGCTTATTATGAAGAGCAAAAAATGATTGTTGCTAACCGTAAAAATTCAAGCATTTTTTATATTTTCTTGAATTTATTTACCCTTATTTAAAACCCAAGGATTTTACCTGTAACCCTCCCTCGTCGCGTCGGTGGATGATGTGTAGGTTATTCATACGTGGGTCACGTCCACAATAATGCCCGCGATCAGAGGAATGGCCGGTATACGCCACGCGACCACCAATACACCAATACCGCGGCCCGCCCCGTATATTACTGTATATTATACGTTTTAAGTAAGCACAACAACCTTTTAATCGGTCTCTATTGAATTGGTCCGGTCCAAAGCATCGTGAGTGTTAATAGTTCACAAATTATGGGTAATGGAGAAGTATTAAATGTCTGGTTTGCATACTTTTGTGATAGGAAAAAGTGTCATTATATTTTTTAGTTATACAATTTAAATCGTGTAGCTTCTATAATATATACAATCGTGTAGCTTCTATAATATATACAACCCCATGTGTAACTGACTGACTCACTCACTCACTTATATGGGATACGAACTTCTGACGTAACCACTAAAGATAGAGACTTGAAATTTGGCATACGTCTAGCCTGAACGGTCAATGCTAAGTGTAAAATCTTAAACTTGCAAATTTTTAGTTTTAACCTACTAAAAAAATTCAAAATGGCGGATTTCTGAAATTGTAATTTTACTTTTTTGGCTCTAGCGGCCAAACGCTTCGTCCTATCTAAAATCTGAGAACAATACTACGATAGGGAATTTAATTTTCTACAATTTCGGTCCTTTGACTTTTTATCGTATCTCGCACCGTCAAGCCTCCAGAGTGTTTTTAATGAAATGCCGTTTTCGGTTTTCGGGCTCTAGTGACTACACCGATGGTCGTAAAAAAAATTTTAAGGTTTATTTCGATATATCTTTTTAATATCTACAATTTTTCCCCTTATATATTTTGCCGTCTCTCTACTCGTTTACTCACAAAATTCATTTTTCACTTTTTCCGGATTTTGTGAACATAAGTAGTGGGAAAACACCGGTTCTGGGACACTAGAGAAATCGTAATTTTAGTATTTCAGCTTTAGCTGCCAAATGTATCTCTTCTCGTTTACTTAAAAAATACATTTTTCACTTTTTCCGGATTTTGTGAACGTAAGTAGTGGGAAAATACCGGTTCTGGTCCACTAGAGAAATCGTAATTTTAGTATTTCAGCTCTGGTGGCCTAACGGTTAGTCTTATCTGAAATCTGAGAGCATATTACGATAGGGAATTGGATGATCTACAATTTTGGTCCTTTGACTTTTTGTCGTACATCACACCGTTAACCCTCCAAACTGATTTTTGTGAAATTTATATTTAGATTTAGGGCCCTAGCGACTAAATAGTTTGTCCTACAAAAAACTTTAAATGACAACTTTTATAGGTCTTTTTAATATTTACAATTTTGATTTTGACATACTTTGCCGTATCTCTTTCCGTTTACTCTCAAAATACATTTTTCAATTTTTCCCAGTTTTGTGATAAATAAGTAGTGGCTTTTGGCCAACTAGAAAAATCGTAAATTTAGTATATTTCAGCTCTAGCGCCTAAACGGTTAGGCCTTTCATAGATTTGAGACTACTACGGTACTGAATTGGATGAACTACGTTTCTGGTCCTGTGACTTTTTGTCGTACATCGCACCAATTGCGTAAATCTCCAGACAAATTTTTGTGCAATCGCGTTTTCAGTTTTTCCACTCTACTGACAAAACGATTGGTCCTATCGAAAAAATGTTGTTGAATATGGATGAAATATTTTATTAATGGCTTACAGTTTTCAGAACATTTTGCCGTATCTTTACACATTAGCTCTCAAAACAGATTTATTACAGGACCAGAATAGTTACCGAAAACTGGAAATTGGGGACCTTACCTTCTTTTAAGAGACTATTAAAAATATGAATTCAGCTATTGTCGGGGCTGGTGTTACTAATTTACATACTTTGAGTAAGTTCCACATCGGATTTTAGAGAATCTTTTTAAAACTTTGGAGTCTTGATTCCTACATATTTTGCCGTATCTCTTCCCGTTTACTCCAAAAATACATTTTTCACTTTTTCACCAATTTCGTGAACATAAGTAGTGGCAAATAGTGGGTTCTGGTCCAATAGAGAAATCGTAATTTTAGTCCGGATGAGCTAGAAACTTGAAATTTGGTACACACGTAGTTTGTATGGTCAATACAAATAGAAAATCCCAAAACATTGAATTTTCAAATTTTAACCTCCTTAAAAAATTATTTTTTCATGGTAAAATCTACACTATGTGAGGCTTTTCTAAATACACTGTAACTTTTGAACGAGAGGTCCTATCTCGAATCTGAGGAATAATTCATGGTCAGGAATTAGACGCTCTACAAGTTTAGTCTCGTGAAATTTTCCCGTATCTCACTCCCTTCACCCTTAAAAAGACAGCATACTTTCAAAATTTCCAAATTTTTTCACAAAAATCTCGTTATTTTAATATTTTTTATTTACTAACATGGCATACGGATTCTTGAACTTTAGTACATATTATGGTCTCAACTAGATCTTACCACAGTGGTAGCCATTGACAAATCTCAATTATAATAATGTCGAAAAAAAAAATTGAAAAAACACAACATTCTTAAAATTTTTTCGTTTTAAGTGTTTGTAAATTACTTTATTCTACCAAATATACTGCAATATTGATATTTGTTTTGCGTCTATATTCTATTTTAGACGCTCTACAAGTTCGGTCCTATGCAATTTTGCCGTATCTCACCCCCTTCACCTGTAAAGAGGGGCGTACTTTCACAATATCGAAATTCTTTCACCAAAATTACTCTATTTATCGTTTACTTTTATAACACATACATGCCTCAAATATTGTATACACTCTGAATATACCTAGTTCTTACTATAGAAGCAGCCAAAGGCCGATTTAAATCCAAGGTTAGTAAAAAAACTGTGAAAATACTAAATTATTAACCTGTTTTATGTATAGTTTTTGGTGATTTTGTTAAACCCGGTAAAGGTACTGCCATACCGAAATACTTTTTGTCAGCATTATATTATTTGTACATTCTCTATAAGCTCGGCCCTTAAGATTTTGTAGCATTTTACTCTCTTCACCAAAAAAGGGGTGTATTTTCAAAATTCTTTCACAAAATTGAGTTATTTTTATATTTTTTATTTATTGTTATGACAATTAGATGCCTGAAATTTAGCTACACACACATACCATGAGCATTAAATATAAAATATAATAGAAAAGTATCAATTTAAGGCTGCGGTCTACCCCTGGCGCGCACCCAAATGCAAGGGTTTTTTAGAATAGTGTTATCTTCTGCCAAATGAAGCCTAGAGCTACAAATAAGGTGTCATATTAAAGAAGAATAATGGTACTAGTTTTCGTCTGTTACCATTTTGTAATTAGTTCATTAAAACCAATAGAAAACTTCAGTTAAAAATCGAGAAAAACAGATGATTTTAGACCGGTATAGCTGAAATTAGAAATTTTATTTTAAAATTCTAAAAAGATAGCCGACTAGATCCTTTTTTCTACTTTTAGAAAAAGTTAAGAGCCAATCTCTATCTTAATTGGTTATTTTTAAAACACGATCCCCGTAAACCTCTGCATCTATAAAACTCAAAAACAGATAATTTTACACAATTATAACTGAAATTAAAAATTTTATTTTAAAATTCTAAAAAGATAGCCGACGAGATCCTTTTTTGTACTTTTAGAAAAAGTTAAGAGTCAATCTCTATCTTAATTGGTTAATTCTGAAACACGATCCCCGTAAACCTCTGCAGCCATCAAACTCGCCTAGCGCTACGGCCGCGAGGCCGGCATATTCGGCATTGTTGTTGTTTTTGTTTTGGTTGGGGTAGACCGCAGCCTTAAGCTTTAAATATCAAGAGAATATCTTTAATGTTTTAGACTTCCTGAACTATTAAACTAAGTCAGCGAAGATAAGGATAGGGTTGGGGGTGGTGGCCTCAATTAGCCTGTTCAGTTATTAAGACTTACAACAATTAACGAATTCGGGGCAACCCAAAATGGGGGCATGGGGGCGGAGCCCCCATCGAGCCGTAGGCGAGTTATTCTTATACAACCACCAGTTTATTTCCAACTATCCACGGAGTAAGCAGTTAAAATGCTATTTGTACGATGTTTTCGTTGTAGTTGTTTCTATAGGTAAATGAATTTAAGACAAACTTGAAAACTCCATATTATTTATTGACCTAGGCCTACATTATTTTAATAACAATATTGATTTTTCTTTAATCAAGCCTAAGATTTTAATTGTATTGGATATAGAAATTCAAGTGGGTGGCGTAGCTTCTGCTGCATGAACGGAGAAATATTGGTTTAGTCAAGAGGGTTCGTACTCTTGAAACTGACGCACCGATTAACTGAAGAGGAATAAGGAATAATGAAACTAAACAAAAACACCCCACTCTAATTAGTTTTAACCAAATTCGAATTTAAAATAGGTATTTCAAGAAAATAATTATTTAATCTGTTTTAGTAAAAATTTCGTTTGACTATGAAAATTAAGTTGTAAACTGCTTATTTAAAACGTTGATAATTTAATTTGCTATCATACCCGTTTTACCGGTTCACCCTTTGTTATAAGAGAAAGGAGGTATCATACTGCAATTTATGATCTAAGAGAACAGGGGTTTAGACATTGGATAAATCCCTGAAAAAGTACAAAAACAGCGTGTCGAGTAAGTTTTTTTTTTCAGCAATAATTTTATCTAAGTACATTTAATTTGAATCAAACTCTAATATTTTTTTAACTTCCATAGGCATTTGTGCACATAAAATTATATATAAAAATAAATTATGTATCAACAAATATTTGAAACTTAAAAGTTAAACCATAATAAGAACTATTTATAATTGTTTCTGAACCGCATCCCCGCGGAAACGCACCCGACCTTTGGAAACGTGCTTGCCCAAGGCGCTCCACGGGAGGGGCTCACCAACGCTCTCAGGAGTTCAGAACAAAAAAAAACAAACTCGTGGAACCAGAAATTTAATTTAACCTCCATAAACCAACAACAAAATTAACAACAGCAAAAACAGTGGAAAATCGGGCACATCCAAGGTCCACAGTGATAAATTTGATAACAAAAGAATTTTACCAGAAGTCAATGTCACCAAGGTTGGCCAACCAGAATATCGATATTCAAAATTCAAGAACAACAGTATTTAAAAAAATTCCCCCTTTCTGAAACTTTAACTTTAAAATTGGCATTGATAAATTAAATAAATAAATAAATAACAACAAATAAATTTCAATAAATAAACATAACAAATTACAAACACAAAATACACAAAAGAATTGGCGTGCCGAATTTTGAGGTTGACAAAAAAATAATTCCACCCGGAGACCTGTGGCGCAGGGCGGGCTCCTAATGGGATACTAACCTAACATAGAGACTACAAATAAATAAATAAATACTGTCACACATAAATAACAAAATATCACAGTTCATTGGTGGAGTGGCATATCACAGTAGTTCGTTTATGGTGTCATGGCACTGGAAAGAAGAGCGGCCTGCAGCTTCGGCAAGTGGGGACCAAGGCCATGTATGTCCCCTAGGTGGGCAGGCGGACGGACCAGGCCGGAATCATCATCTGCAGGGCATTGTCGGTGGGACCAAGTCCCCAGCTGGACCCTGGTAAACCCCAAAATTTGCCAATATTTTTCCATTTAAGACACATTCAGTAGGCAATTAGTGTCAACAGTGCAAAAGGTAGAATTGCCACAAAAAATATCCACTGTTCCAGTTTGGACAATTTGCCACTACTAACCACAAAATGCTAACTTTTCAGTTTTAATCCATTTTACAAATTTTCATGAAAATTGTGACAAAAAAACATTTTAAATGTGACAGACAGTTTTACTTTGACTACAGAAATTACAGCAAAAGGAAATGAGATAGGCAATAGGCCTACTCAGAAGATTACTAAACAGGGGGGTGTGAGTAAAGCAAAATACTTGAGACATGGAAAACAGTTAAACTACATCTTAATATTAATTCTACAGCTAAATTGAACAGGTTGAAAACATTTGACTAGGTTTAAAGCATAAAATAAATCCATTTTTAACATCACAACAAAATTTCAGTTTTGGCGGACATTGCCCTTCTATTTGGCTCATATCTCAAAAAGTTACTGACCGAATTTAAAAATTTTACCTTTAAAAGTTGGGCCAAAAGTGAGGCTTCAAAATAAAATATAAACCAGAGCTTAACTCCAAGGCTACTTTATTGTGGACCTAAGATTACCTGACACTTTACCCCCAAACTGGTGTGCTACCAACAGTAAAAACTAGGCCTAATCCATTAATTATGAACCAAAATTGATAAAACTTTACATAGGCCTAGCTCAGGGCCTTAGGCCACTTTGAGAACACAAAAACCCTAGTAAACTAAACAGGAAAATGAGTTATAAAAGAAAAACCTTGGCAGCATCACCATTTAGGCTATGAGCCTATTTTGACTCTACAACTTACAATATCCCCATCAGACCACTGGGTGGCCAATATAAAGTTGCACTGAGCAATAACAAACCATATTTAATGCAAAACAAACACTGAAACATCTTAATTATTACAGGAACTTGAAAAACATGTGTTCAGCTCACTAACAAAAATTGAACTCTAAGAGCAAAAGCGTGGATGGCCCAAAATGCAGACTCGAAGGAGAACAAAATTGATTGCTTTGCTTGAAACAATGAAACAAAATTTACAGAACACTGGTTCTGGCCTAAAACAATGTTTTTCCGAAGACTGGTCATTTTTGCAACGTGGTCGTTCGACCGAATCCAAATGCATCGAACATATTTCTGAATTAAACTGGAAAATCTCGTGACTCACCCGAAAGGCTGCGTTGGGCAGATTAAATTACCGCATTATAGCACAAAAATCACTGGTTGAAAAGTCAAAATTACTATAATTACTCTTGAAAACCCAGAGTGACGAAATTGTGCGTCTTGCAGTCACGTTCACCAACGGCACCTATGATCTTTTTCAGGACGTTGCGTCACAGCAGGTGAAAAGAAGAAAAACAACACCGAATATTCCAGAATACTGCACACAGAAAACACTGGCCAGGAAAAAAAACAACACTATAACAAATGAGGCGTGACATCACACATGGTGGGCAAAACGTCACGGCTCAACCTCCCCCTCCAAAAGGGAACCACCCGGCAAAACAAAAGGCAAACAACCTCTCCCCAAAACAAGAAGAACACTCACACCAGGAACGCTCAGGACAGTCCGAAAGCGGGGGCGTCAAGTTTTCCCAAAACCAGGGGACTACTCACCCAAAGTTATTTGTGCAGGCCTGCAAAAAGAGAAACAGGGAAAAACCAGAACAGAGTGAAGGGGACAGAAAGGTGATCAGGCTTCCTGGCCCTGCACACTTCCCGCACAGACTTCCGAGCTACTTAGGGATTTCCGCGGTGAGGTTTACATGAGATGAGGAGGTCCACGATCACCGAAGTGGGGAACTCCAAGAAGCGGTGGGAGACCGACATGCTGCCCCCAGCCATGCGGCCACACAAAAAAAACACAGCAACACAACACAATTGCACAAAATCCTTAACCTCCTAAGGTGTCTAGGCGAAAATTCCTACGCAACCAATCTGGGGTCCAACAGAAGACGCTATCCCACTCGCCACACACACACTCCACCAAATTGAAGAACCACGCACACACACATACATACACTCACACACACCAAACTAACACAACTCCTCCGAGACTACACTTCAGAACCAACCACGCTCTGCTACCATCTGGACCGCATCCCCGCGGAAACGCACCCGACCTTTGGAAACGTGCTTGCCCAAGGCGCTCCACGGGAGGGGCTCACCAACGCTCTCAGGAGTTCAGAACAAAAAAAAAAACAAACTCGTGGAACCAGAAATTTAATTTAACCTCCATAAACCAACAACAAAATTAACAACAGCAAAAACAGTGGAAAATCGGGCACATCCAAGGTCCACAGTGATAAATTTGATAACAAAAGAATTTTACCAGAAGTCAATGTCACCAAGGTTGGCCAACCAGAATATCGATATTCAAAATTCAAGAACAACAGTATTTAAAAAAATTCCCCCTTTCTGAAACTTTAACTTTAAAATTGGCATTGATAAATTAAATAAATAAATAAATAACAACAAATAAATTTCAATAAATAAACATAACAAATTACAAACACAAAATACACAAAAGAATTGGCGTGCCGAATTTTGAGGTTGACAAAAAAAATAATTCCACCCGGAGACCTGTGGCGCAGGGCGGGCTCCTAATGGGATACTAACCTAACATAGAGACTACAAATAAATAAATAAATACTGTCACACATAAATAACAAAATATCACAGTTCATTGGTGGAGTGGCATATCACAGTAGTTCGTTTATGGCGTCATGGCACTGGAAAGAAGAGCGGCCTGCAGCTTCGGCAAGTGGGGACCAAGGCCATGTATGTCCCCTAGGTGGGCAGGCGGACGGACCAGGCCGGAATCATCATCTGCAGGGCATTGTCGGTGGGACCAAGTCCCCAGCTGGACCCTGGTAAACCCCAAAATTTGCCAATATTTTTCCATTTAAGACACATTCAGTAGGCAATTAGTGTCAACAGTGCAAAAGGTAGAATTGCCACAAAAAATATCCACTGTTCCAGTTTGGACAATTTGCCACTACTAACCACAAAATGCTAACTTTTCAGTTTTAATCCATTTTACAAATTTTCATGAAAATTGTGACAGAAAAACATTTTAAATGTGACAGACAGTTTTACTTTGACTACAGAAATTACAGCAAAAGGAAATGAGATAGGCAATAGGCCTACTCAGAAAATTACTAAACAGGGGGGTGTGAGTAAAGCAAAATACTTGAGACATGGAAAACAGTTAAACTACATCTTAATATTAATTCTACAGCTAAATTGAACAGGTTGAAAACATTTGACTAGGTTTAAAGCATAAAATAAATCCATTTTTAACATCACAACAAAATTTCAGTTTTGGCGGACATTGCCCTTCTATTTGGCTCATATCTCAAAAAGTTACTGACCGAATTTAAAAATTTTACCTTTAAAAGTTGGGCCAAAAGTGAGGCTTCAAAATAAAATATAAACCAGAGCTTAACTCCAAGGCTACTTTATTGTGGACCTAAGATTACCTGACACTTTACCCCCAAACTGGTGTGCTACCAACAGTAAAAACTAGGCCTAATCCATTAATTATGAACCAAAATTGATAAAACTTTACATAGGCCTAGCTCAGGGCCTTAGGCCACTTTGAGAACACAAAAACCCTAGTAAACTAAACAGGAAAATGAGTTATAAAAGAAAAACCTTGGCAGCATCACCATTTAGGCTATGAGCCTATTTTGACTCTACAACTTACAATATCCCCATCAGACCACTGGGTGGCCAATATAAAGTTGCACTGAGCAATAACAAACCATATTTAATGCAAAACAAACACTGAAACATCTTAATTATTACAGGAACTTGAAAAACATGTGTTCAGCTCACTAACAAAAATTGAACTCTAAGAGCAAAAGCGTGGATGGCCCAAAATGCAGACTCGAAGGAGAACAAAATTGATTGCTTTGCTTGAAACAATGAAACAAAATTTACAGAACACTGGTTCTGGCCTAAAACAATGTTTTTCCGAAGACTGGTCATTTTTGCAACGTGGTCGTTCGACCGAATCCAAATGCATCGAACATATTTCTGAATTAAACTGGAAAATCTCGTGACTCACCCGAAAGGCTGCGTTGGGCAGATTAAATTACCGCATTATAGCACAAAAATCACTGGTTGAAAAGTCAAAATTACTATAATTACTCTTGAAAACCCAGAGTGACGAAATTGTGCGTCTTGCAGTCACGTTCACCAACGGCACCTATGATCTTTTTCAGGACGTTGCGTCACAGCAGGTGAAAAGAAGAAAAACAACACCGAATATTCCAGAATACTGCACACAGAAAACACTGGCCAGGAAAAAAAACAACACTATAACAAATGAGGCGTGACATCACACATGGTGGGCAAAACGTCACGGCTCATTTCTTTAGAAGTAACTTAGTCACTGAGAAAGTCCGAGCCATGTTTGTAAAAATTTTTTGACAAATTATGTGAAAATGAGAATTATTAGTATTTTCAAACATATAAAATTAGCTCAATCGGTTACATTTTGGTCGCCACTTTCGCAGTTGCGTCAGTATGTTACAAATTAAAACTATTTACTGCTGCAAGAAACATTGAAATCAATCCTATCGCAGAACCTCTCTTGATTCATATCACATTTCAAGAGTTCTAGATACACAGTTAATACAGAAAATAAAACAAAGCATACGACCTCGTATTGTAGTTTAGTAAAGAATCGAGGATAGACTATATTAAAGGCCTTTGGCCTAAATCAATCCTGCGGCGAACCGTGTTGTTTTTACCAAATTAATGTCATACATGTTCGGCAAGGAGTAGACAGCGTTTATGTAGTGATGTGGGTGTGTTGCAGCATGGAGATCGCCTGGACTGGTGTTCTGGCGGCGGCGTGCGTGTTCCTGGCGGCGGCGGCGGTGGCTGCGGACACGGAGTTCACCAACACGTGGATCGCCGAGATCCGCGGCGGCGAGGAGGTCGCCCAGAGAGTGGCCCGCGAGCTCGGCTACTCATACCACGGCAAGGTACGTCCAGGGGTGCGAGTAGTAGCTGGGAATCCTATGAGCGATTCTCGACAATCGCTTAGCACGTTTACGTTAGTGACAACGCATCTATTTAAAACAACGCAAGAGAGTCGAATCACCTTCGATACCATCTCAGTGATCATCACTTTAGCCACTTTGTCAGCCGTTCACCTTTACAGAAAGTGATGAATGCTTTGAATTGTTTCACAAAAATAATGACAAAATATCAGCAGTACTGCAGTCTACAAGTTGAATACTATAATTTGTCTGCGTGTTATACAAGTAAACAATTCAAACATAACCCGAGAAACAAACTTTGGCAAAACTCGCTTTGACTTCATGGATTATAGTCCATTTTTTTAAACCTGATCCTTCGAGGGAGAGATGGTGGAGGGGAATTGTTTATACTTGCTACCTACTATCCCATTGGCTGAATCCTTTTTTTGTTGTTTTGTTGTTTTTTTGTTTTATGCATACCAGCTGGTAATTTTACATCACAATATAATGTGTATCAGTTTTACAATATTATTGGTAACAGTTGTTTTTTTAATCAGTTTACTTTAGAACTGTTACTTTTTAACAAGGAATAGGTTTGGCTTAAATATATAACAGCTGGCTAGGAGTTACTGAAAGATATTATAACTTATTTAAAACGTTATTTGAGGAAATCTGATACTCGACACACGTTTGTCACGAGTGTAAATGTGTTGTTTACAGTTTAAATTTTTTACTTTCTCCCCCTATACCATAGTATATGGAGAAAGTATTGTTTTCGTAAAACACTTCGCATTAGTTTGATGATGTATATATCCATTTTGGAGCCCCCTTTCCCCCTATAAATGTATATATTGAGAAAGTATTGGTTTCGTCAAAATTTTAAAATTTGAGTTGTTGGTAAATTTATCCGTTTTGGTGCCCTCTGAGTCCAAAAAAGTGGTTTTCGCGTGATGTCTGTGTGTGTGTGTGTCAGGATGTAAACAGAGCTAGAGGATGCCCTAATGGTCCGATTTCGGTGAAATTTGGTATGTAGGTCCAAACGCACGATAATTCCAGGCGTTTTTTTCATTTTTTAGAATTTTTGATTTTTAAGGGTATTTTACCCCCAAAAACCCTCAAAAATCGTGAAAAATCCAAATTTCTCAAAAACGGCTCTAACGATTTTGATTAAAATTTTGTGGTTTATTAAGCTTAAAATGGTGAATAAAATGTCACCACCCGCATCTCCGAGAAAATGCTCGTTCAAAAGTTATGGCGTAATAAGTGTTTCAAAAATCAATTTTTTGGGATTTTCAAAATAGTTGTTATTTTTAAATAAATTTTACTTATCACCATTAAATCAAGCTCAAAAAACTAAATAATCCAGTATTTAAAATTATTGCTCTATGTCAAGTGGTTGCGGAGAAACTTCAATTTTTCGTTTACCGGTAAACGCAGTACGTTGTTAAAAGTCACAGACGCGCGTAGGGTCAAACTCGCGCTGCTCAGCTGGTAGCTATCCGACTGAGTCATCAAGACATTTATGTTTGAAGCTTTTAACAGCTTTTTTTATATTGTTGGGAGAAAGTATGTGTCAGTTAACTGATACCGTTTATTGTTTACAATTTTAACCCCTCCCCCACCCCAATTTTCTAGAGAAGGATCAGGTTAAAAAACGGACTATAGTGTAATACTTGAGATTGCCTCCTGATCGGAATTCAACCAATAGTTCAGTTGATCTGGACCTAAGAAGTTTAAAAACATTTTATAATTGAAACATCTGTTTTTCTATCAGCTGTTTTTACAACAGCTGTCTAATCTATACTTTATTTAATACGCTAAGGGTTTTTTTGTCTTGAGAACTCCTCCTACAATTTTCAACCGATTTTAGCGAATTTCCCTATAGGGAATACGCTATTACGGTAGTAGCCATGGTAAGACCTAAGCCCGGGACCACTTTACTTTTTCATTTTGAGGTCCCCAGAAGCCAAAAACACTGTTCGTTCATTTTCATATCATATGTAATATATATATATATATATATATATATATATATATATATATATATATATATGTGTGTGTGTGTGTGTGTGTGTGTGTGTGTGTGTGTGTGTGTGTGTGTGTGTGTGTGTGTGTGTGTGTGTGTGTGTGTGTGTGTGTGTCCGTGGTACCGATAACTTTTGAAGCGGACCTCCGATTTTGATCAAATTTGGTATGCAGGTGTAAGACCAGGTCTATTTTCATGAGTTCGCGAACCATAATTGTCGGGTTATGAGAACGGGGTTTTATGGGGTTTCGAAGGGGTAAAAAATGGGTTTTTGGCATTATTGAACCTCATTTGAGTATTTTAACTAAAACCATTTAAAAGAGCTTAAAAAACCCAACAATTTAGTATTTTGAATCATTAAAATAGCTTAACTGGTTATGGAAAAAATTTAAATCAAGTTCCCCATGTTATTCTTATGGGTTAATCTTTAAAAAGTTATATATCGCTTATTTATAAACATATCTTAATAAAAATTTTTATGAACCTGTCCTATTTGATAAGTAATTAAAATTTGATAAAAAACCCACATGGCAGCAAACCTACATGCCAAATCCCACGGTATTCTCATGGAAAATAAATGTATAATGGGAGCAAGAGAGATGGAGATAATAAGATGTCTGTTAGTAATAATCAGCTGATCATCTGTCTTTTGCTTTTGTCAAATTTGGAATGTTTATGTTTTGGGATTTGTAAACAAATAATTCTTTTTGCATGGAAGATTTGGATAAGCACTTTTATAAAAAAATACATTTATTATTTCAAAATAAATTTTATTATATAAATTATTAAGTAAAAATAATTAACCCAGAAAAAAATGCCATTAAATATATCATATATCCTTCTAAAGATTATAATATAGCCACAAAGTTCTTTGATGTTGAAAAAAATAACTCTGGAAATTCGCTCAGTACGCAGGTCTGCTGCGACGGGGGTATTTAAGTTTTTGGTGTCGTTGGATAGGGCTTGGTCTGTAGTTGCAATGTATACAGAACCAAATAAGTAAGGACATCCCATGTAAAAAATTTTAGTTTTGCCCCTGAAAACCAGAGTAAAATAAAGCGCTGATGCTAGGATTACTTCTCTTTTCTGTCACGGGAAGCGCTCTTTCGACCTCTCAAATGTCAAAATGAGCATATTTATTTACAAAAAATAAAAACAATAACAAACCTCTGTAAAATTATTCTAGTCATCTGTTTCCATTCAACCAATCAGCATAATCCTTACCATCTTGGTGGTGCTATCTGTGTTTCAGGGGCGGCGTTCTCACTTCCCCATAAGCAAGGAATCTAAAATAAATAAAGAGAAGGTAGGAGTCAAGACACGCAACGCTCTCTATGCATCAGGTGTTCTTTTGCACCTATGACGTCATCATTAGCATTAACAGTATTAGTAAATGGTGATGTCATAGGTGCAAAAGAACACTGGTTCATAGAGGGCGTTGCATGTCTTGACCCCTACCTTGTCTTTATTAGCGAATTTCCCTATAGGGAATACGCTATTACGGTAGTAGCCATGGTAAGACCTAAGCCCGGGACCACTTTACTTTTTCATTTTGAGGTCCCCAGAAGCTAAAAACACCATTCGTTCATTTTCATATATATGTATATATATATATATATCTATATATCTATCTATCTATCTATCTATGTGTCCGTGGTACTGATAACTTTTGAAGGTGACCTCCGATTTTGATGAAATTTGGTATGGAGGTGTAAGACCAGATCTATTTTCATGAGTTCGCGAACCAGCATTCTCGGGTTATGGGAACGGGGGTTTATGGGGTTTCAAAGGGGTCAAAAATGGGTTTTTGGCATTTTTGGACCTTAATTTTTAAAATTCATTAATTTTAACTGAAACCATTTAAAAGAGCTTAAAAAAACAAACAATTTGGTATTTTGAATTTTTATCATAGCATAACTGGTTACGGGGCAAATCAAAAAATGTGTTTTCCATGTTATTCTTATGGGAAATCAAGAAAACCCTATATCTTGCTTATTTATTAACATAACCTAATCAAATTTGGTATGTACATTATCTATATAAGGTTTAACTTATACTTGCTTACAAAACCCATATGGCGGCAAACCTACATACTCACCCCCATGGGGTTTATGGGGAAAATAAAAAACTGCCAGAGTTTGATACAATTTTGTGTTTACATTCACCAATTATTGATTACCTTAGATTTTCTAACAACACCCAATGGCAGCAAACCTACATACTCGATCCTATGGTGTTTTTATGGGGAAAGTAAATAATCTTAAATTCCATTGGAAATTCGCTGAGTACGCAGGTCTGCTGCGACGGGGGTATTTATTTTAGATTCCTTGCCCATAAGGATGTCCCTACTTATTCGGTTCTGTATACATTGGTAGTTGTTTCCGCCAAAAACTGGTGAGAATCGGACTGAAAATAAAAGCGCTATCCACCATTGAAATCTCAGAATTTCCCATTTAATTAACATTAGGATTGAATAAAGCATTTTAAACAACTGTTAATAATCAGCTGTAAATACGTGTAGTTTTGGTGATTAAAGATATGCACAATATTGGATTTGTCGGATGTCATTGATTTAAAGCTATAGTCCGTTTTTTTTAAACCTGATCCTTCGAGGGAGAGATGGTGTAGGGGGTTTGTTTATCTTTTCTATTATCCCATTGGCTGAAGCCTTTTGTTTTACTTTCTCCCCCTATACCATAGTATATGGAGAAAGTATTATTTTCGTCAAAATTTTCGAATTTGAGTTGTTGGTGGATTTATCCATTTTGGTTCCCCCTGAGTCCAAAAAAGTGGTTTTCGGAGTGATGTCTGTGTGTGTGTGTGTGTGTGTGTGTGTGTGTGTGTGTGTGTGTGTGTGTGTGTGTGTGTGTGTGTGTGTGTGTGTGTGTTCGCACTTCGACACTTGTGAATTCCAAAATGTGTACCCAACCTGAGTTGTGAACTCCGTTTTACTTGTGAACTCCGTTTGCCGGAGTTCATAAGTACCTGACAGCAGATTCGTTATCTGTGAGCTAAGACGAACATTTATGTATAAATTTTATTAATTTTTTCATCGGAGCTCAAAAGTACGGATATTTGAGACACAAACACGGATTTTAGTTCCAGTGTGTATCCATGTAGACAGCGCCCTCGTCGCGTTTTTGGGTCTCCCGCATTTCACATCTGTATTTGTAAACTCCGAAGCATAGCTTGAATATAACCGGACTTGTCAGCTCCTGACAAAAAAGTTAGTTTCATGGTTCAGTGAATCTGATACCCAGCATGGTTTTGGTGTGTCTCCCTCACAGTTGTCGACTCCACTAGAACCAAATGTATTACAAGCCTTAGTTCCAACTCAATTATTTACAGAAAGTTACAAAGTTTTATGTTTAGTTAACAAAATGTAACGAGAAGGCTTGAGATTACATTATTTCTATTTGTTACTAAAAACTTTGGTTTTAATACGTTTATGGATACAATTATATACTGTACAATTATACACGATGTCCCTGAAGTGTCATTACAAACCCTATATGAGTTAAGAAAGTGCCTTAATCGAGTGCGGGATTTTGTAGTGGCTTGAGTAGTGTCGCTCCTTGAAGTACTACAAAACCCTAATTAGTTCAGCTACATCAGAACGTGGCATCGCCGAAGCTGCTGATGTCCTAAAAGAATTTGGGGACGATAGTGTTTTATTTACGATCAAACTAAATAACAACTAAAAATTGTCATTCCAAATTCATCCGTTCTTCAAAATTCATGAACCTTTATCATGGAAAATATAAGTTGAAAATATTAACCGAATTATGGATATTCGGTATTTTTATATTAATCTGAGTAAGAAGACAGTAAGACCTATTACTTTAATGATTAATGAGACCTTCGGTATATTACAGTATATGGAACTTAAAATTATTGTTTCCTTTTATCTGTGATGTAATGCAAACACTCTTGTAGTCATTAGGGTTATTGCCACAACTTTCACTGTCCCAGTTGATTAACGATTTTTTGATTTCAAACAAAAAAATGGCAAATTATATTTTGTATTTTTTCCGTAAACGGTGAAGCTAATTTAATGATTGAAAACTAAAACATACATTTACGATTACAGTATAGAGAAACTTCATGCTTCTTTTCTAAGGTTATAGTTACATTCTCTAAGCGTCTTTATAATACAAGAAAATGATTATTTTACATATATTTTAATAATTCACGTAATAAATTGACTCGGTGACGTATGGTGATAAAATGACTAAAACACGTCTGTTCATTAGCTGAAAAATAGATGCCTTACACAAATGATGGAGAGTTAAATACGGTAGTTGCAAAAATAACATATTTGTACGAATACAAATCCTGATGGTACCCATGCAAAACCTTTTTCTTTTTTTATTTTGTTAAAGCCGTTTAGCTACTCTACGAAAATAAAAAAGGAATCTACAGAAATTGCTGCAGTTTTTCTAGTCCTAAAAACGCTCACGTAAATGTAGAAGGCAATCTCTTGTTAAGAATTATTAATGCACATCTTCCAAACGGTAATGTTTTCTTTGAAGAATCTTAAATCAACATATAAGCAAATAACTTGGTAGACACAATTGCACAACTATGCTGCAAAACTAGATATATTTTAATTTTGTTAAACTTTTCAAGCACAAAATTTTTTTATGCTAACAAAATACAAGAGAATCATGTAAACAATATATATTCGCAACAAATTATTCTCTATAATGCATTGCTTCTCTACCTATTTGTGTCTGCGTACCACTTAAGAGTCATCTTCACCCCTGGGCCAGTAGCCCATTGTTGCGCAGTCGGTAATGTTAACAATATTTATAACAATAATTTAACAAATATTACTCTCTGTGACGTCGCAAAGTAACTCATTTTCTTCAGTATTTCAAAATTTAGTAAAATTTTCGAAATTTCGAGGTATGAGGGACATAATATAACTATTCAACTAAACACTTACCAAGTTTAAAGAAAATTAGTTTAAAAACGGCGTCTGAAACAGGGGAATGAAATACCATGTTTTGCATTAAAAGCCGTATAGTTAACATTGCCGACTGCGCAACAATGTGCTACTGGCCCTGGGGTGAAGATGACTCTTGAGCTCTTTAAATTTTTTTGGAGTACCACCCAAACTCATACTTACCACCCCCTCCCACCGACAACCTACCTCTTATACAGGTTTAGAGAACCTAGGATATTGTTTTCTATTTAATACGATTCCCTATAGCGATTGGTGTTCTAAAAAGAAAACACAACTTTACAGCAACAATAATTTGACATTGTTTTTATTTAATTGAGTGAACAGAAATTTGAATGAACATTCTAGTTCGAAACTATACAAAACATGAATTTAATTATAATATAACATAATTCAATAAATAACCAAATTAAAACAATGTTCTGTATTTTGTATCTGCTATAGCTGCATGTTATATTAACAAATTTGAATACAGTTAAATCGAAAAAATATGTCAACTACACACTTACACCACCATAAGAAAGTTATTTTTCATTTCTACAAAAGTAGCTAAAACAATAAAAATACAAAACGACCAAACTAATAAATATTGACAACAAAAAGGATTGTTATGATGGGAAATTGGCTGCTCTGTTTTGCTCAGGAAAGAATCAATGTCAGAATTAACTAATCAGTTCTAATAGTATACGTGAACAAATAACTGACCCAACACAAACTATTATGACAAAGGGATTTTTAAGATCACTCACGGGGATCACTCTTCATGTTTAATTGTTTTTGCGGAGCGTCTCTCGTAACTTAAAATAGTTCATGGTACTAGATCTCGAACTTAAAATAATTTAAGTTGAGATGACTACTATTGACACAAAATCATTATTCGTCAATTTTAAGTGCTTGGAAAACGGAAGTCTTAAATATAATTTACTTTTCTAAGTTATCAATAAATTGCTTTAACCACGCAAATATGCTGGTAGGCCTACCTTTGTCTCTCAAACTAACTATAATGCGTTGTAATCACAGATAACCTACAGATGTACTGTATAATTCATTTGTGATTGTAATACAGAACTGAGCTGACCAAAACATCAGTTGGCGTAACATCGATCAGAAAGTTTATTTTTATTTTTTAAGTATTTAATTTTTATTTCTTCGTTTGTCTCTCGCGTACCACCTGTAATGCTCTCTCGTACTACCGGTTGAGAAACCGGTTGAAACAGTGTTAAGAGGACACTGTTACATATAGAGGATATTTAAAAACATAATTATTATTCAAATCAATCAAGTTGTATACATTCAATTAATATACGTGTTCATAACTGGATTTATTAAAGCATACGAGTGATACTGTACTACAGTAGTTTTAAAATAATGTTAACTTATAACCTCAGATAACGAGATAGAAAAGGTTTGTGTACGTCTGTCTCCAAATGTTAAATCAACGTTCTTAATTCTAATTATGCCTAATAGTCGTCCTGAAAATGTTTACGAAAATATTTTTGGACTCCGTATCCACCTAAAAAATGGTTAAACAATGTCTTCAAAACATTTGCGATTAAAGATTTTATATTAAATAAATAAGAATAAATAGGCAATAGTGATGTTATTGGAATAGTTCACTGCTGTCGTTACAATTAAAATATTATAAATGAAAACGTATTAATTCAAAATTAGATGGATTGGCTTTTAGAGTACAGTATTTATCTATCACTTTTTGTGGTCAACCTAGTAACGCTTTACCGTTGCAAGGTATCGTAAAAAAGTTTAGTGATGTTTTTCCTTTAAACTTGTAAGATGATAAAATACATTTAAATTTTAAAGCCCATTAGTACAAGGTAAAAGCGGTTAGAGTTTAAACGTAGGATGCTGATTTTGCCTAAATCTTGTTTGCCATTTTAAATATTTTGAGATAAAGATGACAAATGAGCAGACCTTCAAGGAAATTGAGAAAGTGGGTTACAAACAACTCTAACGCCAGATGACACAGCGGAGAATTTTGTGGCGCTATTGTTTGGCACAGATGGATCCGGGGCTTAAGAGTCATCTTCACCCCTGAGCCAGTAACCCATTGTTGCGCAGTCGGCAATGTTAATCATACGGATTTTAATGCAAAACATGGTATAGCATTCCCCTGTTTTGGACGCCGTTTTTCAACCGAATTTCTTTAAACTTGGTAAGTGTTTAGTTGAATACTTATACTATGTCCCTCATACCTCGAAATTTTGAAAATTTAACAAATATTACTTTCTGTGACTTCGCATAGTAGCTCAATTTTTCTTAGTAATATTTCAAAATTTAGTGAAATCTTCAAAATTTCGAGGTATGAGGGACATAGTACAACTATTCAACTAAACAGTTACCAAGTTTAAAGAAAATCGGTTGAAAAATGGCGTCCGAAACAGGGGAATCTAATACCATGTTTTGCATTAAAAGCCGTATAGTTAACATTGCCGACTGCGCAACAATGGGCTACTGGCCCAGGGGTGAAGATGACTCTTAATCCTTCAAAGTACAGGACAATGTTCCCGCTTCGACAGCCACGTGAAAAGATCGGCGACCTTGAACCTGTCGCGACGGGGACATACCCACATTTACAACAGACAGTACGCTTGACCAGACATTACTTGTACAGCAGATTGTAATGCAGTGGTGTACGTGATAATCTGAATAAAGTAGGATTTTAAGTCTGGTCACTTTCACAATCACATTTGTGTTTTTATTATAAAGTTTTACCGACGATATTATAATTTAATAAAAATTAAGAATATATACATTTACTGTATAATTGTTTAATGTATAAGAATATAAACTGTATTTAACTAAAATAATAATTATTAATATAATTAATAATTAGCCAATATAATTAATAATTATAAAATAATTATTGTATAACTGTATTTAATCAGTTTTACTCCATGGCCTGTTATTTCGAAAGTTCGTTGTATTATTCTTAGTGCAGAGATTTTCTTTTAAATACAGATCTTAATCAATTAGGTACAACTTTCCTTTGTATATTTGAGAAAGTTTATTTTTAACTTCCGGGTTTTTAATTTCTTTTTTTATTTTATCGAACAGCTTTAATTAACTGGGCAAAGTTTTTTCTAAAACATTGATTTTTTCGCGAAATATTGCTAGTTTGACTCGTACACCTGATTCTTACATTTTGATTAAGTTTCAAGTATTTTTAATTACCGTATGTCTTTAAACATTTCCATGGCTTACTAATATTATAATGTAACTTAAAGGTATATCATTTACAAATATTTACTATATCTGAAACAAGAAAAGTGAAGCCGACATCAGAGCCAAAAGCAAAAAGAAATGGTTTACCCCTGATATTTAATTTATAAATGTTATTAATATAGATAAAAAAACAATATAAGTCATTATGTGCTTTCCTGGATTACACCTTAGTCTACATTAGTCTGATCACTACAGATTCCATTCATTGTAACAAATTGTTTGCAATTTTTAAAATAACCATTGCTTAAAGCACTTTCTTTCACTCCAATTATTTCCAATTTCTTTAATAAATTGTTGTATAAACTAAGTCAAAGGCTAGGTCAAAAAACATTATCGAAACTTTGTTTTTGTCATTTATCTTACTTAAAATAAATTTTGTAATGTCAAACAAGGCGTCTGATGTGTTTTCCCTTTCCTGAAACCATACTGGCATTCGGTGATAATTCCTTCCCTAATTAAATAATTTGTAGGTTGGACTTTAATGCATTTCTCTAAAATTTTATCGACGACTGTTAGTAATGAAATTTGTCTTAAAATATTCGTAGATGATTTTGAACCACTTTTATGGATTGGGATTACTGTTGAAATTTTGAAAGGATTTGGAAATTCCCCTGTTATGATACTTAGATTTACAATGTGAAGCAAAGGCGCTATTAAATGACATTAATAGTTTTTAATTATTTTTTATGGTATTTCGTCGCATTGAGGAGCAGAATCCCCCTTAATACTACATATTATATCCATTAATTGCGACCGTGTAATGGGCTCCAGTGTGAGGACGGCATCACAGGCGTCTAACCAAACTAACCAAACTCAAACTTTTTCACAGTAGACCTATCTTATCTAGCCTACTTGCGTACAGTTATTCTGTATTTCAAACCAATATTTTACTTTTTTTAGTTGTTTTTCGTTAATTAAGGGTCTAGTCCAACAGAATACAAAAGATATTGAATAATTAAATTTCAACTAAACTAAAAAATAAAAATACTAAGTTAAAACAAGACATGTTTTTTGTACGGAACTCCTATCATTCAGTTGTTCTTCATTTTCCCATTTGATTAACATATTGCGACTGTAAGGGAATTGAAAGCCTTTAAATAGTAAAAACAGTACACTTAGAGCGGAAGACAAAATTATATATACTGTTACATTGTTTCAGTTACGTTGTTATATTTTTGCTACAGTGCTAGAACAATTACATAAAGTGCTGGGCAATTATTCATATAACTCTCGAAAAGCGCTAGGATTTCCAAGGGGGTGGAGCCGAGCACATAATATAAAAATAAAAAAAGAGTTAAACCCAAAAGTGCCAGAGGCCTCTATTTTGTATCTCGATCGTATGGAGAATCAGATTAAATCATCGGTGTTTAGAAATAACAATCGAAACAACTGATATTTCCGTTTAAGTCCGCCCTTATCGATATCGGCGGCCCGACGATATATGATGGTTGCTTCGCACTTTTCGGACATAAGGCGAGGCACGACATATCGTTGCTTAGGATATGGAGAGTAAAACGATAAACGATATATCGTTCCATAATCAAAATGAAAAACATATTTATTTTACATTGTTCATAATTACATTTTATACAAGCAATATTTAACAGTTCTAAAGTAAATATTCTTAATGCTAAATATGATAAGTGAAATTAATTCTTGCAAAGGCTTAGTGCCTGTCTGTGAGAATGGTGGTGGTGTGTATGACCGTGTTTTAAACCAAACACATCTCGTTCAGCCTCGACTGAAGAAGTCCTTGCTGAAGGACAGGGAGGGTCTATTGCCCTAGTAGCAGACGCTACCTGTCAACGAGTTGGAGGTGGAGTGTGAGAATGAGTCCTGTTTTAGGTTAAAATACAAATAACGACTTAAAGGCTACATGTTAAATGCAAGAGTTAAATATTTAATTCATTCGACATATACATCAGCTGTTATTAAGGAGTATTCAAATCACAGTTTATTTTTTTACTAGAAGCGTGTATTATTAAGTGGAATATCTTTGAAAATGAGCTTCCTTTGTTCGTAATATCTATATATTAATACGCAAGCATGTTTCGTTTCCTCCTTTTTTCTCAGCTCGTGTGCATCGTAGGAGAAATCCGTGCATACCGTTAGAAAGTTACAGTCCGTAGATGAGCAGAATCACATTCTAATTCACATCGGACACCAGGGGTACGCCCCATATGCTTTTAAAGTTCCAATGTTAATCTTATGGAGGAAGGAGAATTGATTTAATCATAAGACAGTTGTTGTAAAAACAACCGCCAGAAAAACAGGAAAAACAGATGTTTCAGTTATAAAATGTAAAGTTCTTGGGTCCAGTTCAACTGAAATTTTGATCAAATTTTGATCAGGAGGCGATCTCTAGTAATAATGAGTTTCTAATTGTCAAATTTTGAGGTTCACATGATTGAGTGGACAAGCATGATTAGCCTATATTACAAATTAAAGTTCATTGATGGAAGTCAACTACTGAACTTAAGTAAATGATGAAATTTTTAATAATTCGTCTTGAAATCAATTAATTATTTTTTATATTTTTGTAGTACCTTGTGTTGGAAAAGTTATTCTAGTGAAGGTTGGAAAGGAAGTTGAGACGAATATTGAATACGCCATGCTAAGTTCTTAAGTATTGGAGTGAAATAGTTGTTCATTCGTTGTTAAATTACATTTATTTCAATGCATTTTAATACAATTATATGCATTGCCTTCTATTTTAATTAATTACTTATAACTTTTCCAAAGTAAACTCAAAACTTGCAACTTACTTAAATAGATTAAAATATGAATAACCACAACTATTCACTTCCTGTAGTATTTTCATGTTATTAGGTGTGCTATTAAGGCTCCGGTCTACCCCAGCCAAAACAACAACAATGCCGAATCCCATATTCCATAGCGTTAGGCGTTCCATAGCGTAGGCCATAACGCTAGTCGAGTTTGATGGCTGCAGAGGTTTACGGGGATCGTCTTTCAGAATTAACCAATTAAGATAGAGATTGGCTGTTGACTTTTTCTAAAAGTAGAAAAAAGGAATTAGTTGGCTATCATTTTAGAATTTTTGAATAAAATTTTTAATTTCAGTAATAACTGTCTAAAATCATCTTTTTTTAGTTTTGTAAATGCAGAGGTTTACGGGGACCGTGTTTTAAAACTAACCAATTAAGATAGAGATTGGCTGTTAACTTTTTTTTAAGTAGAAAAAAGGATCTAATCGGCTACCTTTTTAGAATTTTAAAATAAAATTTCTAATTTCAGCTATAACTGTCTAAAATCATCTGTTTTTTCTCGATTTTTAACTGAAGTTTTCTATTGGTTTTAATGAACTAATTACAAAAGTGTAACAGAGGAAAATTAGTACCGTTATTCTTCTTTAATATGACACCATATTTATAGCTCTAGGCTTTATTTGGTAGAAAATAACACGATTCTAAAAAACCCTTGCATTTGGGTGCGCGCCAGGGGTAGAAAGGCTCCGGTCTACCCCTGTCAATTAAACCCGTTTTCTACCTAAAGTTCGCCGCTGTCTGCTCTCACCCCTATCGGACCGACACCGTTCCCACTACACAACGCCAACGTATTCTAAGAAAAAGAGAAAGTTTTTGGCTTCCTTTTGCCAACAGATTCGCCACATGCTCCGTTAGGGTGTGTATGTGGACTTCACAAATTAAAACTTTGATGCCGGAGTCCACAACTACGCGTCCGTTCTTGAAAATGATACACGTGTATGCGGAGTTCATTAGCGTGTAATTTGTAACAAGTGTGTATGACGATAAAAAATATTAGGTTTTTTAAAAATGTGATTACATAGTTAAATTCTACTTACAATTAGAAAAATATTGGTGAAAGAAACACTCGTGTGTATGGATTTTTAAGACGGAGTTTATAAGTACGGATATTTTCATACGGAATTCACAAGTGTCGAAGTTTCAGTATGTGTGTGTGTGTGTGTGTGTGTGTGTGTGTGTGTGTGTGTGTGTGTGTGTGTGTGTGTGTGTGTGTGTGTGTGTGTGTGTGTGTGTGTGTGTGTGTGTGTGTGTGTGTGTGTGTGTGTGTGTGTGTGTGTGTGTGTGTGTGTGTGTGTGTGTGTGTGTGTGTGTGTGTGTGTGTGTGTGTGTGTGTGTGTGTGTGTGTGTGTGTGTGTGTGTGTGTGTGTGTGTGTGTGTGTGTGTGTGTGTGTGTGTGTGTGTGTGTGTGTGTGTGTGTGTGTGTGTGTGTGTGTGTGTGTGTGTGTGTGTGTGTGTGTGTGTGTCTGGATGTATACAGAGCTAGAGAATGCCCCAATGGTTCGATTTTTGTGAAATTTGGTACGTAGGTCTAAAACCATGATAATTCCAGGCGTTTTTTTCATTTTTTTGAAATTTTGATTTTTAAGGGTAGTTTACCCCAAAAAACCCTAAAAAAACAGGAAAAATTTTTCAAAAATGGCTCTAACGATTTTGATTAAACTTTTGTGGTTGATTAAGAATAAAATGCTGAATAAAATGACACCACCCGCATTTCCGAGAAAATGCGCGTTCAAAAGTTATAGAGTAAAAAGTGTTTCAAAAATCAATTTTTTTGATTTAACCCATTAAGGCCCATGGTCCCCATCTGGGACATTTAGAATTAAGACTGGAGTAAAATGTTATATGGCATCATTAGAATGAATTTAATTGATATTTTGAATTGAAAATATGATTATCTTTCGTATTTCAAAGCCGTAATGGCACACACACAGTTAACAGCAGTAAAAAGTAGCAAAATCAGTGTTGACCAAGGTGCAACTCTCAAAGAATCAACCGATTCCGTCAACTTCCACGCAAGCCTGCCACCGTTTATTTAACGTGGGCCCTCCCACCAACGTTACCACAGATCGGCTAACCCTTTAAGAGTTGCACCACCAGGTCAGGATTTGGTCGTGAGCGGATTCGAACCCGCGTCGACGCAGACATCCTGGCCAAGGATGCCTACGCCTTAGCCATCTGAGCTATCACGACCGGCAGCCTAGACACGAGAATTAGGGTTATGAACAGTGCGCGCCCCTAGCGAGGCAGACTGTAGGCCGTTGGTATGCGAGTTCGCTACGAGAGCGCAGCACTAAGCCACCGCACTAAATTTCAAAGAAATAATTTGGCATTAAATGGGTTAAAAAAAAACTGTTATTTTAAAATAAATTTTACTTATGACCATTAAATCAAGCTAAAAAAACTAAATAATCTAGTACTTTAAATTATTGCTCTATGTCAAGTGGTTGCGGAGAAAATTCAATTTTTCATTTAGCGGTAAACGCAGTACGTTGTTAAAAGTCACATACGCGCGTAGGGTCAACCTCGTGCTGCTCAGCTGTTAGCTATCTGATTGAGCCATCAAGACATTAATGTTTTGAGGCTTTTAACACCTTTTTTTATATTGTTGGGAGAAAGTATGTGTCAGTTAACTAATACCGTTTATTTTGTTGTTGTTTTTTTGTTGTTGTTTTTGTTTTATTCCACTGCTGCATACCAGCTGGTAATTTCACATGACAACATATTGCGTATCAGTTTTATAATATTATTGGCAACAGTTGCTTTTTAATCAGTTTACTTTAGAACTGTTAATTTTTAACAAAGTATTTATATGGATTTAAAACATAACAAGTGAGTAATAGTTACTGAAAGGTATTATAAGTTATAAAAATGTTATTAAAATAAATCTGCTACTGGAACATCTTTGTGACGAGTTTAAATGTTTTGTTTACAGTTTAAATTTTAGCGAATTTCCCATAGGGAATAAGCTATTACCATAGGTCTCATGGTAAGTCCTAAGCCCGGGACCATGTTACTTTTTTGTTTTTAGGTGCCCAGACACCAAAAATAATAGTCATTAAAATTTATATATATATATATATATATATATATATATATATATATATATATATATATATATATATGTATGTGTCCCTAGACACGATAACTCTCGTAAAAATGGTCCAATCGACACCAAATTTGGTAGAGATGTGTAATCCTACGTTTATTCGGATGAGTTCGTAAACCAGACATATCGACCTATGGGAAGGGTAGTTTTTGGGGGGTTTTGTACCCCAAAAATGGGTTTTTTGCATTTTTCATATGTAATTTAAAAAAATTCAGATTTTTGTTTTGACCATTGGATTTAGCTCAAAAAAACACACAATTTAGCATTTTGAAGCTTTGCTCTATCTCCATTGGTTACCGAGATATTACAAAGTCTAAAGACAGTACGTTGTATTTTGAGGCTCCAATGTTAATCTTATGGAGAATAAGGATGTGTTAATATTTCACTTATTAACCAATGTTTTTGGATGAAACTTGGTATTCAGCTTCATTTGGTTGAGATTCATCCATTTATGGTAAAAAATCTTGGTTTTTGTGCTTATCATGGCAGCAAACCTGCATACTCTTTTCCCATGTTAATCATATGGAGAATAGGCAAACTCCTTTAGCAATTGACAGATATTGATGAAATTTAGTGTATGGCTTCATATGGTCAAAATAATTTTTTTTAATGCTAAAAACCTACTTTTAGTGTTCCCCATGGCAGCATACCTGCATACTCTTTCCCTACATTTATCATGAGGAGATAAACATTAATTTCCCTATTTATGAGCTTGTGGTGATTTTTGGTTTACAGGTTTATCTGGTCATAATTAACACTACTAATTTGGAAATTCGCTGAGTACGCAGGTATGCTGCGACGGGGGTATTTTGTATACAGTTTAAATCTTTCCCCCACCCCAATTTTCTCGTGAAGGATCAGGTTTAAAAAAACGGACACATTTCTATCGTATGAAAATAAATTGCTCGATTTCGAGCAACACGTATACTAGTGATTCAATAAATTATTCTTTCTCCATAAGATTAATATTGGAATTTTGAAAGCCTTTTAAAATCTACTACACAACTGGTAAATTTGGGTGGTATTTTTACGTTTTAAGAAAACTGTTCATTACATTTATTTCGAATACTGTAAAACACACTGAACTAAACAAAAGATATAAAACGTCATTAAATGTAAAATTTTTGTTTGATGTAATTTTGCTGAATCGTAGTCAATGATTACCAATGAAGTTTCTAATTGGAATTCTTAGTAATAACGCAAACGTGACATTACTTGACGACGGCGGACAGAGCTGGGCTCGTCTCCCAATCAATCTCCCTGAACAAACTTCGTTGAAATAATTTGGACAAGTAATATGTTTTAATGGTATTCTTACTGATATACTAAGTACGAGTATTTAGCCTACAATAACAAGTATATTAATGTAGATATTTTTATTAAGGAAAAGTGGGGAGATAAACTCCAATTATATTATGCTAGGGAAAGTACTCACCAAAAGGTTTAATGATAAACATAAAAAAATGTTTATGGGGATGAATAATTTTCTATCAAGATACGTTGATAAGTTTTTATTTTTCATGATTAAAAAATGTTTTACCACTTGTAACCGGATGTTAGGCTCCCGTCCCGAGGTGACATATGTTCAGATAAGATTATGTTGTGTTTACCTTCTCTCTAAATTTTAAAATGGCTCTTGTCTATTGTATGGCTTTTGCTGATAAAGTCGGTAAAACGTGGCAGGTTTTAAACTTAAATTATTTTTTTGCCAAAACAATATTTAATTTTTAAAAATAAAATAAAAATGCCTGAGCACCTTTTTGTTTCCATCTTTTATTTAATGACCTACATGTTTCGGCGATAATGCCATTTTCAAGGTCTTAGTACATATAACCTAGTTCAGTAATATATTTAATAAACTATTTCTTTTCTAAACACTAATATTTAATTCATTTAATTGATTACAGCTTCAATATGTTTAAAAGCAATCTTACAGGCTACAATGTGTCAAAACGATTCCAAATTGCTGGGAATATTTCGAAAATAAATCTATACTAATTTGAAGCTAAAGACTTTTTACAAGTAAAACTTCTTTCAAAGTTTTTAATCGATTTTCAAGTTTTTTTTTATAGGGCTTGGTCTGTTTCCGCCAAAAATTGATGAGAATCAGACTTGATCTAAAGGCGCTAACCTAATTTTATAGAAATGTTCACATTATTAGAATGACATAGTGATTGAGTTGAGCATTTTAAATTTCTACAGTTGTAAATAATTGTAGTTTGGGTGATTATTGATAATGACACTATTTGGATTGTTCGGATGGTATTGATTTAGAACTAAACGTAATTATATAAGCAACGACATGTGATTGTCCAACTTAAATTGGGAAGGCCTACTTGTTTAAGGTGTAGGCCTATAATTTTTAAATACGGGGTCATAAAAAAACACACATTGAAAGAAGACTATTTACTGATCATTGTGTAAAACATACACGTTTCTAAGTGTTGCGGTCTTTTAGATCTGGTTAATAAAGTCAGCAATGTCAACTATGATGGCGGCGAACGCTTTTCGCCCAGCCGAGACCGCGAGGCTGGCTGCGTTACACCTGAGAAGCAATCTCTGTGGACATATGTTTAAACAAAATAACAAAATAAAACATTAATAAAACGTGTCTTCGTAAAATATGATATTTAAGGTTACATAAGAGGAGTATGATGTATGCTAATGATTCCGCTTAAGAACTAGGAATACTCTCCGATGTCCGTCCCGTACGAGAATTTTTACTCACTTTTTAAGTTATTAGGTGACGCTTTTTATGATTCTTTTTTTTTTTTTTTGAGGGAGAGGTGAGAAAAATGCATTACGCACACAGGTGGCAAGCCTGTAGTGTGGGGCTCCCCTAAAAACCGGTTTACCCACTGAAAAACCTCCTCTACTCTTTAGGATTCTAACCTGGAATTGTTTATTACATTACGTCAGGCTAGGCCTAAATTTGGCTAACGCCGGTGGGGCTCACTCCTTATCCAGCCACTCGATCATGGGATCTGGGCCACTTCGCGGTCCAGATCGGGTTTCTTTTCCAGGAGGATGCCCCGGACGAACTGTGATAAACAATCCCAGTTGCATTCATCCTCCAAGATCTTTTGGTAGACCGAGTCCACCGAAAATGCACCAAAAATTTGTGTGGCCTTCAGGCGGGACCCTTCCCAACGGGGGCAGCGGAAGAATGTGTGTTCCGCATCGTCGGGAACGCCCGGGCAATAAATGCAGTCCGGTGAACCGGTCTTGCCCATCCGGTTCAGGTACGACCGAAAATAGCCGTGAATTGTCAAGAATTGGCCGCCGTTCCACCCAAGGTTGGACGTGCTTGATAAGTCGCGCAGTCCATCGTCCTCGGGTGTCGTGCTCCCAGCTGTGTTGCCACAGCTGGAAGGTTCGGGAGCGCTCTTCTGTTCTTGCCGTGTCCTTGCCAATCTCGCCTTGTCTCTGATAAATTTTCTTCCTCTCTCCTGCCAAGATCTTGACAGGGATAACTCCGGCGACTACCAGGACGGCAGGCTCGGACACTGTCCGGTAGGCGGAACACACCCCGAGCGCCGCTCGACGTTGAACTCGGGCGAGTCGCAACCTGTACTACTCTTTATCGAGAGCGTCTGCCCACACCTCTGCTCCATAAAGAAGCACGAACCGAACCGCGGACATCAACAGACGTCTTCTGCTGGATCGTGGAACCCCGACATTGGCCATCAAGCAGCCTACTAAGGTAAGTGACTACCTTAGCGGCCTTGTCCGCCGTACGGAAGATCTGATCCCTCCAGCTTAACTTGGTGTCCACCATAATCCCGAAGTACTTAGCAGCACGAGTTGATTGGACCACCTCCCTTCCCACTCGGAACAGAACGACGGTGTCTATCCTCTTCTTCGTAAGGATCACAATCTCCGTCTTACGGAGAGCAAGCGAGAGACCATGATCGGACATCCATGTGTTGACCACACGCATGACTCGGTTCAACTTTAGTTGGGCCAGCTCAACGTTGCGTGCGACAATGAGAGCTGCGACATCATCGGCGTACCCAACCAAAGTGGTTTCTTCAGGCATCTCCGACCTCAGGAGGCTGTCATAGGCAACGTTCCAGAGATCCTGGCCGAGTATTGAATCTTGCGCGGCACCAGAAGTGACCTCCATCGTCCATGTTCTGTCCCTTGTGTCGTAAATAAGGCTTTGATAGCGGAGATAATCCTCGAGGAGTCGCAACAGATATGCAGGAACGCGAAAGGTGTTGCGAAGCGCATCCTACATATCGACCAACCTCGCCGAGTTAAAGGCATTCTTGATATAAGCGTAACAAGAAGCACTACTCAGCGAGGGAAATGGTTGTGGCTCTCGGCTCTCTTCACAGCTCTCCATGGACTCGGTGATAGCGTCAATCGTTGACCGTCCCTTTCTGAAGCCATACTGACGGGGGCATGAGTCCCCGGCAGCTTCCAAGGCAGAGGTCAGGTGGGAACGGATCAGCTTCTCGAACAGCTTCCCAGCCGTGTCCAACGTGTAGAAAGGCCTGTGGGACGACGACAGCTGGGGATCACCTTTGCTCTTGCTGATTAGTACAAGTCTTGCGGTTTACCATAGGGAGCCGGAAACACCCCTTCTACCAAATAGGCGTTGTACATTCTCAACAACAAGTCAGCATTAATTGAAAATACTTTCTTTAAAGCCTCGCTGGGAATCCCGTCCGGGTCAGGAGCCTTGTTGCTCTTTAGGGAGAGAACGGAGGTTTCTATCTTCTCGAATGTGAAGAGTGGAACGTCATCTAACCGTCCAAAGTCAACCGGCGTACATCCTAGGCCTAGCCTACAAATAAATACATACCAAGAATGATTTTAGCTAAGACCTCAAAACAAGCAAGTAACTTAATAATAATTATGCTTACAATATTAAAGGTAAATAGATTGTAGAGCGAAAAAACAATACAATTTAAAATCCATGATTGCAAGTTAATAAAAATCAAGTAATGTAAGTATTGTAGAATTACGCTTACTTAACACTTAATGCATATTTTGTTACCTGAGACATAGGCTACAATGGCACAACACATTCTAATTAGTTGTTCAATTTAAATCTTTCTCCCAAATCGATATTAGTTGTATCCCATAAATTAGTTAATCCCATAATTCCGTACGACAGCAATTCATTCCACATCAACATGCCTATCTTTTGGTATAATTTATAACTTCAACAAGTAAACATCAGTGTTGATCTGTTTAATTTAACAAACAGGTCTGTAAAAATATCAATTAAATTTTATTTAAAAACGTAACATAACGGCGAGCAGATATAAACAATAAAAAGGTTATGTTGTTTACAGCATACACAGCGACAACTCAGCTGCGATGAGTGCGATGGGGGAATATATACTGATCATAGCAACTACATTAGTCAAATGTCAAATCATGTAGCCTAAACAACTAAAGTTCTGTCAAAAATTCCGAATTGCTCGATTATAGTTTATTACCTAGTTTAAAATACTTAAAATCTAACCTGAGAATTTCATTGAAATCAAATTAGTAATAAAAAAGCCTTTTGGGGGTCTAAAATTCGCCTAAGTGAAATTTAAACTCGATCGTATAGAATTTTATTCTCTATGTTCCATAGAGTAAAAATTCAATTATTAATACAAATTAATTTTCTGGAAACTTTCATAGTGAAGTGCAGGCGATTCGCACTGGTGTATAAAATCTACCTAAATCCATTTATTAAACTTTCTGTTTCCTATAGAGTCAAAAATGTATTTATATATTGTAACATTCCTAATATCTGAATAAAACCGAATATTTAATTACTCATAATAGTTTAAAAAGCTAATAGGTTAAAAGCTAGGTTGTACTGTACAAACAAACACATAACAAAATATAGTTAAAAGTTAAATATATAACTGAGCAGTGGATGACTCGGTTTTTCTATATACAAAACATTGACAGCGTGCGTGTGTGGCGTGTGAGCGCGTCGCGTCAGTCTGCTGCGCACTGGCCCTGGCTCAGCGTCGGGCGTTCATCAATCGCTGTTAGGTCGGTACAAGACGGCCGATAGTGACAGTGACGCTTATTGTCCCCGTCCGACCATCGCCAACAGCAACAACATACACACGTTCTCGTGAGGAATTATGCAGTATGTGAAACATTGCCGAAAAGGCTTTTTAAAGCTGCTAGTATACGTGTTGCTCGGATTCGAGCAATTTATTTTAATACACAGATGTTACTTTTAGCTCCAAATCAATGAAATCCGACCAATGCAATATTGAGAATATCTGTTATCACCAAAAATTACACATGATTAATAACATATGTTTAAAATGTTTTATTCAGTACCAATGTTATTTTAATGATGGGAAATTTTGAGATTTCAATGGTGGATAGGGCCTTGTCCGATTCTCATAAGTTTTTGGCGGAAACAACTACAGACCAAACCTTATCCAACGACACAAAGAACTTGAAAATCGGTTGAAAATTGTAGGAGGAGTTCTCAACACAAAAAATCCCTTAGCGTATTAAGTAAGTACTACAGTATAATCAACACCTCCTAGAGTAATAAGAGAAGGCCAGACATGAAGATCATTACGTCATATAAGTAGGCTGATGTGTTAAATCATTAGTTCCAACTCATGCTTTAGAGGGTGCTGGTTGCCCCCCAAAAACGGCAAAACATCTAATCTTGTTTTGATTTTTCGTTGTTTGTAAACAAATAAGTTAGTCATGACAGATGAAACCCCGTCGACTAACAGTAGCACATCTGTTTTCTTACATCATAACATAACACATCAGCCTACTTATATGACGTAACGAATTTCAGTCGTTTGGTCTTCTCTTATTATTCTAGGAGGTATTGGTATAATCCGTTTTTTTTTTCTACCTGATCCTTCTCGAGAAAATTGGGGTAGGGGAAAGATTTAAACTGTAAACAAAACTTTAAACTCGTGACAAAGTTGTTGGAGTACGGTAGCATAAATTTACTTCAATTACGTTTATTATAACTTACTAGTATACGTGTTGCTCGAAATCGAGCAATTTATTTTAATACAATACAAATATTACTCTTAGATTTAAATCAATGACATCCCACCAATCCAATAACTTATTGTGAATATCTTTAATCATCAAAACTACACGTATTTACAGCTGATTATTAACAGATGTTTCAAATGCTTTATTCAATCCCAATGTTATTTAAATGGGGAATTTTGAGATTTCAATGGTGGATAGCGCCCTTCTTTTTAGTCCGATTCTCATCAGTTTTTGGCGGAAACAACTACAGACCAAGCCCTATCCAACAACACCAAAAACTTGAAAATCGGTTGAAAATTGTAGGAGGAGTTCTCAAGACAAAAAAAACCCTTAGCGTATTAAATAAGTACTATAGTTCGTTTTTTTAAACCTGATCCTTCTCGAGAAAATTGGGGTGGGGGAGGGTTTTAAACTGTAAACAAAAAATTTAAACTGTAAACAACACATTTAAACTCGTGACAAACGTGTGTCGAGTATCAGATTTCCTCAAATAACGTTTTAAATAAGTTATAATATCTTTCAGTGACTCCTACTCAGCTGTTTTATTTTTAAGCCAAACCTATTCCTTGTTAAAAAGTAACAGTTCTAAAGTAAACTGATTAAAAAACAACTGCTACCAATAATATTGTAAAACTGATACACATTGTGTTTTGATGTAAAATTACCAGCTGGTATGCAACAGTGAAATAAAACAAAAACAACAAAAAAACAACAACAAAAAACAAAAGGCTTTAGCCAATGGGATAGTAGCAAGTATAAACAAACCCCCTCCACCATCTCTCCCTCGAAGGATCAGGTTTAAAAAAACGGACTATAGTAAACGTGTTGCTCGAAATCGAGCAATTTATTTGAATACAATACAAATGTTACTTTTATCTCTAAATCATTGACGTCCGACCAATCCAATATTGTGAATATCTGCAATCATCAAAGCTACACGTATTTACAGCTGATTATTAACAGATGTTCAAAATGCTTTATTCAATCCCAATGTTATTTAAATGGGAAATTTTGAGATTTCAATGGTGTATAACGCCTTATTTTCCGTCAGATTCTCATCAGTTTTTGGCGGGAACAACTGCAGACCAAGCCCTATCTAACAACACCAAAAACTTGAAAATCGGTTGAAAACTGAAGGAGGAGTTCTCAAGACAAAAAAAACCCTTAGCGTATTAAATAAGTACTAGTAAATGTGTTGCTCGAAATCGAGCAATTTATTTATATACAGTACAAATGTTACTTTAGCTCTAAATCAATGACATCCGACCAATCCAATAATGTGAATATCTTCAATAAATTGCCAAAAACTACACGTATTTACAGCTGGTTATTAATAACAGATGTTTCAAATGCTTTATTCAGTCCCAATGTTATTTAAATGGGAAATTTTGAGATTTCAATGGTGGATAGCGAATATATTTTCAGTCAGATTCTCATCAGTTTTTGGCGGAAACAACTACAGACCAAGCCCTATCTAACAACACCAAAAACTTGAAAATCGGTTGAAAACTGTAGGAGGAGTTCTCAAGAGAAAAAAAAACCCCTTAGCGTATTAAATAAGTATAGATAGATAGATAGATATACCTTTCAGTAATTCCTAGTCAGCTGTTATTTTACAAAGCCAAATACTTTGTAAAAAGTAACAGTTCTAAAGTAAACTGATTAAAAAGAAACTGTCGCCAATAGTATTGTAAAACTGATACACAATATGTTGTCATGTGAAATTACCAGCTGGTATATATACAGTGAAATAAAAAAAAATAATAAAAAAATAAAAAAAAACCAAAAGGCTTCAGCCAATGGGATAGTAGCAAGGATAAACCAACCCCCTCCACCATCTCTCCCGCAAAGGATCAGGTAAATAAAAAAAATAAATAAATAATAATAAAATATAAAAAAACGGACTATAGTGCACGTGTTGCTCGACATCGAGCAATTTATTTTGATACACTACAAAAGTTACTTTTTAGTTCTAAAGTAATGAAATCCGACCAATCCAATATTGTGAATATCAGTGATCACCAAAAACTACAGCTGTACGTTAACAGATGTTCAAAATTCTCAAACCAATCTCAATGTTATTGTAATGGGAAAATTTCAAATTTAATTTGTAGAAAGCGCCTTTATTTTAAGTCCGACTACAGACCAAACCCTATCCAACGACACCAAAAACTTGAAAATCGGGTAAGAATTGTAGGAGTTCTCAACACAAAAAAACCCCCTTAGCGTATTAAATAACTATGGATAGATTTTCAAGCCTTTTTGTTGATTGACGTTTTCGCAGTTCCAGGTTAACACATACATAAACTAACAACTTTCGTATTTAAGAAAAAAAATCAATTGGTATGGTCACATTCACATATCAAGAAATCAACGCAATTCTGAAATACTAATTATGGACAAAGAACAATGTAAGCTAGGGGAAATAAAAGTATTGCATAGCCCTGCATTTGTTTACGATCTAACAATTTATATTTGTATGTCCCTTCGTCTTGAATTATCACTTTGCCATTCACCAGGTGTAGCACCAACACTTTGGGAAATATTTTAAAAACTGAACGGAGAGGTTTTATAGTGCTTATTTTTGTAAAATTAATTCTATGATACTCCGACTGGCTTTGTTACCATGTTTTCCTCATGGACATTAAACGACGAACTTGAATCATTTAACATTCATAACTAAGCCTACATGCAAATTTAGCAAAGCTCTTATTATTGGCTTCCATTTTCCCTCACCTAGCCCTAATTTCTTTCATACGCAAAGATGACTTTTTCTTCGTAGTTTGGATACAACACAATCAAGCAAATAATGTGTAAAAATGATATAAATTTTGTTTTATTATTATTAACTTTTAAACTGTTATCGTAAAACAAATTAATAAAATGTTTGAAATTTGGATAAAACTAGAAATTTCAAGTTTCCGAATGAATTGGATTAGAGATGTCAAAGATTGTTTCATCTGCAAATAATATTATCACTTCCTTCTCCTGAGACGTCTGCCAATTAATTCATATAAATAATAAAAGATAAAGGTCCTACTACTGTTCCTTGTGGCACTCCTATTGAACCTGTTAGTTAGTTATTCCGTTTTATTTATGTTTAATTTCTTTTTAGTTTATTTACGTTTTGAAAATCGTTTAATCAAATTTAGTGGTTTACCAAACATTACATAAGACATTATTTAAAACTAACTCATATGGTTCACACTGTCAAATGCCTTAGCAACATCTAGGAATATTGCTGAAGTAGGTAATTGATGATAGACCCAATTATGAAATATTAGGCGTTCTGCTTCGTCTCTAACGCTCAGGCAATGGGTTTCTTGTTCCCTAGTGGAAACAGCGATTTTTTTATGCACTGTTCTCATCGCTATTATGAAACTAAATTTAAAATCCCATTGGCCTTGAAACACATAAAAAAATAAAAAAAATCATTACAAATATTTGTAATAAAGACAGTCTTCAGTTTTGTTAAATTTTACAGGCAGACATTTTCGAGAACCACTATGTGCTCAAGAGGGAGGACCACCCTGAAGTGTCCAAGAGAGGAAGTCATCATCTGACCCGCAGCCTGACCGACGTGGATGAGGTATAGTAATTCCACTAGAAACCAAAATGAAATATTGCTGAACTCGCTATTTGTGTATAAAGAGCGTAAAGTACGTCATTGCCACTCATCGAGAATTGTAGATGCGAAGCGTCAGCTGAGTGTGGCCAAAAACTTCGGGAGTGGCAATGACTATTTATTTGCGATCGTAATACCATTGACTATTGAACGTTACTCTTCTAAAGTCTAAAGTTCTAAACTACTTCTAAAGTCAATGGTAATACACACAAGATTTTTCCTGCCAACATAATTGCAAAAGATTGAATATTTTATTGTATACAAAATTTCATTCAGATTATGTTTGATTTGTTTCTGTTAGAACACACTATTAACTATCAAACACAACCTCCAACTAAAAAAGAAGCAATTACTAAATGACAACAATGAAAAACAGCTGTGTGGCACGGTTTGTAATAACAGCTGACTTCAAACTGTTGTTTGTTTTAGCGTCGTATTGCCGCTCTAGAGCGGAAAATAAACCGTATTCCGGAAATGAACTGTTTTTCCTCCACCTACTATCTAAAGCCGTAGTTTACTCATTGGAAGAGTACTGGTAGAGTACTAAAGTACTACGTTTTCATCCCTTGTGACTTGATTACTAATTTTTTTTATCTAGTGTAAACTTTTTTGCATCACGGGGCTTGAGTCAGTTCCATAAGAATAACATTAAAACAGAGATTAAGAAGAACATGAGTGACAGTCAAAATGTCAATTATTGTATTCGTTTCGTTATTCTTTGTTTAAATAGCACAGAGTTAGCGTCTTTAGCGTCAGCTGTTTTGTAAGCAGTTTATTTGTTTACATTTCGCTTCAGTCTTAAGTTTATTGTTGTAAAATGGATTGTGGTGTAAATAGCTGATTTATTACAGTGATAGTAAGGAATCATTAGTTCAGTTGATAGATTTAAATGATAGGCTTAAGGACTGTAGGCCAGATGAAAGCGAATTGAGCTGGAGTAGGGTGGTTGCCCGGGGTGGGGGGCGTAGGATTGTGGATGAGGCCGAACCGAGTTATGCCCTGCCTGTCTCAAATTCTTTTGAGGCTCTGGGGGATGCTGACGAGGATTCGGTCCCAAAGGTTCCATCAGAACAACTAGCTGTAAATGCGGAACCGGCTGGGCCAGAGCGGAGTCGGGGAGGGCTCGGACCCAGACGGCCCCGGAAACGTAAAAGTAACCGACCGCGCCTCTTCATCATCGGTGATAGTCATGCTCGTAATTGTGGGGAGAGGGTGGTGGACATGAGGTGCGTCGGGGGGTTCAGTAGGCCTACGCGGACTACTGTGCTCCCCGGGGCACCCATGCCAGCTGTCCTCAACACAGTGAGGGACGAAGTGTTGGACATGGGCCAAGAGGACATATGTGTGGTGGAGGGCGGTACAAATGATGTCACTCAAAATTCAATAGTCGAGGTGCAACAAAAACTTAATTTAATTAGCCAGTGTAAACTCAAACCTAAAAACTTGGTTTTTGTGGAAACACCCTTCCTTAAGTATAAAAAGGAATTGAATGACAACATTAGGGAACAGAATAAAGTAGTTAGGAAATTTTGCATGGAAAATAGCCTAGCCTATCTTAGCCTTAGCTGGATCATAGCTGCTATACAAGAAATGGAATGCATCTCAACAAAGAAGGTAAAGATGTTCGGTGTAATTTAATAATAGCCTATCTGACTTCACTAGAAAAACCAATAATAGCAAAAAACTTAAAGGAGTCACTCGGACAGGAAAAAACCTAGGTAATAACTCATTCTTAAATAGTCTGACATGCAAACCAACTCAAAATCAAGATCAAAACTCAGCTTCAATTAATAAACAATCTGATGTAAAAATCCATAGGCCTATCTTAAGTAGCAATCTAAAAATAATTCATCTTAATGTAAGGGGAATTTCTAAGAAAATTGAACAAATAGAACACTTTCTGTCTTCAGAAAACCCCGACCTATTCTTGGTTAACGAACATGGACTTGACCAAGATAGTCTGACAGCCATACACATCCATAATTATGAATTGCTTGTAGGTTATGGTAGAAAAGATAAATCCATGGGTGGTGTTGCAATTTTTAAAAATATAAACTCATCTGGCATAGAAAATGTGAAGCCCACAGATTTAGGAATAAGATACTCTGAGGAAACGATTTTCGAATGTGTAGAAGTAAATTTTACAGTTGGAATAAATAACTTTACATTAGTCTCGATATACAGATCACCATATAACCATAATCTCGACAGATACTTTGAGAAATTATATGAGTATCTATTAAAACTTGATTCAAAAAACAGGCTTTTAATAATAGGCTCTGACTTCAACATCGACTTCTTGACCAATAATAATACACTCCATAGATTCACAACATTAATCGAAAGCTTCAATCTGAAACCCAACATTTTGCAGCCTACCCGTATTACAGAAACCACCAGTACTTGATAACTTGTATCGATAACTTTCTCACAAATTTTGTCACCTTACACTCAGACGTGATAGAGCCTCACATATCTGATCATCGGGCAATACTCATAAATATAGGCCTAAATGGATCCACAGAATGCAATAAACATAACAGTAAGACTATAGAAAAAAGAAATATTACCAACGAAAATCTCAAAGAACTTAAATTTAGGCTAGCTCAAGAAAACTGGGATTCAGTTTACAATGCGACAAATGTAGACGAAATGTATGATGAGTTTATAAACACATTCAAATACTATTTTGAAATAAGCTGTCCAATCAAAAAAATTAAAATTAAACAGGGAAATCTTGGAAAAAACAACTGGATGAATGACGAGATCTTGGATGCTAAAGAGACAATGTTTAGTCACTATTCGATCTGGAAATTAACAGGGTTGATGTCAGATAAACTTAAATACAACCAATCTAAGGAAATATACAAAAGCAAAATTCAGCAAAGCAAAATAGAATGGGCACGTGATTGTCTATTACGATCCAAGAATAAATCTAAGGACTCGTGGAAAATAATCAATACCATCAGACCACATAATTCCATAGACAATAGTAATATTGTTCTAAATATTAACGGAGAAACCATAGAAAACCCAGAAGAAGTATGTGAAGCTTTTAATAATTATTTTGTAGATGTCTCAAACAACCTCAATTCCAACATTAGCAATCAAGTTCTGTCTGGATTCCCAAAATACCTAAGTGGAGATACAGTACTGGAACGATTTCATCTCATCACAACAGAAAATCTTATGGAAATTTTTGCAAAACTGACACCCAAACATTCCTGTGGCATTGACGGCATAAGTATGCAGTACCAGGGGGACCGAGCTTAAGCTCGGTAAAATTATTACTTTCGTTCTCACACAAAGCTCGTTCGCTCCGCTCACTCGCCTTCTTCCATTTTAAAGACGAGCTCGTTCGCTTCGCTCACTCGCCAAGCCGACGGGTGCTGCACTTTGGTATAATTTTCTTAAACTACAGGTTAAAGATGTAACACATTGGTTTATATCTACAGTTATCAGCTGATTTTTGTTCATTTAATAAAATCTCCATAAGGATAACATGGAAACTTTGAAGGGCTCTAGCGCGAAAACCGGATTTTTCCCAGACATGGGACCAGCTCCAATCGTATTTTTAAGGTAAAAATAAGTTTATTCCAAAATTTGAAGGAAATCGTCGGAGCCGTTTTTGAGATAATTGTGCAAGCAAGCAAACAAGCAAACAAGCAAACATTGCTCGTATAAGAGTATAGGATGTCCTTAAGACCTGCAAAGAGGAAGTTTCTCGCCCTCTCATCCACATAATCAACTCTTCCTTGAATTCTGGAACCTTTCCACAAAACTGCAAAATGGCCATAGTAAAACCGATTTTCAAAAAGTCCGACAAGACCGATCCTGGTAACTATCGTCCAATCTCCCTCCTACCGTCTGTTTCAAAATTAATTGAAAAAGTTGTTTCGGAGCAACTTAACCATTTCCTGGAACACAATAACATACTGTGCAAGAGACAGTATGGTTTCAGACAAAACAAATCAACCAAATTGGCATTGATTGATTTCATCAACAACTGCATCGATGCGATGGAGGCTGGGGAAACAGTAGTTGGCTGTTTCGCAGATCTCTCAAAAGCCTTCGATTGTGTCGATGCTGCAATTCTCTTAGAAAAACTAGCCTCAATCGGAATCTCTGGTCTGGCGCTGAAATGGCTTGAGTCTTATTTAGCTGAAAGATGCCAGATCACTGAGATTTTGCAAAACTCTGCTTCAAAACTTCAAAAAATTTCCTCCACTCCAAAGATCATTACGAACGGCGTTCCGCAAGGATCCGTTCTGGGACCTCTCCTTTTCTTGGTTTACATCAACAACATCACAGACTGTGTCCCAATAGGTAATGTCTACTTGTTTGCGGATGACACAACATTATTCGTAAATGGGTCAGACTTGCCAAGACTGGAGGCAGAGTCTAATGAAAAGGCAAATGAATTAGCTAACTTTTTCTCATCAAACAAACTCAATTTAAATCCACAAAAAACCAGATACATGTGTATCCAAACTGCCCAAAGAAAAAATTCAAAAAACAATAGGACTCCGAACCTATTTATTGGAGAGGATCAAATTGAAATTTCAAAAACAGCCGATTTTTTGGGGGTGAGATTGGATGATAGGCTGGGATGGGAAGATCAGTTAAAGAAGCTTGAGGGGTCGTTAGCTCGAGGTCTCTATATTCTGCGTAGAATTAGAACCTACGGTAGCCTTCCCCTATCAAAGTTGGTTTACTTTGGCCTCTTCGAACAACACATTTCTTATTCAATAATTCTTTGGGGAGCTGTTAAGGGCAACCTTGAAAGAATTTTTGTCTGTCAAAAGAAGGCAATAAGGGCCATCCTGGGCATGCCGCCCCAGACCAGCTGTAGAGATGCTTTCAAACAATTAGGCCTTCTCACGGTCCCCTCACTATTCATCTTTGAATCAGTCTGCTATATAAAAACCCAAAATATTTCACCAACCTTTTCCAATCACAAATACCACACCCGACATAAAGGACTTCATGCAGAGCAACACAAACTAACTCTTTTCGAACACAAGCCTAAATACTGTGGGATCAAGCTATTCCAAGCTTTGCCAGAAAAATTACAAAATATCAATAAAATCACAAAGTTCAAAGTTGAAGTTAAAAAGTTTCTAGTGGAGTCCAGTTTTTATAGTATTGACTGTTACCTTTCTGGTAACAAAGAACTAGATTAGAATTATCCTTTGTAGGGCAGCTATGCATAAGATAAACCCTTTGACCTGTCCAATTCCTTGACTCTAAGGACAACGGATGCGAGCTACAAGTAACAAGTTTTTACTCCGCCAAGCATGATAGACACAATTTTACAACATTGTGATGGTTTGACTGTCAAGGACTGTGTTTTGTTGTTCTATAAAAATGATATATCTTACCTTGTGAGTGTGTGTGTTTTTTTAAAGTTAATGTGGCTAATCCAGCTTGTTGGAGCAAAGGATCATATGAACGAAAATTGTTATTGTTATAGCATAAATAAATATTCTGCTTCTATGGGGAGTAAAGTACAACTTTTTCTCCCTGAAGGAAATCTGTTGTCGCCCGAAGACGATTTCTCTGAGAGAGAAAGCGTACTTTAGTCCCTAGATGCATACATTTTTCCTCCACCTACACTTATAACAAATAACTAGGCCTATAACAATAACAATTTTACGTTCATATAATCCTTTGCTCCGACAAGCTGGATTAGTCACATTAACTTAAAAAACAACACACACTCACAAGGTCGGATATATCAATTTAATAGAAAACAACTGAAAGTTGCCAAAATTAGAGAGACTGGAGGCAGGTAGTCCAGGCCCGTCCTAATCCTTTGTTGACAAAACATCCCCTATTGTATGTGAAGTTTTTTATATATTTTATTTTCTAGTTTTGGAAATTAGTTAATCGTCCAATATTTTTTAAATTCAGAATATTTTTTATTTTGAATATTTTTAATTAGTTTGAATTGTATTGACAAATTAGCTTCGGGGTAGGGTGTTTTGAACACTGAAGTGTTCGAACTCCGGCTGTCAAAACTGTCAGATTATGCCAGGTAGAACGTGCGGCGCTCATGAGGGGCCCACCAAAACTGCGATCCTTACCCCAAGGGCGGCCCCAGGCAGACGCCGAAACTGCGATCCTGGCACGGAGGCCACCCCTGGGACAATACTGACGATATACTTTACGTAAGACGACACTGCTGCTCTTGCTCTCAAACTGAGAATGACTGATATATTTGTTTGGGAAAATAAAGAAGGAATATACACCCTGAAAGTCTTTGTTTATTGGCCCAGGTTAAGAGTCATCTTCACCACTGGGCCGGTAGCACATTTGTTGTGCAGTGGGCAATTTTAACTATACGGCTTTTAATGCAAAACATGGTATTTGATTCCCCTGTTTCGGACGCCGTTTTTCAACCGATTTTCTTTAAACTTGGTAAGTGTTTAGTTGAATAGTTATATTAGGTCCCTCATACCTCGAAATTTTGAAAATTTAACAAATATTACTCTCTGTGACTTTGCAAAGTAACTCGATTTTGCCTAGTAATATTTATCACAACTATGAGCGGCCGTATAGTTAACATTGCCGACTGCGCAACAAATGGACTGACGAAGGGGTGAAGATGACTCTTAAGGGGGTGGTATGCGCGAGTTTAGTACAACTTGGAAGTCCCAGTTCATTGGCATTAGTAGAAAAGTGACTTGAGCGACACGTCGGACGGCGAAAGATTCCAGAGCCATTAGCCTACACCGGACGCTGGAATCCCCGCTGCACCCTCCGCTACCTGCTGATGGGCAGCTGTGCCAGGATCGCAGTTTCGGTTGTGGGATTAGCGAACCTTTTGAGGATTAAAACTAGGATCGCAGTTTCGGTGCGCCTGGAAGGCCGCCCGGGTCTCGGGGGAATTTTTTTTAGAATTTTGACCACTGCCTAAATTATTTAATAATCAAACTAATGCACGTACAATAAAAATTTACGGATTATGTATTGCGTGTTGATTAGATGTTTCAAACAAAATTTGAATCATAGTTCTGCGATGTTTAATAACCGTTCTAAAAAAAGGGATAAACCTAAGGACAAAAGAGGAGTCCAACTGGACCCTCCCTGCGGCTTTCCCTATTACTAGTCATAACCGAGTTATTTGAATATCGGCAATTGAACTCACTTCGGGACACGCTGGAAATCAATGAGAGGTTCATTCTGAAATTCAGTCTCTTTTGGGTTTTGACGGTGTCAAGATGGCAATGTAGTCTGGTGTGTTGAAGAAAATTGTGTTGTGCAATATTTTTATGACCTTTGTAAATGTTTTTTTTTTTGTAAATATTTTTGCAAATGATATTTGTAAGTTTTTAAATATTTTTAAAGGTATTATGTTAGGAATGACAAGGCTGAAAGGCCGTTTCTTATAAAGAGCATTCTGTTCTGTGAATATGAAGTCGAACAGACAGTTTTACATGAAAGCAGACAATCAGAATTCCATATTCATCGTGGGAAATTCAATTGGCCAGTTCTCTGTTTCATACTTAGCTTAAACCACCTATTTAGTTAGGTTGCCATTTCAATAAAGGTAAGGTATTATAAGGAGTAACTCCTCTTTGTCTGAGGTTTATCCCGTTTTAGAATGGTTATTAAATATCGCAGAACTATGATTCAAATTTTGTTTTAATCATCTAATCAACACACAAGACATAATTCGCAAATTTTTATTGTACATGCATTGTTTCGATTATTGGATAATTTAGGCAGTAGTCAAAATTAGGAGAATTCCCCCGAGACACGAGCGGCCTTCCGGTGCCTAACCGTTGGACCGCGCTACAACAGGGTGTGTTTTGTCAACAAAGGATTAGGACGGGCCAGGACTACCTGCCTCCAGTACCTCTAATTTTGCGAATGGCATACACGTGTTTCTGCTCTAATAAGCCATCTCCAGCGCCTTCTAACATTCGCACAGGTTGCCATTGATAAAATATTTTGGCGATAAAGCCGCGTCAAAATTTCAAATAATATACACACACATAAACGACACACAACACTTATACAAGCAGTTAAAAATGTACTGGATTGCATCACTTTGCCCACGTGGGTCTCATACTATGCAGTACATTTTTAATTGTTTGTATAAATATCATGTGTCGTTTATGTGTATATTTAAACTTTTGATGCGGCTTTATTGCCAAGATATTTCATCAATTTGATGGCAACCTGTTTGAATGTTAGAAGGCGCTGGGGATGGCTTAGAGCCGAAACACGTGTATGCCATTCACAACTAAGAATTGTATGACGTAAGTAAATCTCATTATAATTAAAATAATAATTTAAAGTATTTTTACATACGGTAACTTTAATATATTATTGACTCACAAAACCAAATATTTTGTTGATTAACAGCCATTGGAAATATCAAAATATGTTGAAATGTACATTAACTTACAAAATGATAATCTCATGTATTAGCCTAACTCAATTTCTCAAGTATAAAAATAAATATGCCCAATTAAGTTAAAATTATATCCCGCTGATTTTGGAACATCTAAAATACATTTGGTGAGGGAATAACCAAAATTTCTTTCTAAGCCATCAGCAAACCTCCACCCTGAGCAGCATGATATTCATTCCATTGAGTATGCAGGTCTGCTGCGACTAGGTGTGTATGTCAACAGGTCGAGTGGGCTGAGCAGCAAGCGGTGGTGAAGCGCACCAAGAGGGGCTTCATACCGGAGAAGAAACGTTTTAACGCGGAGGAGGAGTTCAAATTCTTGGACGCGGTATTCCCGCCTCAGCGCAGGCCCCCAGGGGTGCATGTTGTATTCCAGGGAATGCCTAGGCCCCCGCCGTTCTTTATCAGCGGCGGCGGCGGTGGCTTCCAAGGCGGTCCAGGTGGCTACCAAGGCGGTCCAGGTGGCTACCAAGGAAGCGGACCTGACTCTGGAGACTTCCTTGATGAAGAAGGAAATGAAGAATATCGTCCCTTCTATAATCCATCCTTGGACTCTTACAATGGCCCCCTTAATGGCGGCCATCCAGTCACGTTCCCATTCAATAATCCCGGTTCGGTGAGTAAAAATCCAGACAACTTATTTTCATGATCTTATTTCTGTTCCTTTTGTTTGAGTGGTTACTTTAAAATGTCTTATTTGCAGGAGTTATTTTTAATTTTTATTTAAAACTAGGTGTTGCCCATCACGGCTTCAACAGCAAATGATTTTTTTTTTAATAAAACCTCTTTAAAGAGCAAGACAACATTCTTCGTTAAGAATTATATTGAAACGTTATACTACAGTGAGCAGAGCCCTGAAGAAATTTTTGCAAAACCTTTTCTTAGTGAGCACCTATGAGCAAAGAGCCTATAATCTACAAACCTACGACTATGTCAAATTTTAACTCCCTAGGCCCTAGAGTAATTTTGAAGTCATGTGGGACACAGAGCCCTAAATAACTTCAAAAACTATGTTTGTAAAGCCTTTTTAAGTGAGCACCTACATTAGCAAAGAAAAACGTCCACATTAAATTTCAACCCCGCAGGCTCTTTAGTCTTTGAGATTTGTTGTTTCCTTGATTCGCATTTAAAATTGGCCACAAGGATAAACGTCATACAGTAATTTTTAAGTCCTGTGGGGCTGAACCCTGGAGTTCAAAAACTATATTTGCAATACTGTTTCTTAATGAGCATTTTTCAGCAAAGAGAAACATCCATGCCAAATTTCAACCGTCTACACCCTATGGTTATGGAGATTCTCTGATACTTGAGTGAGTGGTATCTACAAATACATAGTAGATTCAAAACGGTCCGTACATACACACACAATACATACACACAAAACACAGGCATTTTATTCATATGGGTAGGTTTCTATGGTATGATAACCGAAGGCTTTACTGTATAAATGTGATTTATTTTTTTAAAGGCAAATGAATTTTAAATGTGAAAGTAAAAGTAAAAAATGACATTTTTATAAAAAAAAAAACATATAGTTTTTAAAACTAAATTAATTTAACAATTTGGTTAAAACGTTTACAGGAAAAATTTAGCGTTTGCAATAATTACTTATCAGCTTGATCAGCGGGATTGAATGTTTCAGGGTGGCGGTGGCTCCGGATTCACCCTAGTGAGACCAGGGTTTGCTAAGCCCCCGGTCAACCAAGGGGATCTTACCAAGCTGGGGAAATTCCCTACTACTCCGGCCCCCAGTACAAATCTCGACACCTACAAAGGGCCGACTGAGAACATCGGGTGTCTCAGTGTCAAACGCAGCGCGTACGCCGATGAGTTCAACGACCCTCTATGGACTAAGCAGTGGTATGCGGTACGCACCTTATGTCACAAAACGCTTTCATGTCGAGGAAGTTTTAAATTTTTAGATGAATATATTATACCATAAAAATCACAAATGAGGCATTTATGGCATGAGGACATAGATCGGTATATTGGGTGTGATGAAGCATATAGAAAATATTTTGCACTTTCACAAACACTATATCGTACCAGAAACCACCTCGTGTTTGCTCCAAATATTATACTTGAATCCGAGATAGTCTTTGAATTTTCACAACAAAATATAGTGCCAAATTTTTTAATCCAAGCTTTCTCACTAAATTAAATAACTTCTCGATTGCCATCAATAAACTATTGGTGTTATTACTAGTTTTAAACTAATAATACGTCCTCCAAGACTATTGTTGACTAAGTTGTACTTTGGCATTTATTCTGTTATTATACTTATATTATTAGCAACAGATCCAATTGTGGTTAAATATAACGACCTCTAGAAAAATAGTACATAGACCTATATTCAAATATCAGGGCAACCACTGATATTTGACTATCATATATTTGACTGTGGTTAAATATATGATTTAACCACTGTGAAATACCTGAAAATTAGTTTGATTTATTTTCAAGAACGAAAGTTTTAATAAAACTAACTTTCTAAAGATGAATTAATACCAGAGATTGGAAACCAAAAGTTGTTGACGTAAGCAATTACAGTAAAAGTCAACAACTTTTGGGTGTTAACCTCTGGTGTAACGCGCTTTAATACAGCAAGATAATACCCCCGTCGCATCAGTTTGCGTACTCAAAGACTTTCCAAAGGAGATTGAGATTTTGTATTTGTCCTCTAATGCTGTTTGCCTTACCGTTCTGTTACCCTTCAAGCTCATTCACTATGCTTACCTGCCGCAAGTCTATAATATCCTCTTGGTTTGATGTTTGATTCTGATTCTGATTAAAGTTTTTTATTACAAATTTTCTCTCAATACTTTAAATGAGGACAGCTGTATAGAATTAATTACAAAGAAACATTTTTTGTCATATGTTGTGTTTATAAACAACTCAGATAAAAGACTCCAAAAAAAACCTTTCATGGGTGCATTTGTGACCGTCCTGGGGCTATCAAATGCTAAAATACAAAATGATTTGCACATCTACACTGATAAAGCTTTCCAATGACCCATTAAGTAATAAAATTGATCATTTAGAACTGTAAATTTAGTTGTTAAAAGTTTAATAAAAATATTTCTAATTCAGTATTTTCTCACCACTATAAATACAGAAGATGCTTAGCTTTTTTGCAAATATCTTTTAAATGAATTAAATGGTGACTAAATCGACAAAAGTGGATGGTGACGATGGTGATATTCTGAATGAGAATAAAATTTCCTACAATCTACCTTGCATTTCTTGAATATACTCAATGAAGGCAGCCAAAATTTTCCTCCAAATAACAAAATGTGTAAACCCCCGTTTTCAATATATTTAATATGGAAAACATTTTTTTTCACCATAAAAAGTAACAAAAATTTCATAATTACAGTACTGTATTTGCAAATCTGCAGGGGAGGTTTCCAATGACCCATTAATTAATTAAATCGGTCTAAAACTTTTCTGTCTGAAGATTTTTTAAACTGAACTAGTGGCTTGTGCTGAACTGATGCATAATACGAGTATGTATAAATGTGTTCTGCAAAGGCCCTAAAAATCAAAACTGTGATGTTGTCTCGCCAAATAAGTTTCAATTTATCACCTCCTTGCAGTATTATTGTATTTTTCTCAAGATGTAGTGTGAATTTTCACATTTGGATTTACTAATAAAATATTTCCTAATCTTGACAAAACTTTGTAGTGGTATCAAATCAGTAACTTATCAATAACCGCACCCACGGTACTCCCGTGCCCACCATTCTTCCCCGTGGTCCCCATGCCCTATATGTCCCTCAAGGCTCTCCCGTGCCCCCATGCCCATCTGCCCCCGTGCTCTGTGCTACCGACGCACCTAGCCACTTTGTGCCTTCCCACCCCCACGCCGCTTTGTGCCCCCGTGCTTCCGTGTCCCTGATTTCCCCCAGGTTCCCTTACCCTCCATGCCACCGACGTCCCTCGTGCTTTGATTATAGTAAATTTTGTCTGCTCGTCAATGAAGTAGAACATTGATTGATATATTGTTAGTTTTTGCTTATCTTGCTTATTTACTTCCCCGTCTTTATGGATTAACGGGCATATGGATTAACGGGCGTTTATTGTTTCCCTACGACATACGTTAAGAAAGAAGCAGTCAATGGATAAAACCAAAACAAAGTATTCCTCATACTGAGGTTATCCAATGTTAGTAGTTTACATATAATGATTCAGTAGAAAATAAACAAACACTAAATAAAAACAATTTAACTCTTCAACTCGAACTACTAAATAGCCAATATATAAAGCAGTAACCTAATAGCTTACAGACATTCACTGAGTAAAGACAATTAACCATTATATCAACCATGCCACGTCTAAGCCAATTTTAACTTTGGTATATTCAGTATAAAAAATCATTCTACTCCTGTTTCCTTAATGACATAGATGGGGTCGCGAAGATGAAATAAGTTTATGATAATATATACACTGAATCATCTGCTTAATCACGTGTAGATATATAAATCTTCTTCCCATTAGATTAACATTGGAACTTCAAGGTCCAATGGGGCAAATCCGAGGTAACTTTTGGTAATCCAATTTTCCCTTGCATCCTTGGCCCTCAACTTTAAAATGAGCCATCATATGTTACCCTCTATTTCTTCTAACTCGAGATATTTGGTGGGGACCAACTCGCTTACGGAATTATATAACGGAGAGTAGTAGATAGAAGATAAAGAATTTTATACATAAATTAATAAAAGTAGATGTTGTGATGATTAATTTAAAGTCTGTTTATTTATCCTAAACTTATACACTACAAATTAATCAAGTAGTTTTTGAGATGTATATTCAATGCAACGATTCTCATGCTTACAAATAGTGGGGATTTTATTACACAACACAAATGTTTAAACATTAGAGTCAATATGTTCTGATCTTTACCGTATTCTGCATATGTATTCTCAGAAACCTAAATTAAATTTTTCATCATAAATTCTACAAAAAATAAATATTTACGCTCAAAGTTGAGATTTTTCCAGAAATAAATCCCTATACTGAGGAGCATTGTGATGTGTTTCAGCAAGACTATCGGACGACGGACGTGCCCGTGATGGACCACAACCTAGTGCCTGTGTATCGCATGGGCATCACGGGCAAGTCGGTCAAGGTGGCCGTGGTGGACGACGGCGTGGAGCATGGACACCCCGATCTCGAGCCCAACTTTGTGAGTACACCTATGGGCAGCTGTAGCTTTAGCTTATTGTATTGTACTGCACCTGTAGTGTTACTGTCTTTCAAATACATACCTGGAAATGACGCACTTTTCAATCATAGAAGTATAAAATATTTCACTCTTATATGTGTTCGCTAACTACAAAATTCCTATAGTGGATGTGATATGTAACAGTTGCTTGAAGCGTAAAACTATGTGAACAATAGATCACCCTTTGATTAAAATTCGACAAACGATTCAGTTGATCTGTACTAATATATCGTAAAAATCTATATATTAATAGGCAAGCATGTTTCGTTTCCTCCTTTTTTCTCAGCTTATGTGCATCGTAGGAGAAATCCGCGCATATCGTTAGAAAGGTATAGTCCTGTAGATGAGCAGAATCCTATTCTAATTCCCATTGGACTCCAGGGCTACGCCCCACAGGCATTCAAAGTTCCAATGTTAATCTTATGGAGAAAGGATAATTGATAATTGATGACAGCTGTTGTAAAAACAATTAATAGAAAAACATCAGGAAGAACAGATGTTTCATTTAAAAAATGGTTTTAAATTTCTTGGGTAAAGATCAATTGGAATTTTGATCGAATTTCGATCAGGAGGCAATCTCTAGTATTTAATAATTAAACCATCTGATCTTCTGTTTTGCTATAGCATAATGTTTTATTACAACAGCTGTGTAATGATTCATTCAATACCCTTCTTCCATAAGATTACAGATGACACGGAATATCTTAGCCTCTGGCTTACTCCACTAATAGATTCAAATTGGCAAGCATTTATGTATGCGTTTTTTTATGTATGTGGGGTTAAAGTGAGGAATCTCGTAAAGGGACAGTTTTAACAACGTTTTACGTTTTTTTCGAGGTTTAGAAAATTAATTGTAAATTCCCCATTAAGTAGTAATTTTAATAAAGGTTAACAAAGTAAATTATTCTTTCTTATAAGTGTTTGAAATTCAACTCTTACTTGTATGTTTTTCTTAAAGCCTTTTGCAAGGGAAACTTATAGAAAACCCAACACTGTAAGTACTATAAATCTCTTTGCCAACTGTTAATAGTACAATTCATCAATATTATTTGAAAGGTTTAATGTGTGATGCCAGCTACCCCGGCTGAGCTACGACGTGGGCAAAGACTCGATGGGTTCGAATCCTGACCCTCCTCCGTTCCCTGGAGCCAAGGGCAACTCGCACGGGACCAAATGTGCCGGGGAGATAGCAATGGTGGCCAACAACAAGCTGTGTGGCGTCGGAGTGGCCTACGATTCCAAAGTGGCAGGTCAGCATCACAAGTTAACGGACCATGCAAATTACACTGTCGATTCGAACTATGCAAACAACTAATTTCCCAACAAGCATCAAGCAAGCTCACAATATTTCATTCATTGAAAAAGTAACAAATCGTCAAAGAGTACTTTCGCACAAACGTTGCATGATGAATTACAGATATATAGTCCGTAGATTACTTGGGGATTATATTGCACGGTGGTTACAGATGACGGGAGCATGTAGTAAAACTGCAGTTTTACCTATAGTAAAAGCGTTAGCTTCTGTTTGACTTCTAATATGTCTTAAGTTAACTTACTTGGCTCAACATTTAAATCTAATATAAATTAGTTTATTTCAGTCTTAAGCCACATCCACACTGACTGTGCGCAAGCTTGATCTGTGAACACAAATAACCAACATAGGGCCTACCAACCATATGTTTAATGTTCAATACCAGTAACTACAACTAACAAACAAGAATACTAATAAGGAACGCTACTCGGCAAACTTGTGGAACTATTGTGTGGACGTGTATCTACAGATACACTATTTTAGATTAGACTATTTTGTATAGTCGATATTGCTTTGGAGCCTTTCTAAGAGTTTTTCTTTGAAAATAATCTTATTTCAAAGAAAAAGTCATGTATCTTTAGGTTTTGGCCTTATCATTCTTGCAAGCCTATATTCAAGAAAATAATATAAAATATTTATAACCATGCACTTACATTTACTTAACATTTTCTAAACTGTTAAGTACGTTAAGTTAAATAATCTAATACATCCTTATTGACATAATTTTTAACACAGCTAATAAGAAAGGTGCTCGGGTGCTCATAGACGTCAATATCCAATGTGACGTCATGTCATTCCTTACCAAAAAATTTAAATTTAACTGTTCCAACGTATTTATTTATCTATTGACTATTGGATTCTGTTAATCTGGATATTTATAACTTTTGGTGGTTTTCAATATTTTTTCACTGATCCAGACTCAATAAAATTAATGATAATTAAATTAAAGTATTTTTACTATTGTAATTGCAGGAGTGAAAATACTGGGACACAGGTCGACGGATTATGTGGAAGCCCGAGGTTTGAATTATAAGTTGAACGTGTTTGATATTTACTCCAACTCGTGGGGTCCAGAAGACGACGGCCTGACGATGGAGAAAATTGGACGTTTGGTCTCCAACGCCATCGAGAGAGGCGTCACAGAGGTTTGCCTGTTTAAAGTTACTGTAAATCTTTGGAGGATTGTTTTGGTCATTTTAATATTCAAAGAAATCTTACTCAAGATAAACCATTAATAAAGTACGCATTTCATAAACATTGTTTCACAGTCATGCGTAAACATATTTTACAATCACACATGCAAGCACCATAACCACTCAATACCCCAGCTGATTCTCATCTAAGAGCTTCTTCTTCAGTCTGTATGTAACTCAAGACTCACGATTAGATATGTTTAATCAGTGTTCAGACCAAGTCTGTAGAACACAGGTTTCAGGTCCACTTCCCGCAACCGTCCGGCAAATTTAAATTCCTTAAGATTCTTCGGAACATTCTGATATTTAGGTATTAACCCCTTTCAGCCATATGTTTAGCTACGGTTTATAGCAGATTTTGAGTGACATGTTTTGGCATAAGGTTTCACATTATTTATCTTTTGGTGGAATTTATTAATCTTCCCATTTAAAACCAACTTTAATCACTATTATTATCCAATCTCATTTCAAAATTCAACAAAATATCGAGAGGAACTCACAAATCTTCCTCATAGTTGTGCGAGATAATATTCAAATGTACTATACATTTTAAAGAAATGTTTAGAACAAAAATGATTTAAGTACTGTGTTTTTATGAACTGGTGTGTTTTTAGTGCACGAAAAATTGTGACAATTTCAATTATAATAACAATAATAATGAAAAGATGATATTGTTCAGGGGCGGAATGGCAAGGGAGCTGTGTACGTGTTCTCGGGCGGCAACGGCAGGGACGACGGTGATAACTGCTTCGCCGACGGCCTCATCAACAACCCTTACACCATCCCCATCAGCAGCGTGTCGCAGAATGGCAAGATAGTGTACTACAGCGAGCGCTGCACCGCGATCATGGCTGGTGCTTACTCCAGTGGCAACAAGAACGACGAGAGAGTCGTGAGTAGGACGAATCATGAGTTGTCGCGTATTTACCATTAGGATATTTTGAAACGTCAAGTGATTAACTGTTTTCTCATCTCTTATCTTGGATTGACAAAATTAGAAAAGAATAATGAAAAAAAATCACACGATAAAATTTAACTTCCTTTAAATTTGGTGTTTTTTTATTTACTTTCTTTGTTAATTACATACCTATTCTTTTGAAATATTTGAGTAGGCCTAATTACTCGTGGCATTGACAGGCGTCGATCGATCTGAACGGCGGGTGCACGACTTCCTTCACGGGCACCTCGGCGGCGGCGCCCATCGCCTCCGGCATCATAGCCCTCACGCTGGACGCCAAGTGAGTCAGGCAAATATAGTCCAACTAGTAATTCTTATTCCCCCCCCCCTCCCCCCCACATGTATACAAAAAGATATGTGAGGTAACCTGCATACAAAAGAATGACTAGTCTTTGAGGAGAAGCGAATTATTTCCGAAAACTGTTGTACTATGACATAAAATAATGTTGTTATCTGTTGTTTGTTTATGTAAGAAATAGTAGTTTTCATCACTAGGAACAAAAGTGGCTCTTTTTTATGTGCAATCGTGTTTTAAAAACGAGGTGCAGCCCATTAAAAAAAAAAATCAACTAAGCACCAAAAATACACTTTTGCTTCGAGTGATGAACAACGTTTTTTATCATGAAGTGGAGTTAGACTTTTGATCAATAAAAATATTAAACTATAACTATATACTATAAAGTTGTATTTTCAAGGTTATACTTACAAAGCAAGAAGTAATATATAGTGTTTACATTTCAAATACTTACTAATAATGCTTTTTATAACAAGTAAATTTTGAAATTCTGCATCTCAAAATTAATTAAGAAATGAATAATAATATACTACGCAAACAGCTGACATTTCAGTCCTATTACTGCGGGAAAAATTCCCGCTGATTTTTCAGTCCTATGACAAAAAATGTTTTTGATTGTGTAGAGCACAGTAATCTTTGTGAAAAACTCAAATATTATAAATTTAGTGATTCAGCGGTGTCTTGGATAGGATCATATCTTAACAATCGATTCCAAAGGACAATCATTACTAAGAATAAAATTAAACATTACTCGCACTGGAAAAAAATTTGTTTTGGTGTTCTCCAGGGTTTGATACTGGGTCCATTATTATTTCTGATATATGCCACATAGCAAAAAAGCTTGATTCAAACATGATTCAAGCTTGATTTTTGAGGCTTGAAGGTTTGATTCAAACCTTACCAATCGAGCCTGAAAACTTGATTCAAACTTGATTCAAGGCTCTACAAATAATTTGAAAATCGAGATACTCCCTCTACTTAAGTAGTTAATCTAATTAATTTGTACTTAACTAATTTCTGTTTTAAACTAAATAAATTACACTAACCACGTGATGTATTATTCCACTTTAATTAATGTGTAATATCAGCTGCAGAAGAACAAAAAGACTTAAAAGAGATTTGAACGAGGCTAAAAAATGTATAAAGGCTTGAATAGACACAAGACAAAAACTTACTTAAAAATCGGAACAGTAAAATACACATCCGATAACTTCGGAGTCTGGTAAGAAAGTAATGGCGTCAGCCCGTCTTGTACCAAAAAATCTATACAAAGTCGATGAGAAATTGATCCTCGGGAGCCGCGCACTGCATTGTGGGACAGCGTTGGACAGCTTGTGATTGGTCGGGATATCGTGCCGCGAATCGGTACCGATTCGAGTTCGATTCGCAAACGTGAATTGAGTTTAGTTGGATAATCAAATTCAAGGATTACATTGCAATTAAAGGGAGAGGGAAGTTCAAGCCTTCTTTAACTTTTTGGTGCTTTCGAATCAGAATCGATTAGATGATTAAATTCAAGGCTTACATTGACATCAAAGGGAGAAACAAATTCAAGCCTTGATTATCTTTGGTTATTTAGAATCGGACTCGAATAGATGCTCAAATTCAAGGCTTATGCTGCAATTAAAAATCGAGGAAAAGTCAAGGCTTGATTCAATCTTCCTTGCTATCTGGGATGTTAATGATTTAACTTTAAATGTGTCACCAAACATTGTACTTTACGCTGATGATACATCAGCAATTATAAAATCCAATTCTTCAGAAAATCTTAAATCATTTTTTGAAAAATTATTAATGGAACTCCATAATTGGTTCTCTGCAATTGGATTGCTGCTAAATCATTATAAAACAAATATTGTTAAAATTCAATCAAACAAAAACTTTAATGATGGCCATTTTACTTATCAAGGCAACTCCTTAACTATTAATCCTTCAGTACATTTTTTAGGAATAGAAATCGATTCTCAGCTCAATTGGAAAACTTGTGTTCAAAAACATTAAACGATTAAAAAAAAAGAAAAGATTAAACGCTACCTGTTATCAAATGATTGTCCTTCGTGACATTTTAGATATTAAAATGAGATTTATGATATACTACGGACTTTTTCAACCTATTATAACTTTTGGAATTGAATTTTGGGGTGCATCCTCAAACTCCAAATCAATATTTAACATAAAAATATATATCAAAATAATGACATTTTCATTAAAAAGAAAATAATGTAAATATTTTTTAAGGAATATGGTATTTTAACTATTCCATCTCTTTACATATTTAGGTGCCTTTTGTTCGTTAAAAAAAAATTTTTTTTATCATTCTGCACGAAATCAGCCTGTTTTTTGTTCTCTTAATAGTACCAAAACCGATTCTTTTTTGTCCTAGGACTGAAAAATCATCTGGAGAATTTTTTAGGTCCTAAGACTGAAAAGTCAGCTGTTTGCTAAGTGTATTATTATTGATTTATTAATGTTGAGGAGCAGAATTTTGAAATTCAAACGTTATAAAGAGCATTGTTTGGAAACAACAGAAATGTAAACAATGCTATAACTTACTTTGTAAATATAACCTCGAATATACAACTTTGTAGTTAATATTTTTAACAATAAAAAGTCTAATTTCGCATTATGATAAAAAACGTTGTTCATCACTCGGAGCAAAAGTGTCTTTTTGATGCTTAATAGTTTTTAAAAACTCGGCTGCACCTCGCTTTTAAAACACGATTGTGCACCAAAAAGACCCACTTTTGCTCCTAGTGATGAAAACTACTATTGAAAATCTAGTTAAACAACAACATAAACAAAGGTACATGACAGGATTTAATAATGACTTCCAGTATCCAAGACACCGCTTAACACTTGTTCAAAGGACCCCTCAATATATGGGGCAATACTTTTTAATAAGTTACCAGTATTTTTAAAAAGAAGGTATAATCAAAGACAGCTTCAGAAATAGCTTAAAAATTTTCTTTTAGAACAATCATATTACTCGATAAATGAGTTTTTGGGTGAATAACTTGTATTTTATTTTTTATAATAGCAGTAAAATTGACTGGTCATGCTATTGCTCCTATCATATGCATTCTCTACATACTTTTTGTTTTAATAGTTTTTAAGACAGATATTTTATGTTTAGTTTTTTAGTCTCTAATATCATTACAATACCATCTGTTCTGTACCTGCTACGCTAGTTGTAAAAATAATTTATTTATGGTAATAAAGATGTTCTTATCTTATCTTAAAGAAACGTTTTTGGTACTGTACAATTGATAAAACAAATCTGGCTGATTTTGTGCAAAATGATAAACATGTTTTTAAGTGACAATTATTTAAATGAATTTAAATTAAAATAATGAAAACACGAGGTTAACTTGTTTGGTGAGCACAAAGAATCAACACACATTTGTAATTAAATGTAGTGTAGGAACCTCTAAAACAGGCTTTGCCTTCAGAGGCCCTATTTTTTCTCAGATAGAATATTAGGTTTTGTTGAAAGTTAAGGTATGATTAATGTTTATTATTTTTCTGTATATATGTAAATAATTAGTTCTATGTTATTTATGGTTACAGTGAAGAGTGAAGAAGAATATCCTTAACACTAAATACAGATGCAATTGTAAATTTATTTTTTATGTATGTATTTTGTTGTATCTTTGTTTCTGAGAAAAATAAAACTATTCTTATTCTTATTTGAAAGTGTCTGGTCATCAGGGCAATAGTTCAAATTACAGAAACGCAATCAGGAAAATATCTCACTTAAAAATTTAAAAATCATGCAAACCTATTATTACATTGAAATTTACATTGAAATATTTATTACATTAACCTATTGTTACATTGAAAATCCTAATATTGCTGTGTAATATGTGAGGATCATTGAACTGTTTCAAATTAGGATTTAAAAGTTGAAGGTACACAATTAATTAATAAATAAAAGTTCTTATAACCTCCGCCACGTAACTTGACGAATGAATTTGCACTACTATTCAGTTAAAATTATTGGATAATCAGCTGTTCCATGAAAATTAGCATGTAACATAAGCTCGATGTTTTTGGAAAAGTACCCCCGCCACCCCCCTCGCCCGTCCCAGCTGTTTTTGGCCATTCGTCAACTTATGTGGCGGGACTTATACATCTTAAAATCCACTGAAAATTCCCGTATTCAACAACAAGTTTTTATACAAATAACAAGTGTGTTTCTAAACAAATTTTCAATAAGCTTCAAAGAAAAAACATTTCTACATGATCAATACAAAAGTGAACATTTGCTTAAAGAAAAATTTTACTATAGTGTTAATGAATATCCTGAACATAAAATAAATATAATATTTTACTATTTATAGAAAGAAAACTAAACAAAGCAAAAGTAAAAAAAGTCTAACGACTAGATTTTACAGAAAAATTCTAAATTGTTTTATTTTCTCAGCTATAAGTCCCATGCAATTTGCTAAGCATTATACTTTGTTAAGATTGATTATGGCTTGGAAATAAATCAATTTTGCCAGTTGATACTGGTATCATAAATTGAATTTTAATTTTGAAATAATGATAGCCTTTTGATTATAATAATTCCTGTAACACTTTTCTTGAAACTTAATGTTGAAAAATTGAAATTTCAATCTATATTAATTTCCAAAAATTTAAACTTTTTTATATGTACTTCTTTAAATATGATTTACATTGAAAATAAATACCAACAAACAAATAAATGTTCGTCAGAAAACTGTTCGACGAACATGTTCGGTTAGTGCAAGTATTAGTTGCAGGTAGTACATGTTTAATAGTCAATGTATTAATTCAAATGCAATGTCTGTGCCCAGTCCGAAACTGACAAACCGAGACATATACCACATAATAACGATGGGGGCAGAGGTGGCTCCGGTGGCTAACAACCCCAACATCTGGTACAAGAACGGGAAAGGATTCTGGGTCAGCAACGACTTTGGGTTCGGCCTGCTCAACGCCGAGAACATGGTCAAGCTCGCCAAGACGTGGAAAAACGTCCCCAAGAAGAACACTTGCACTGTTAGCATTGACCTTGAGTAAGCATAAACATGTAATCATTTTGATTTGTTATTAAACAGAATACGGGAACAGAATTAAGAACAGAGTCTATAATTGACTGAAGAGGGAGTGAAAGGGCTCCCCTTGGAACATCATGCAGTGCTTCGCCTAATCTTATTTAGTGACATTACAAACAAAGATACCAATAGTCAATAAAACTTTAAAATAAGCTAAAACTAAATGGGAAATTTTAATTAAATGTTTTAAAACTATACATTAATTTAATCTGTAACTTAGACAATTATAAAGTAATGATATGTTTCATAAAAAATTATGTTTTAGCCTGACACTTCCAATTTTAGGTAACCATTTAAATATTAAGAAGCAATTACCATTCAAGATATTTGCCCACTTTATTTATACTGCCAAACATTTATAGACTAGGCCTACTATTTATATTTTGTATGTAACCATTTATTAAATTTTGCTGTTTTCAACTGTTTAAATTTTGTTGTTTGCAAATCATCTTGTGGTCAGGCCACCAAGTATGATTGTTGCTCATTACCCCCAGTAGGTATACATAATAATAATTGTGTAATAATAATAACACCCCCATTATGATCAAGATCAAAGCACCATTTTTATCAAATTTTATCTCCATGCTTAAAATTATATGCAGGTTATAACATGGTCATGTGTGCTTGGAATATCATGTTTCCTTGAGGTTGAGAGTCAGTCTATTGTCTAGTTGTATTGTTCCCTAGATTTTTTTTATTTTGGCTGTATTTACCCCCCTGGCATTTTCTTAATGTCTCGACGGGAAACGGTCCAAACCCCAGTCTTGTTACTATCTAACCTCGACCAGTTGTTAGAAAGCATCATTAATTAATAGCTCAATGACAAATGGCAACTCGGTCTAGAATCAAACCTTTAAAAAGCTACTAATTTTTCTTAGAATCGAACTGGCAAACTTTGGATTCAAAGGTTTTAACTTTAACTTTTTTATTCAATTATTTTTGTTTTGTTTATCCTTAATTGGGGGAAGAGGCATCTTAATGTTAATAAGAAAAATGAATTATATTCCAGTTAAAGGGTGTTAGGAAACTATAACCACTCAGCTACCCATCCATGCATTTTCGTTATCATCAGTAACCTTAAAATGAAATGAATATAAATACATTAAAATAATAACATTTAAATGGATATATGACCACTAAATTTAGTTAAAATATTGAGTGCTTGAGGGCCGAGCATTTGCTCGGTAAACTTGTACAATTATTTTACAGTAATAAAGTAAAATTCTCATAAGGTATTCCTACGATCCCATGTCCAAATAAGCTTGTTTCTTCTCAAGATGAACTTTATCGCTTTGCCCACACACCCTTCAGGATGTTTCAATGTACGATTAAAGTTGCTGCACTGCACCTTAGTATTAGTTTGCTGAACTACATGTTGAATCTATAACACGGCTTTACCGGTACTTCATCAGTTATCAGCTGATTTTACTATTGTTAAACATTCTTTTGGTTTTATAATAAATTGCACTGCTTCAACAAATTACTATTTTAAAAATTCTTTTACTTTATTTTTATTAATATAAACAATTATAATCATCACTTTACAATGCGATTAAAAACTTAAAAATATTTTTAATGTAATACGGTATTATTTGGTAATTCATAGCATCGGCTACAAAGCAAAACCACATGTTTGTACTTGAACAAGTGATGTGTACTTTGACAGTTCAGAGTTTCTTTGTTTTGATTTTAAACACCATAAGATCAATGTTCAAATTTTTTGAATTTAAATGGAAAATTATTACAAAATAAAATTTTTCCTATCAAAGCAAACTCTACATATATTATTTTTACCCCAGAACTAATTTATTTGCAAAGTTTGGAGAAAATTGTCAGAGCCGTTTTCGAGATCAGTGTGCATACCTTGCTCGTATTAGAGTATAGAATAAGTTAAGAGTTTGATATTGCCAGAATGTTGATGAAGATTGAAATCAATTTCAGAGAACCCGAATATTTCACAGTGGGAGAGGCGACCGAAACAGAGTTCCAGACAGAAGGTTGCCAAAGCACAGAGAAGGATGCTGTGAGATATCTGGAACAGATTGTGGTCACTAGCAACGTCCAATATCCCTACAGAGGAGCCATTGAAATAAAACTCACTTCGCCGGCAGGTACACCCATCCCGGTCGGGTCATATTGAACAAATGTATCATGCTGCAGCACCCAGAACAGCCGTTTTCTGGCCTGTAAATTTCTGGACCAACATAACTTCCCATTGCTAAAGAAACGAAAAATATTATGTTTAAGACTAATAGACTACGCTGTCAATATTTTCAAGAAACTCTGTGACCAAAAAAAGTTTTTGATACAGCACAATTTTTATAATAATTCACATACTGTACGTAATAAATCTGAAATATTACTTGTCATTTGTGTTGGGCTATCAGCTTGTTTAAAAATAAAGTCTTTTTTTAATCATTATGATTTTGACTAAAATGAATGAAGGAATATCGCAAAATAATTTAAGAAATCCTGTTTTATGTATTGTAGGATCACATAGTAAAAAGAGTACTCATTAAAAACAAGGAACAATTTGAAAAAGTCTCGCATTTTTAAATAATAGTATTTGTCTTATCAGAGTGTCTGACAAAATGTTATAACTTCCACAACAAACAAGAACTAATTGGATAGAACAGTACATTAAAATGTACTAATAGAAGTTCAAAATTAATTGCACCTCAAATCTTTTCACTGTCTTAATCAGGTGCTGTGATAATTTATTTTTATGAAAGGGGGAAAATGCAAAGAGTCCTTGAGATAGGACAGTACAAAAGTAATTTTGAACTCCTTTTAATCGTTTTAGGAACAAAGAGCACTATTGTGGAGCCCCGGCCCAAAGACTACAACAAAGATGGGTTGAAGGACTGGAGCATAAAATCCTACCATAACTGGGGAGAAGATCCCAAGGGTGTCTGGAAAATCGAGGTCACTGCAGTTGTGAGTGTCTCAACCACTGGACTACTTTCAGCCATATTTAGTCTAACTGAAAATACATATCTTAATTAGCATTATCTCTGTTCTAAAAATGTATCTATCTTCTTATTTCTATAAGGGTTTCGTCTGTTACGTCCCTTTTTCTCTCGACCTACTGAACAGTTTTTTAAGATTGAGGTGTCATTTTAAAGCTTAGGATATAGCGCAGTGACGAATTGTAATTAAAAAGGTCATATCATTTCGGGCTTCGCCCCCCTCACCTTTGATTTATTTTTAGAGGGCGCTTTAAAATGTTGACCAACTTTTATTGCAAGTTCTTTAATGTCAATTGTAATTTAACAGCTGATTACCTTCAGATGAATTTTAAACGCCAGATAGTAAACAAAAATATATCTCTGTCACTTCATAATCAACATTCACGTACTGTAGGTGAGTTTCACTCATACAGAATCATAAAATGCACAATTTGCGCACGGGCCACCTCGTGTTCATTGTTTTCTTATCGTGTAGTAATCTTTTAAATATTGTCAACAACTTATATACACACCTGTTCTATTAAAAAAAACGAGGTGGTGGACCATCTGTGGTTTCATTACTCCAAGCCTACTTGACCGATTTATCCGTAGCTAGAGTACTTGTTGCTCGTAATCAAGCAATTTATTTTGATATAATATAAAAGTTACATTTAGTTCTAAATCAATGACATCCGACCAATCCAATATTGTGGATATCAGTAATCACCAAAAGTTACACGTATGTACAGCTGTACATTAACGAATGTTCAAAATGCTCAATCCAATCCCAATGTTATTCTAATGGGAAAATTTCTAATTTAATTTGTTGATTAATTTTTGGCGGAAACAACTACAGACCAAGCCCTATCCAACAACACCAAAAACTTGAAAGTCAGTTGAGAATTGTAGGAGTTCTCTTAACAAAAAAGCCTTAGTGTATTAAATAAGTATAGAATTGGCACAAAGGTTGTCAACTAGCCCAGGGTATCGGTAGGCCTACGACAGTTTGGGAATATCCATCAGAGCTTTGCCTCACTATATTAACAGTTACTTTGATATTTTCCATGGATAGAGGACTTTTACTAAACATCGGAAGTCATATAGATCGGATAGATGATAGTTAGACAAATATACGACTGAATGCAACATTAATATAACAATAGGATGTCTTTAACAGAACTCAGTTTAGACGAGAAAGCAACAAAAATGAGCTATCTTCGGAACAAAGAAAAGATCTCACCATCAGTTCAAGTGATCAGAGAACATAAAGCTAGCCCTAATATTATCAGTTACGTCAAATCAAATTAGCTTTCTTTGACAAAACACAGGTACGGTATTCAGTTTGTTTTAATAACCTTATAACTCATTCAAAAATTTTAAATTATTTCCCATGTTACAATATTTGTTATTATATGTAATCCATTTTTTCCTTGCAGCCTATAGAGAACGTTCCGAAGTTTGGAGGATATGTTAAAGGATTTACAATAACATTCCATGGTACAGCCTTAAAGCCTGCACATTATGACAGTCTACCAAGGAAGTATGCAGCTTTCCGACTGCCGGATGGTAAAACTAGCGAGGTAAAAAAGAATTAGATTGTTAAATAAATTTATATTGCATGAACTGTTTTAATTTTCACGCTTTTCTTTATTCCTGTCTCTACCCAGAACTGCAGATAAAATAATAAACTACACTACAATTCCCCCCTCCTGCTCTTTACCCATTTCGCTTTTTAGTATCAGTGTTAAGATTATTATCATGCTAATTTGTACTTAAGAAAAGTCTGATGATGGGGGAACCTGAGCTCAACAAGATTAAACTCATTCCTTCAGGCAATTCCTGAAAGAAAATATCCATGGGAAGGCCACACTTAAATGAAAACACTTTGGCATTGAGAATTTATATTGTTTGTCCAGTGACCTTGTCGTCAAAAAGAAGGTTGAGTGTGTTACTGAATTTATGATTTTTAGCACAGTTGATTAGTTTAGAATTTTGGCCTGATGATTGATAAAATTTTTCGCACTCTGTTGACAAACGTATCATGGTCTAAAATTGAGAAAACCTTAAAATATCGACACTCTTTTAATTTTATTTTCACCAAGAAGAACTTTTTTTTACAAAAAGAGGTGTCTATAGCACAATTAAACAACATTAAAACTCCCTACAGTTTAAGATCTAATCATTAAAATACGCTCAATCGTTTTATAATTACACTAATTCAAAGTTCAGTAATTTTTCAGTTATCAGAAAATTTGCTTTTCGAAGAAATTTTTTTTATATAATAATATGGCATCCTTAAAGTTTTTAGGTACAGTACACTCTCGTTCATCGGACTCGGCGACATCGGAACTCCGCTTCATCGGAACTGAAAATCTGGATATTATTAATTTTTTTTCTTACGAAATAAATAATTTTTCCGTTTTAGCGCCTTTAATTTCCATTCGTTCTATCCGCACAACAGTGAAGTATGACATTTTGCATCAAAAGTCATCAGGCGTTTTCCATAATCTGTACCCATCGATGTGATTTACGAGGCCGTGGAGTATTCGCACAAAAATAGAAAGAGGAAGGGGGCAGGAAGTGAACGCTTCCTCCGCGTCGACCGCTTCCCAAACTGTCATTCAGTCTCTCGCGTCACGAAACTGCACCTGTGTTACGTGGAAGTCAGTTGACTGCTGGAATATGAGAATAAAGATTTTGGATCTTTATTTCCTGCGTTGTTTTTATTCCTATAGGTTCATTGTTACCATGTTCAAAGTTTGAGTGCCTTATTTTCATAAAATCTCTTGTGTTATGTTAAAACAAGAGTGAATACAATCTTAGATAGATCACCGTACGGGCGGAAATGGTGACTCATGACGGACTTCGCTTTATCGGAATTTTTTGACATCCCAACCGGCCGTCCGCCACATTAGTTCCGATGAACGAGAGTGTACTGTATATTAATTAATCCACAATTAAATTGGCAAGATCACATATACCATATTTTAAGAAAAATTTATATACATCATTCGCTGTCTTCGAGGGAACGTAAAAGAAGATGTACTGGCAATGGCATACTATGCTTATTTTCACTCCCACCTCACATATGGAACTCCTGCTTGGGGAAACACGCAATGGCAAAACAAGTTTTCATCAAACAAAAACAGGGGGTAAGAATTCTATGTGGTGTAAATAAAAGAAGTCACTGTAAAACCTTTATTTCAAAAACTTAAAATTTTAACATTGCCTGCTCTATATATATTACATATGATTTTGAATGTGAAAAAAATTCAATATTTCTCAAAAAATTTAGACTGTCATTTTCATTTAACAAGTTATAATTCCAAATTAAACTCTGAACTATGTAAATTTTCTTCAAGTAAAAAAAAACACCAATCAAATGGAAATGGAAATAAAAATATTTAATATTTGCCACAAAGTTTTAGCAAATTACATGAAAAAAATTGAAGAAGGAAATATAAGATACTAATGTCTTGTAGGGGCAAAGGCCCCTAAAAATCAAAATAGTGATATTGTCTCCAAAAATAAGTTTCAATTTATCACCTCCTTGCAGTATTACTGGATTTTTTTTCAAGCTCTAGTGTGAATTTCCACGTTTGGGTTTTCTAATAAAATATTTCCTCATCTTGACAAAACTTTTTGGTGATATCAAATCTGTTATTTATAAATAGATTTCCCCTGTATTAAAATACAGTAGTCTATTTAGTGGAGAAAAGGAAAATGATTGCACTATTATACTACCGAACACGGTAAAAATAGTTTTAACCTTAAACTTGTTCATGATGAGTGTGTAACTCAAGTTAATAAAATAGTTCAATACAACATAAGCCCCCATAATACTATAAACTCCTTCACCCTGGACCCCTGTGCTCCCCATTCCCTCACACTCGCTGTGACCCCATGCCTCCCGTGCCCCCGTTCACCCCTCCTGACCCGTGTTTCCTGTACCCCCTATGCCCCCGGGGCCCAAGTAACCCCCTTGCTCTCGTACCCTCTTGCCCAATCAATTCTCTGTGCCCCCCATTCTACCGTGTTAACATGCCCGCAGTTCTTTCCCATGGCCCCCGTGCCCTCTATGTTCCTCATTCCTCCCTAATTCCCGCACATGCCCAACCACTTTCCGTGCCAACGTCGTCTCTAGTACCCCTTTTGCCCCCATTCCCATGCCCCCATCCCCCGTACTCCATGCCCACCATTCCTCCCCATACCCTCTATATCCCCATGCCTCCCTAACCCCAGTATCCCCGACAATCCTCGTGCCCCCATGCCCCTGCACCCATGGTACTCCAGCATTTTTACCCATTCTACCCTTTTCCCCCATAGTCCCCATGCTCTCAATGTTCCCCAAGCCTTCCCCGTGCTCCGATGCCCATCCATTCCATTGACGCCCCTATTGCTCCTTGTGCATCCACACCCACCGCCGCACTTGCCCCAATGCATCCCCATGCCTCCCCAGAGTGCCCCGTATGCCCCCGCACCCCATACCCTCATGTTCCCATGTCGTCATGCTCGACGTTCCTCCCTGTGCCCCTATGTTCCCCATGCCTCCAAAGTGCCCCTCAAGCCCCTTTGTCTCCAGTGCCACCAACACCCCATGTATCCCCGAGCCCCCTGTGCTCCCCATGGTCCCGTGCTGCCATTCCCGCCGTCCCTCTCCTTACCTCCGTGACCTCCCGTCACCAGTCGTGCCCCCTATTTTCCCCATGTCTCCCCCGTGCCCCGATGCCCTTTAGTAGTGTGTTTTGGTTACTTCTGGACCGGAAGTCGTGCCAGCTGCCCGAGCAGCTGCTCGAGCAGATGGCGTCAGATGCTGGGGTGCAGATGGCGAGAGCATATGCCCTGAATTTGAAGTAGAATTGGGCATGAATTAAGAGTTAATTTAAAACTGAAATTTAACAGTTATAACTGGGGCTTGGAAAGTATGTCAAGGTCATCCAGAGTAAGTTTTAAAAAAGCCTATCCAACTACCACCAGAAATAGTTGAAAGTTGAACTAGTTGGTGATAGTGGGATAAGTTGAAGTAACTTTTGAATTTTATTTGTGAACATACAATTAATGTGCAACAGCAGAGTTTAAACAAGTTGAACTTTTGTGATGAACTACAGAGTTGTAAATGCAAACACCAACGACGATGAGAAGGTAAACGCAGAGTCCCCAGATGATGTATTTGAAAAGCTTGAACAAACGTAACATTTCGAATTGGTTTTCCCGTTCCATTTCCAATCGTTTAATTTCCAATTTCAATTTATCCTCTTCCATTCTAGTTATGAAGGGAACTTCATCCATCATATCCATCATGATTGTGTTAGTGTTTGAAATTTTAAAACAAGTGATGTTGATAGTTCAGAAGTCGAAGACGGAATGAGAAGTGAAAGGGAGAAATGTTAGTTAAATAAAGAAGTGGTGGGGGGAAGAATGAATTACAAAGAAGTGGTGGGGGAAAGACGTTGCTCTTCATTATTACCATCAGTAGTGTCAGATGGTGCAGGAGTTAGATTTAGTAAACTGTCTTCGTCCAAACTTTCAACCTTATCACAAATAGGACAATCGTATGTTATTTCCAAATTCATTTTGATGGTTGTAAAATTATCTACAAGTTCTTGTAAAATATTAAAAATGTCTTGTAACTCTTCTTTAGAGTTTATTTCAAAACTAGAATTCATTCGGGCCAATGGAGAGTTGTTCATTATTGGAGAGTCGGTGATGGAATGAGGATCGGCGCATAGGGAGGGGGCTTATATAATGGTGACCTTGAGCAGGCGTCTAGGGAGGGGGGCTGTCTAGGGAGGGGGCTTTTATATGGGGAACCTTGAGCTTATGATTGAATAAAATGTTTAGTTCTTCTTCTTCGTCTTTTAATTCAATTATTTGAACCGAAGTAGTTGTTTCATCCTCTTCACTTGATGAAGAAAACAATTCACCAGGATTTAAATATTGAACTACAATTCTGAACCATCTTATAGGATATTCGTCAATGATAGAAAGTAAGTTTTGAAACAATTCTTCCATCTCCTCCCTGTCAGTTATTATATGTTCAAACTTGATAAATTTGTTTTCCATGTTGTTAGTTAGAGTGTTGGAAGTGGAATGATTTAATATTATATAAAAATTAGAACTAGTGGTGGGGGAAATCTCAAGGTCATCCAAATGAAGTTTTAAAAAAGAGTGTAAAACTGAAATTACACATTTGATGGTTCTACAGGATCGGAATACCAATCTGACCTGTATTTACATCTTTTTATCATATGTGTACAAAAATCATCTTGATGAGAATTGGTGCGTTGACAATGAGCAAGATCGAGAGGGTGAAATTTGAAACATCTTTGAGGACAACATGTATGAAAATATCTTGATTTGTAAAGTTTCAAAGTTCGCAATTCCGGTGGCGGTAGTTGTTTTGTTTTGCATTTGCAGTAACAAGATCCGAAGAATTCGCATTTAGTACAAGCTAACCCATCCACCATCATTGGCCCTAAATCTGTACATTGTTGTTCACAACAGTAACGAGGTTTGTACTTGTATTTTTGCTCTTCCATGTTGACGCTGCGGAGTCCAGTGAAAGAATAAGAGTGTATAGTGTTAAATAGCGAGTTTTATGTACTGTGAAAAGTGGTGGGGGTAATTTCAAGGTCATCCAAATGGAGTTTTAAAAAATTATACCTTACAAGTGTAAGGATTATTAAAATTTAGGAAGTTTGTTTCTCTTTGTTTTCTTCAGACTTTTTATCTTTCTCAGCTTTAGCCATAGCAACTAGTTCTTCTATTGATAGTGGATGTACCTCAGGAAATTTTAAAATTAATTTAGCTTGGTATCCTTCTTTAGCTAATACATCTATATCTTTAGTCATTTGTTCAACAGTGTTGTAATCTTTTCCATAGATTTTTCCATCAAGTTGAATCATCATTCTGTACAACATTTTCTTAAATAGGTCTTGTCGTGGTGAGAGCTAAGAAGCGAATGATTATTTATACAAGTATCACATCCTTTTTATTAACTCACATTGATCACGTGATTCTTTAGTTGTAGCTTTGTCTGTCAAAAGTTATTCAACATTGGTAATACTTTTGGAACTTGATGTTATGTTGACCAGTTGGCGATGAAGAAGTTGTAGGTTGTGTAGAAATAAATATTTCATCATCGCAATATTTTGTTTTAGTGAACATCCTTGTATTAGTAGCACTAACATCAACAGTTAAGTGATAACCACCGGTAAGTAAAACTCGCATTTCGTTGGTTAAATCTTCGAGTTGTTCAAAAGTTGTTATGGTGTTAGTATCGTAAGATGCACACTTGACCTTTAGGGACATGTTGCAGTTTTATATTCAGGGATTAAGAGCGAGATGTGTACGGTATGAAAGGTAGCAGTAGACTGATGAATTTTGCAAGTACATTTCCCCTTTTATAATTATACAGAATTGGGTCAAGGTCATCCCGTGGAATTTTTAAAAAAGCAACATATTGTAATGTACAAAGACATTACAATATGTTGCTTTTTTTATTTTTATTTTTTTTTGTTTTATATCATATTTATTGAAAAAACAAATACAAAGAAATATTTACAATGTTATGTACAAATTAATCAGTAGTAGGTGTTACATGAATTGTAAGTTCAGTAGAGTTGTTTCCACTGGGTCCATGTGATACCAAATAGAGTGCGCCGGGTTGAATTATACGAAGATCTTCATTTTGAAGTAGTTGTACGAAGCGCTTTGGTAAGAAGATCTGAAATTTTGCTTCATCACCAATTGTATAAGGTGCCTCGCTCAAAGTGCAATTTATAGCATCACCTACTGAAGTTTCCATTTTCTTAATAGTATGAATGATGTAGTGTTTTTCTTCTTTTAGTTCAGAACATTTCTTCGTAGGTAGAATTGATGATTTAGAATGAGCGTTGAACTGATCAACTAAACTTTGAAGTAAGTTCTGTGATGCCATATTGATGTTGTTGTTAATCTTCTTGTTAATAAGAATGTCCGTCGGAGATGTTGTCTCTTCGGAAGTTTGAGTAATACTCATGCTGTGTCATGGTAGCGCTCTCACTTTTATAATCGACACTACCCCCACCAGTTTGTTGAAGGAAATTATTCAAGCGGTAGGCATTCTTTAAAGCGCACTGTGACCTTCGATGTTTAAAACTTTTTGATGAAATACAAAGTTCGTTGAAGTAGCATTGGAAATCTTTATCAATAATTGCATTAATCACTTCGTTGCTTGTAAATGATTGTATCCAATTTGCTTTTTCCAATCCCCTTGTGTAGATAATTTTAAACTCTTTGCAATAATGATTCATAATGTGCGGCATCATGTTATAATTAATGAAACCTTCATCCCATCTTAAGTTATGAAAATGTTTGTTCAACCATTTGTTTGTAACTTTCGCTTTAGTTGTTAGTCTATTAAATGGTACTGGAGGTTTAAACAAATAATGATAAACTACTGATGTGTTCATGTGCAAGATTACTAATTCTTTAATAATAAAATTACCATCATTTCCTCGAAAAGCTTGAAATTCAATTATACCTCTTTTAACTTCCATTATATGTGGCGCATTAGAAAACGAAACCCGTTTATTCATGATGAAGTCTTACTAACAACTGACTTAAAAATTGAATGAGCCGATGTTTATAACAGACAAGATTGTTCTTCTTCTTTCACTTCTTGTGCCACTTCATCAATATTAAAATTGGTGTGATAGTTGTTTAATTGTCTCCACCTTTCAACTTCTTGAGGTATTCTATTAAAGATTGAAGTATCCACGGGACCGTATAAAATTGGAACAAAAGGTTTTTTGTCCAATGTATCAATTAGATAGTCTTTAATTATTGCACTTGAAAATATTAGTTGTTTCAAATATCTGGTGACGGGACCGGTAGTACAACTTAAAGTGTAAAATTCTTCTTTAGTGAAATATAATTTAACATTATGTGTGGTTAAATCTCTGAAGCGAACAATTTGTCCTCCACGATGTTTTACTATATCAACTTCAATATTTGATTCCAATAAACTTAATCTTGTTCTTCTTCCAAATGTGTTGTTACTTAAATAGCACTCCAAAAGATGTAAATGTTTCATGAGAGATTCCCAAGTAGTTTCACTGAAAGTAACCATTTTGTTTCCATGATTTAAAATAACAATTGGTGAATAATCCATTGATTTTAAAATTCCAACTGATATACTTTTTGTCATGCATGAAGAAATTGGGTAGATAATCCGAAGAAATACTTCTGTTAAAATATTGGTTGTAATGTTAACTTCAACCTTCTTCCTTTTTACTTCTTTTTCAGCTTTTTCTTCTTCTCTCTTCTTATGTTTGTTGAATTTTAGGAACTCGTCCATTTCTCGTTCAACTTGTTTTTCTATATCTGAACTATTATCATCCATTAGAGGTGTATTTTCTTCTCCGTTAGTAGAATTCATCTTGCGAATGATGTTTCCCATACGACGGTTGAAGATAGAATGAAGTTTCTACTAATTATTTTCTCGCTTTTATATTTTTCGTAAAATCCTTGAAATTTATACAATTACATAATTGTTTGTTTTCAACTTGTCTTTCACAAATGAAATTCTAACCTCAAAAATTAAAGCAGATAATTCTAACCTCAAAAATTTGCAGTTGTTATACAATTCTTCTTAAAGTACATTCTTCACAATTCCGGTCAGCGGTGTGTAAGTAACTATTTTATCATGTAGAATTAGACAGTATGCCGAAGTTCCATCCGCTACTGGTTCTTCAAATTCCATTTCAATTTTTATATCCACACTTGATGATTTTACCGATTCATTTTGTTTTGAACAATCGATTACAATTATTGGAGCCTTGGAATAATACTGGTCAGGTGATAATAGTGGTGTATTAGTCTTTCCATAATATGACGATTGAAATCTTGCATACATATCGTATAAAATGGAAAAACGTTTTTTGCTGAACATGACATTCAAATTGTCATAGGGAAAGAATTGAGAGTTTAGGAAAACTTTACAATTCTTTATTTTACAGTGATCAAATTGACCAGCATTTGCAGTGATAACATCTTTTCGCTTAGTTTGAAAACCGAGTGTTATGTACCTTGCTCGTTCCAAGTAAGTTGATGTCTTGACGGTCCATGTTTGTCTTTCTGTCTGAGGTAGTGTAGGGTATTCATGAAATTCCCAACTTCGGAATGGCATCACAATATCACGGTCAGATTTTAACTTTCTCAATAATAGGATTCTATGTTCATCGGCCAATCTTACATGAGGTACTCTCCAAACAACTTTATCCAACTGTAGTTGCCATTCCAGTTTATCTTCCGTAGTTGCAGGGTCTGCAAGTATTAAGTCCTTATTAGTTGAAGATCTGAGTAATACTAATTCTTGTTTGACATTTATTATTACCCGTTTGTAATCTTCAGCGAATCCCAAAAGCAATCGTAAAGGTACATGAAAATCAAAGTGACCGTTGGAAGCTGGTGTTATAGTGTCTTTATCGGGGGCAACCCATCCGGCAGTGACTATTGAATTCTTCTCATGCGGTGTTAATGATGTTAATCCTTTCAATGTCGTTGTTAAACCAACCTTTTTTGTTGAATCAACCGTCACCCCTGATATTTCATATCTTATTTCATCAAAAAGATATGCCATCGGGTTATTTATAAAAGGAACTGTTGAAGCAGTTTTTCCATCCAATTTTAATACCTGTCCTTCGATGTACAAGTAACTTTCACACGGTAAAGTGTAAATATCTTGTTGTTGAATGGGGATCCTTATTTCATCGTTATTGTTTAATTTTGATGAAGTGTAAGGGTTGTGCGTGTGATATTCCTTCTCCCATAGTGTTTCGTCGAACGTTGGTCCTTGAGATATATCCAGGATATCCATCGCTGTTAAGTTTCAATCCAATCTTCTGTAGAAAACGAATGTTTTCCGATGTTAACTCTTCCAATGTCGAGGAGCTACTGAGCTCCCGACTCTTCCGTTGCGGTTTAAATGATAATCCCATGTTGACTTTTATGTTGCTGCTCTGATGTGTATCCGTATAGTAATTGTTTCTCCTCTAAAGTCAACACTATGACCGTCTTGATCCAATATGTTCAGTACGATGTCTGAAATGAAACTGGTGTTTAACGGTAGGTATATCAAGTTTTGTGGCTTCTCAACAATTTTAAAACCGGGAGCCACTGTTGGATAAAATGTATGTAAAATATGTTGATTAACTCCATCTCTATACGATCCGTGTATAATGTTGCACGTGACATCAATACTATTTACTTTCAATATTGTTACAGTTGAATCACCCGAATGAGTAGTTCCAGGAGTTAAGATTTTCTTTTTTGTATCTGTAAATCCAAGTAAACTGCCAATCGACTGTTCCAAGCTGACATCAATATAATATTTCGAAGTTATTTCTGCTTTTAAAGTATTATTGTTTCCTTTAACGGTGATATTGTCTTCTCCGAGTTGTTTCTGTAATAATTGGTTTATGTCATCAATTTCATATGCTCCAGTAGGAAATGTAATTATTTTCAATTCTGAGTATTTTCCTGCAGCATCCTTAGTTTCATAATAATGTAGTAAATTGTTTTTTCCTTCTGTAACATTAGGAATTGAATTGTAGGTAGTCAAATCAAGTAATGCCGCTTCCCATAATCTTTCCTTGGATAGACGCAATGCTGGGAACAGCGTACTTTTTAATGTGGATGAATTTCCACTCAGTGACACTGTATACGATGACATCTTAAAGCTGACTGACACTCTTCGCTAGAAACTCCAAACATAAATGCCCACATATTTCAGTATTGTTAGGTTGTTCTCTTTTGTAATTATAAAAAATGTTTTTGGAGTTTCGAAAATAATGTTGCAGTTCTTTTGGCGGTGGTAGATTGCCAAAACTGTCAAAGTAGTAAATGGTTTGTCCGAGTTTTTTATAGCATACCCAATGAGTGCCTGGACCATAGGTGGAATCCAAATTTACTATTCCAGTTTCATTTTTCCATATTTTAGTTGGTAATGCATCTTTCATAAAAACTCCTCGAAAGAATGGTATTTTCAAACATTTTACATAATCATTTAACTGATGATTTGTTAAGGCTTTATTTGGAATTATCAATTGATTCTTCTTATTTAGTACACACGGTATGGTCTTAGGTATAAACCTGCTCCGTTTTTTACCATTTGCCAAACAGAAGTCTTCTTTACACTTGCCTTATGAGTTCTACGACGTCCTTTTTTAATGTTTCCACCTCTTTTGAGAGCGCCTCTCTTTGCAGGTCTTCCTCTGCGACGTCTTCCACCACCTAACTTTGCTTTTGTCTTCATGGCTGTAGTTACTGCCCAAGCTGCTGCTTTTTCTGCAATATTTGCGTCACTTGATTTTACTCTTTGCCAAGCTTTCTCCGCTAGAATTTTATCTGCTATTGATCTATTTGTTGAATCTTTATACTTTGAATATGCTATATCGTGTTCTTTGCAAGCTTGATCTAATTTATTAATTCCAGGATCTCCTCTTGCTAAACGTTTTGCCAACTTAGTTCCAGGTCCACAATATTGATAACCTCCGGGCAGATGTAATTCGTATGGTAAAGCGTCTATCGTTCGATTTACAACAGCACCAACTGGAATCCGTCTGAGCAGGGATAATGCAGCTGATGTTATACCACGTCCTCTCTTGCCGCTGTCTTGACGATGACTGAGCGATACGGTCTTCATTATGTTGTCTTATATAACTGGTGTGTTTACTCTACGAGATACTTTACATAAATGAATAACTTGTGCAAAATCTTTTATATTTAAAGACTTAGTTATTCAAATTAATTATATACTGATTTATGATTCTATTTTTAATCCAAGCTTCTCGTTCATCGGGTTGAATCACCACATGATTCGTTGTACTAGCTATATGATTGTGGGTATCAATAAGTAAATTACCCACTATTCTTATTAAACAATCTAAAGTTACAGCATCTTTTGGATGTTGAGGATCTTGTAACTGCATAATACGTTTATCATTACACGTGTAAGCGGTTAAATCACTTTTTGATGTTGTTATGACTTGTCCAATAGTAGCAGCATCATTTGAATCTTCACCTGGTAAAATATTAATTATTTTCTTCATCTTTGCATCATATTTGGTCCCAAAGTGTTTATCCCAAGTTATTGTTTGTCTCAATGTAACACAATCATCATCTCCATAACCAGGATAAATATTTTTTATTCTTCTATTACGACCATCGTATGTATCTAATCTACCACCACTTGCAATTAATGTTTGCACCATAAGAGGTACATCTGAATCTTTTATACCAAATCTTCCATTTGTTATTGTTTTATGTCCTGCATCCCATTCATCATTATTTCCTTGCATTAAATCAAACTTTTTATTTCCATGTATAAATTTATCTCCCCGCTTTAACACGGCATCTTCATGTTTTACAAAATTTGATGTTTCTTTTTTTAATTCTTTGGATAATTGCTCCATAGTAACAGCATCTTTTGGTTGAGAACCAAACTTTACATTTGTCAATGTTTTTCCATGACAATCGATTCCATCAGCATCTTGTAAAATACAGTTGTCCTTGATGTATTTTAGGTTTACAGCATCACCGTCTTCTTTTGGGTATCCAATGTCATTTATAATAAATTTATAAAAAGAAAATCCATGTTCAGTTTTTTCAGGTATTATAGAATGTAAATATTCTTTATTAACTGAATCTTTATCATTTTTGGGATTTCCCACGTTGGTTATTCTATAATTTCCAGCATTATACGTTTGTCCATCTTTTAAGTTATTACCCCATTGCAATTTTAAAGTATTTAAAAGTTCAGATTATAAGTACTCTTTAGTAATTGCATCAGAACCTTCAGTTGGTTTACCAACATTAATTAATCTATGTGATTTAACATCGTAAGTATTCTTATGTAATTTTAATGATGTTGAAGTAGCTTCTTTTACTGTCTTCAAATTTGCTCCATCAGTATCTTCTTCTGGATCTTTAACTAGTTTTAAACGTTTATTACTTATGCTATAGTCTCCTTCAGGTGTTTGCGGTAATCCACTTCTTTTTCTGTCTTCTCCAACTTGCACTCCTAAGGCGGAGTACCGTCCGAACTTGTCGACGCTCATGTTAGAACTGATACGTCTTATGCTTGCACCTCTTTTATATCCACGGACAATTATACGACTATACCGCGATTCCTAAGTTCATCAACTAGAGCCACCCATTCATTATTCAAACCTGTATGACCGGCTTCCATGGCTTCATGCAATAGTCTCATTCTATCAACCAATTTATTGATATCGTTGTAGTAAATCACATTCGTATTGTATAGATTTTTCATCAATCCTTTACCAGATGTTGAAGTATCTCCTTTACTCTTTTTACCATGTTGTTCAAGAAGTGATAAATCCATAAGTGATAAAGATTTTCTTTTCAGTGGTTGTCTCACCGCTGGTGCAGTACGTAATGTTGGCAATTTTCGTGGAGGAAACAACTTTTTTATAACGATGTTATATTTTGTTGCACGTGAACGATTAATCATTGCATCCTTTACGTAGTTTCTTTTATGAGCGTTAGTATTTTGGAGAATCTCCTTAAAAACATTTAAATCTTTGGATGAATATCTTAGTGGTATGTTTTTAAAAATTAATTCATATAATCCTTTTGTTCCTTTATATCTATGCTCACCAATAATGATGTAATCGTCTTGTGTTATTTCAAGCTTTGAATCGCCAATCTTCAATTCATTCCCATCAATTCTTGCTCCGTATACGTGTGATCTACTCAAATTCGGGTTTGATTTCATATCATGTAGCATTTTCATTATATATTTTCTTCCAAGAGGTCCATGTTGTAATATATCGCTACTCAATTGAGTTAAATTTGGAATAGATTGTTCAGCTTCAGGTATTGGCTGTTCTTCTTCCTTTTCAACAATTGGTTCTTCTTCTTTTGTTTCTTCTTGCTCACTAGCACTTGTATATGAATCATCATCTTCTTCTTTTTTTAATGCTTGTACTTCTTGTTTAGAAACTGGTAGTAAAACATCTCCTTCATAACGAGGTTTACCAATAGTTTCTGATATCTGTTTTAAAGGTTCCGTAATAGGTTTAAATGTAGTCTCTAGAAATTCTTCTCTTTCACTTAAACCCATCCTCAATGCACGATTCTTCATCCTAATAGAATCACTGAGTGATTTTATTTCTTTCAATAGTTTTTCTTGATTCACCATGTTTACACTGTGAAGTTCAACATGTAACTAGATGTAGCATCGGTAGTTCAACGCATAAATACAAATTTATCCAACCCTATACGATATCTACCATTTTTAATATCTTCTTCCTTCATAATAACGAGAAAGCTATATTTCTCATTCCATGCTTTGCCACACATCTCTTTAAAATTTTCAAATGGCATATCTGCATTTACATGATCATTATATATATGCTTTAAATTTGTTTCATCTTGCTTGAAGATGATCAACATATTTGCATTGTCTCTTATAAGTTGTTTTGGAATTTTACTGTATGTTTGACCAATGTAAATGCTATCAATATTATGATGTCTTCCCATAGCAAAATAATTCCTTATTGTGTCATGATTTTCACAAGAAACATCGTCAAATATAAAAATAGAAAATGGTTTTGCTTCATTTGGTTGCATAATTGTTTCACTGGCATTAAACTTGTAAAAATTTACTTCAGGTACACTTGCAAGTACTTTATCCAATAATTGATATTTTGGTTGTTGCAATGATTTTGAAAAAATATATATATTGTTAAAACGCAATCCTTTAGGATTAGTTATAAGGTTAAAAACAACATTAGTTTTTCCACAATTTGAAGGACCAGTTATTAGACATCTTATCGTATTTGGTAGTAATTCACCATGTTTTCCATGATTTAACTTATCATTGTCAACTGTCAATTCATCAATGTTATTGATATTAAATCGATCTTTTTGTTGTACAATCTCCATCTTGTATAAAGGTTAAACACACAATGAGCTATTAAACAACTATACTAAGTCTTTTGAAGGAATCCAAGAGTCTTCACTTTTATCAAACCCTAACCACCGGACTTTAACCATATCCTTTTTCCTTTGTAAAATCTTCTCGACAAGATATACATCACCAACTGTTGATTTCAACAATTCGTGTCCGTAGAATCCACCTTGAAGTAATTCACCCTTGTTATCCTTTAATAAATAGGTTTCAGGTATAGTTGGTTGCACTTTATAAATTGTAAATACTTCATTAGTCCAATTTGGTAGATATCTTTTACTAAATACACCTTTGTATTTGCTTATACGAACTTTATCGTTGACCTTGAACTTCTTTGGTTGCAATTTTTCCAATTTCGGTGTTGTATTATTTTTAATGCGTTGTAATACAATTTTGGCATTAGCACTATTTACCTGGATAGGTTTCATTCCAATGGTACGATGATATTTGTTGTTATACTCTTTTATAAGTTGTGGTAATATGTCATACCACACGTATGATCCTCGTTTTGAAAATTGTTTATACATCGCACTTTTTAATGTTCTATTGAATCTTTCAATTATTGAAGCTTTAACTTCAGAATTTGTAGAATAATGATTTATTTGATATTTCTTCATCAAAGCTCCAAAGTCTTTATTAAAATATTCTTTTCCATCATCGGTCTGTAGATGTTTAATTTTAAATTTATTTCTTTGTATTGTGGTTTCCATAGCTTTTGTAACACTTTTACCAGTCTTATCCTTCAATGGTAAAGCATCAGCTATTTTAGTAAAACAGTCTATAATTGTTAAAATATATTTAAATCCTTTATTTAATTTACTGTGCGGTATCATTTCAATGAGATCAGCTTGATAAAGATCATTCATTCCTTTAATGATTGTACTTCTTCTTGGAAATCTTCTTCTTGCTGGTTTATGTAGTTCATTTACAATCTTGTCCTTCACACTTTCCATCTTCAGATGTTTCTTGTACACTGCTTGTAAAAATACTGACCCATAGAATAGTTAATTCTCATTTATATAGTTTGAATATAGGTCAAGGCCATTTCATATTAGTGTAAAAAAGAGGGAACATGGCATTGGGCTTGCCATGTCCCCTCTTCTTTACGGAAAGGAAAAAGGAAGAAGGTAGAGGACGAAGAATAGGTTTACTGGTCGATAGGGTTCAGGGAGTAGTGGCCGAATGGTAAAGTATTAATTTTATCTTCTAAAATATGGCGCTTGTCATCTTTGTAGCTTAATGCCCACTTTGTTTGTTTGACACTAAAAAGTTGATGATTATAACTTCTAATAGTGTTGAACGTTGCAGTTGTTTCAACATTTTCAAACAAACATCTTTTATAATGTTCAAACTGTACATTCTTCTTCAGGAAAGAAGTTTTTATTCCTTTGGCTTTTTTCGTGACTTGATGTTCATTCCTTTCATTTATGTACAGTTGAAATGAATACAGTTTGGACATTAATGCTACAATTTCCATCATCGGCACACCATTTGTTTCATCTTTAAATTTTCCCAATAATTTCTTGTTTTTGTCGTAGTCGTAATTTGGATGATCCTTAGGATAATCGGAAAAGTCGAAATCATCTTTATATATAAAGGTGCGTAGATCTTCATACATGTCATTTGTTTTAATCCAGTAAATGAGTGCATCCGTATCCATATATGCAATACCAATGTTCTCTCTTCCATAATAGTTAACCATCTTCTTATAATGAAACTCATACATATGTGTTTTTGAAATATCCAAGATTGACATTCCAAGATACAAAGGACGATCCATTTCAACTGACTTCTTGTTCATGGAAATAACAACTAGATTTTCATTAATAATTACAGATGAACCAAAGTTTGGTTGTTGCACTAATTTCTGTAATTTTACTGGATCAGTTACCAATTTGATATCCTTATGTTTCCTTTTGTTTTCCAAAGTCTTGCCAAATATTGCGTTGTTCATTAATTTGAAAAAATCTTTTTGAAAACTTGATGTAGCGGCGGCTCTTCTTCTTGTGTTGTTGTCGATGTAAGGTTTTAACCAACAAGATTGAGAAAATTGTAGTACTCGATTAATTTTTGTAATTCTCAGTCCTAAGTCTAAAGCCTGTTGTATCATCCAGTAGTGTCCAACATATCGAGACTTGTCGGTTAAAGTCATCAATAATTTTGGCCATCTTCCAGTAGGGGAAATTTCAGTCTTCGGAAGAAGTGGTAAATCATAATGTTGATCATGAAGATGTTCAGGATATTCAAAATCCACATCAAAAATGTAACCAGTTTCACCATGCTTCGGTATATCCATTATGTTTCCAATCGATTCTGGATCTATCCATTTAAAATTATCATATGGAAGGGGATTTGACATTGCCCATCCGTATAAGTTATTTGCATCAAAATAACCCAGGAATGTTGTTGGTTTTGATGCATCATAATCGGGCAGATACTTGTTGTTCGCCTTAAAATGTCGTGTAACGCTTTGCGTCAATCCCCCTCGAACTCCTGACTCTAACATTAAAACCATATCTATATCAGTAAGAAGTTGTATTTTACAATTTGTTTCTTTCAACATGGCTTGCCATGCTAATCCAGGTGAAGTGTACGAATGAAGAGGGTCCAATCCATAAGCTGCAAAACACGTATTTCTAAATTCTTCCATTATATCACATAATAAAGTTACATCTAATTTAACATAAAAATCTGAATATTCTCCTAATGTTCTAAATCCTAATTCGTTCCATACTTTACATGCATGATCATAGTCCTCTTGAGATATGTCCATGTCGTAAAGTTTACTTTTAAATTCTTCTTTAGCCGGAAGTGATGTTTCATTAAATTTTTCTAAACTGTCTATGTAATCATATGGAAACACACCTTTCCGAAGTACCAAATCCAGTTTGTCGTTATTTACAATCTTCTTTGTTTCGATGTAATCTTGTTTCCTTAAATTTTCTGAAAGTTTGGACAAACTCGACGGCATAAATCTGTAGGAGTCTAAGAATCTTAATTTCATGTTTCCAACTTCTTTGGAAAAACTGATGAACTTCTCTGAAGTTTCAGCTAATACATCAATTTTACCATCGTCTCTTCCTAATTCGGGTATTATGAAATGAGCATCGTACCCACTGAGGTTATGCAGAACCACAGGAATAAATAGTGGTAAACGATAGCTCAAGTTGCATTTATTACAAGCAGCACCCCTGTAATAACCAGTGAGGTGATCGTGATCTTTAACTTTATAATTCTCAATAGTAAAATCATTTTTGCACAAGAAACATCGAGTTGCATTTTCATGTTGAATTTCTTCTTCTTCCTCCATCATTTTCATTGGTACAATATTTGTATATAATCTTTGTACATTTCCAGCTATTGAATATAAGTGATCAAGAAATATTTTTTCTACATTTTCACCACGATATACTAGAGGTTCTGAAGTTAATCCATATCTGTTTAAATGTTCTTCTGATAATGTCGATTTCACCATTAAACAAAAACTGTTTGGTTTGTGCATTTGATACTTGACACTTTTTCTAGCTTCACAATTTTCATCTTCAACAGGAACAAGTGTTGATTCAAAGTCCGCATACACAACGAAAGGGATACGGTATTGATAATGAACCTTTTCAAATTTAACGAATGCTCTGTTTTCCGCAGGTAAATTAATCTTTGCTTCATAATTATTGTTACATAGTCTTTTGTGCTCTTGTAACCATTCTCTTCCTTCTCTTCCTTCTCGTTGAAAATTAAAACATCTCTTGCAAATTATCTTTTTGTTTCGATTTTTTGAAAGTTGCTTGTTAACAAGACGATCAAATTGCTTTATGTACACATAGTGAGACACATCTCCTCGCGTTAGTAGTAGTAAATCCGTATGATCTGGTAGCTCTTCTTTTGCAATACGTAAAGGATACACTTTGTTTGAACTATCTAATGCAAAAACATTGATAGACGTACCGGGATTTTTCTTCTCAAATTTTGATATATCTTTCAGTGATACAGGATAAGTGATTCCTTGAAAATTGTATCTAAATCTTTGATTTTCATATTCTTGGTCAGGTCTATTCGCATTATGTGGTACAAATTTAGTTGTCATTGCATAACGAAAACATTCATTGTCTTCATTTTTAACATTAATACAAGATTTTGTATCTTCAATTCTTTTTGGCAGAGGAATGTAACTTGATCCCATTAGTCCATATCCATGTTTGTGAACTCTTATATCTAATACTTCAATACTTGTAAGACTCCATCCGGATCCTCTTCCTTCGTGTTCCTGAATTTTTGTTAATATTTCTTCTATACAGTTCTCTACTATTGAATCAATGTTTGAACTTCCCATAATGGTTCGGTTTTTTGTTATGAATCCTCTTGGTGATAATTCTTCTTGTACATTTATAAACATAGCTTCTAGTAGTAAACCAAATTTAAGAAAGTTCAATCTTTTTAATTCTTCTTTTAAAGTTTTACTTACAATTGGTTTTGCTTCTCTAATAAATTCTTCTAGCTTCAAGTTTTCATTTTGAATCTTATGATGCATTACTACTTTACCAGGTAATGCAAATACTTGTAGATTTGGTAAAGTAGTTGAAGATGTTGCTGTTATTTCATATTGTTCTTCTTGTTCTTCTTGTTCTTCTTGTTCTTCTTGTTGTTCTTGTTGTTCTTGTTTTTCTTCTGGGTTGTTGTGAATTAGTTCTTTATGACAGTCTAATAGAATTTCATCGTGAAACGATTCCGAACATTTATCGCAACGATACATGTTGAGATGTTTACTCTTCGAAATTTTGCCAAGAAATGAAATGGGCTCTCGCGTTCCTCCTTTTATAACGGTCCCCCACCACTATTTCATCTTCTTCACTATACAAGGAAATCAAACTTTTTAAATAAAAATATTAACCTTCTACAAACTAATTGTTCATTCATGTTCTTTATTCCCATTGGAGTTTTAGTATATACTTCTTTATATTCAAGCTTTAACTAACTTTCCCCCACCCAACTAATTTTAGTTACTTTTAAAACCAAACACCTGCCCTCCAAACATCTATTAGGACAGATGTTATGGGACAGATGTTGAAAGAACAAATGTTAGGGTGGAAATGGCTAGAGCACAGGCACTTGGTTGAACTAAATTTGCACATAAATTAACTAGAGTTGAACTAAAAATTCGCATAAATTAAAAGTTAGTTCAAAACTAAAATTCGACAGTGTTAAGAAACTCTAACATTTGAACAAGAATAAACATTAGTTCAAAACTGAAATTCAACAGTGTTAACCAAATTCTAACAGTCGAACAAATAGGTCAAGGTAATCCAATTTTAACGCGAGAACGAGGAATAGAGCACTAAGTGGCATGTTAGTCCATTACCACAAAGTGATCTATTCCTCGCTCTCTATTCTACATCTACTTTTTTCAGTTTACTTATTTATATTAAAATGTTCAAATTTTACTATGTAGAATGTCCATTCTTTCTCTTCAACTCTTCGATTGTTTTTAGCAATTGTAACAAATATTCGTTAGTTTTCACCAAAGTCTTTAGTTTGCTACATCCAATTTCAATGGAAGGTATTATAAGTTGTAATTTTATAAGTTCAATCTTTTCTTTCTTGCGAATTTCTTTCTTTATTATATTATTCCTTATTTTTGCTGCAGATTTAAACTCCATGTTGTTTCTGCTAAAGCCACAATAATAATAAAAGTCTCTTCAAACAACCTGCATTTATACACATTCCCCCACCACTTTATAATCCCCACTCCTTTCCCCCTCTTCTTTATATGTGGAAGGAAGTATTATAATTAGATTCCTAATATTTCTTTTCCTTTTTCACTACATGGGGGGAAGGGTAATTTATTATTACACTAGTTGTGCAAGAAAATAGCCGCCAGTGTCCACACCTTGTTCATAGCACTCCATCATAGATTGTGCCCACTGCAACATGCGGTCTCTGTCATTTGGTGTGACAAGGAAAGAATGACTATCACCATACAATATAAAAGAGTCAATTCGTACATAACATCCTAAATTTAACCATTTATTAGCTTCAACTATAAACTTTTCTATTGTATCAAATGGAAATTGTGGATCGATTGCTATAACCTTACGTTCTTCACTAAGTTCAACAGTATAATCATCATCATCCTCACTCTCACTATCATTATTTAAAATGTCTTCAGGTTGTAGAAAAACATCGGAAATTTTGGAAGAATTAATATGGTCATTCACATGAGGAGGCATTTTGAAGTAGGTAATATTGTAAACAGCAGAGACGAAACAACAAGAGCGGCGTGTAGAAGCAAAATGAAGGAGTGACCAACGCTCGCTCCGCTTTTATAACAGTATGCAAATGAGGGGTAAGAGCTGACCTTAACCGGTCATCGACCCAAAGGAGTGGGGGAAGTACTTTTCTTACTACTCAAATGGAAGTAGGTTAGTAGGTCACGGGACTTAGAGTGTTAAAAAATAATGGGGGAGAAACACAACGCTATAACGCATTGTGTTTCTCCCCCATTATTTTTTTAGCAACAATTTGGAAAAAACTAAGTGAATTTACTGTTTACGCCCCCACCTTGTAATACGATCCTTTTTATCCCTGAGGAGAAAGTCTTGAGAATCTAAAGTGTTAAATCTCTTCTCTTTACACAAATTCTCACAAACTCTAATTTTATATTTTAAGCCGTTACATTTTGCCAAAATGTGTTGGTGGTCAACAACACTTAGAAAAAAATATTTCAAACCTTTCTTAAGCCTCTCTCCTCTGACGGATATTATTTTAGGATCGTCTTCAACGGTGGGGATTTCTGTCAGTTGTGGTTCAGAAATATGTTTCACGATATGTACACGGCAAAAACTTTCATTTTTAACACATTTCCTCCCACAAGCTGATCCTTTCTTAATTCCCCTAGTGAGCACTTCAGGGCAAGTAGTGGGACGGCTAAATGCCCTACGACGCTCTTCTTGTAATAATTGAAATTGCTCTGAAGGAGCAGGCTTAGGAGCAGGTTTGGGAGTAGGCTTAGTGGATTTAGTTTTATGATAGGTGTGGTCTTCAGGCATAGTAAGTGGTGGGGTAGGAGGCAATGGTGACAGTGGAATGATAGGTGTACTAAGACTATGAAGCAAAGTTTCAAATGAAGGGGTATTAAGACGGGGAGCTGGCTTCTGTGGAGGCGGCATGATGGTTGATGGCGGTGTGGAGTCGTTTGAAAGCGAAGTAGAAGGCGAAGGCGGTGAAAAAATGCTTCGAAGTTTAGAAGTCTTGATAGGCGGAAGAATAGTGCCAGAAGTTGAAGGTTGGGATCCAAGTTGCTTCTTGTACCAGTCAGGAGGATTTTTCAGACGAAGAGTTTTCTTTGGTGCAGTAACAGCCGTAGTAGAAGTTGAAGTAGAAGTTAAAGTAGAAGTTGTAGTTGGCAGAGATGACATGGTTGTGGCTCCAAGTTCGCAGCGTAACGTCTGGAATCAGAATGAAATGTTAGCCGCAGTCGATGCGTCTTTTATAACAATATGCAAATGAGAGGGGTAGCAGCTGGCCAAGACTGATTATTGACCTGGGAGGTGGGGGAAAAGGGAAAGGAGAAGGTATTTATTTAAAATAATTCGCATAACTTTTGACTAAAATAAGATAACCAAATTCTTCTTTTACCAAAATGTTTGTCTTACATAGACCTTTTCAATGATGTATCGCTTGTCCAAATCCGTCAATCCGTTATCAAGCTATAGCCATTTTAATTTTTCAGGTCATGACCGGTCGTTCACCCGGAGTAGTGGGGGAAGGAGTGGGGGAAGGAGTGGAGGTAGGAGTGGGGGAAGGGGGGGGGAGGGGGGGGGAATCGACTCCATTTTTTCGGGGGGGGAGGGGGGGAGGGGGGGGAAGGGGAGGGGGGAAGGGGGGGAAGGGGGGGAAGGGGAGGGGGGAAGGGGGGAAGGGGAGGGGGGAAGGGGAGGGGGAAGGGGGGGAAGGGGAGGGGGGGAAGGGGGGGGGGGTCATTGACCCTTCCAAAAGTGGGTCAAGGTCATTCAAGATTTATAATGATCCAAGGTGATGGGAACAGTAATACTGTTCCCACCACCCTGTTTGCCTAACGGTTCCCACTCCCAACCCACTAGTTACGTTCTGCAAGGGACATCGACGCAATTTTGTTTGGACCGTCCGGGTCTACCGTAACGGTCCGGTCCGGGTCTACCGTAACCATGAATTCCAAGGGAAACTGGAACACCTAATGCAGAAACGCAACTCTAACCCCACCCAAACTAATCCCACCCATTATATTCCTAAACAAAAATGCAAAAACCTAGTCCGCATTTTGCGGATGTCCCACCCCTTCTAAGTGAAGTTCAACTGAACTTCTGAATTTACATTTAATCTACCCCCTAACATCTAGCTGTAAGGCAAAACAACATTAATTAGTATTACCAACACTTAAAACTAACAACACATCATTATTAAAAAACCAAATAATTCAACACGACCAAATACCATCATTATTCTTAAAATTAATACACCTTAATGCTAAATACCTCTTAAAATTAATACACCTTAATGCTAAACCCAACTTATAACTAACATCGCAATGCGCAAATTATTTCTTAAATTTAATACAACTTAAAACTAAACACACACACACACATACTACATTGCATTAAAAAACGCAACATAGTAGAAGAAGTTCAAATATATATAGGCCTACTATATATTTGAAACCTCTTGCTGAGTCGCCAACAACCTTTCGCTATGAAAGTTTGTTGACGACTGACGCTAAGATCAGGCTCGTATCGCTCCTCGGATTCTCGAGTAGTGGGGGAAGTTGTTTCACTACAGTACAGTGTTCAATCCAGTCCAATTCGCAGCAGTGTAAAAGAAAGGCAAAGGAGTGGGGAGCGGCGCATGCGCAACAACACAAAACCAAGGTTTGAGGTTAGAATTATCCATGTGCAGTAGTGCTAAAGTGAGTAATACAGGACTAGGCGCATGCGCATAGCATAGACTCATTCCGATCCGAAGAACTTGTTGCATGCGCAGCAGGTTTGAGGTTAGAATTATCCATGGCAGCTGCCATATTTAGTCTGGTTTCACCACATAAAGTCAACAACCGGTGGTGACCGGCCATTGACCTGGAGGAGTGGGGGAAGGAGTGGGGGAAGGAGTGGGGGGGGGCTCCATTTTTTCGGGGGGGGGAGGTCATTGACCTTTCCGGTCGGTCATTGACCCCAAGGAGTAGGGATAGACACAGAACCCTACTTCTCTTACTACTCAGGTGAAAGTCGGTCAACCAGTCATTTGCTTGCCATCTGCCGCCATCTGGCTGGAGTTATTGCCTCTATAAAGGTGGGTAGTTTATCGCGCTACAAACATTCATTGCCTCGCATCCGCTCGGTCATCATCTCTCGTTAGTTTTATGTTATGACTACTTCACTTACTAGGTTTGAGGTTAGAATTATCCATGGAATAGCCTTCGTAAATTCTAACCTATAAAATTACTACTCTGGCTTTCTGTTTCAATTTCTTTTACACTTCATTTTATATCTCAGTCTTATTTTAACTTCTGAACTTAACACATCGGTTATGATGACTGCACAATGTTTAAAATTAAAGCTTTTGCGAACACAACACATATTACGAAGTACTTCTAAACCTTCAATTTCAAAGTGTAGAACTAATTTAAATAGAGTTAGGAAGAAGTACAGTTTTAACCCATTATACTCAAAGACTTCGCAGGTTAATGTTGATGATAATGTTATTTACAACATTTTGCATTCTATGTTACAATTCAACAACTTTGAACTTGTTACACCTATCGACTGTGTTCAACAAGTTTTTTTATTTTACCCCTACTATTCCTCATATAAGCGCTGTCACCACAATTCCTACTTCATGCTCCTCTATTCTCTTCAGCTAAGCTAAGGTTTGAGGTTAGACTTATCCATGGCGGCCGCCATGTCTAGTTCAGTTTCACCACATAGAGTCGGCGACCGGTTATTGGTCTAAAGGAGTGGGGGAAGGGGTGGTGGGGAGAAGGTTGCCATTTTATAAGCCCTCTCCCTAGGCGGCGCTTCTCATTCAATCGCCAACTTTCAAACAATAAACACCTCTCCCATGGCACGAATGAATTATCCCACTATCACCAACTAGTTCAACTTTGAACTATTTCTGGTGGTAGTTGGGTAGGCTTTTTTAAAACTTACTCTGGATGACCTTGACATACTTTCCAGGCCCCCAGTTATAACTGTTGAATTTCAGTTTTGATCTTACTCTTAATTTTTATTCAACTTTTAGAGTTTAGTTAACACAGTTGAATTTTACTTTTCAACTAACTCTTAATTCATGCCCAATTCTACTTCAAATTCAGGGCATATGCTCTCGCCATCTGCACCCCAGCATCTGACGCCATCTGCTCGAGCAGCTGCTCGGGCAGCTGGCACGACTTCCGGTCCAGAAGTAACCAAAACACACTACTCCCTTTTGCCTCCATGCCACAATCATCCTACATCTCTCATTCATACTCAGGTTAAAATACCCACTTTGTGAGGTCCCTGTCTCAAAATAGTGATTTAGCCCCTCGTACTTTGATTTTAGTCTATTTTGTATTTTCGTTAATGAAGTAGAATACTGATTTATATTGTTAATTTTTGCACGCTATCATTTACATGAAAAGCTCCCCGCCTTTATGGATTAACAGGCGTTTATTGTTTCCCTGCGACCTACGTAAAGAAAGAATCCAAATGGATCAAATAAAACAAAAAATATTCCTTAGACGGAGGTTGTCCAATGTTAGTAGTTTACATAAAATGATTAAGTCGAAAATAAACAAACACTTAACAATACGATTCAACTCTTCAACTCAAACTGAGTCTACTAAATAGCCAATATATAAAGCAGTAACGTAATAACTAAACGACATTATTCACTGAGTAAATACAACCATTATGTCAACCATGCCACGTCTAAGAAAGTTTTAACTTTGTTATATTCAGCATAAAAAATCATTCCACTCCTGTTTCATTAATGACATAAATGGGGTTACGAAAATGAAATCTCCTGTGGATCCGTAATCCGTTTATGACTATTGGAGTTCTTTTTTATATTGCATTACCAATTTCAAAAAGGTATATAACCATACGGTTATCTTAACTCTAAATATCTGCTCAATAACCAGCTGAGCTTATGATAAAACACTGGAACATCTACTTAATCACACGTGTAGATCCAAAAATCGTCTCCCCATTAGATTAACATTGGAACTTCAAGGTCCAAAGGGGCGAAGCCTAGGTAACTTTTGATAATTCTGGTATTTTTCCTTGCGTCCTTGGCCCTCAAGCTTTAAAATGAGCCATTATACGTTACCCTATCTTTCTTCTAACTCGAAATATTTTGTGGGGACCGATTCGCTTATGGAATTATATATATAGATTTTAATTGAAAAATTTCCTTAAAAAGTAGAATGTTTACTACTAAAATTTTGGACACTAAAAGCTTACTAAATTATTGTAACTTTTACTCATTGCTATAGTACAATTATAGCACCAAATGCAATAAATATTACTATTATTATTAAAGAGGAAGTATGTATGTATAGATATGTATGTTTCCTATGGACTCCGAAACCGCTCAACAGATTGTAATGAAACTTTTAGGCATTATTAAGCATTATTCAAGGATGGTTTTTATCATTCTGCACGAAATCAGCCTGTTTTTTGTTCTCTCAGTAGTACCAAAACCGATTCTTTTCAGTCCTAGGACTGAAAAGTCAGCTGTTTGCCAAGTATATCACTATTGATTTATTAATGTTGAGGAGCAGAATTTTGAAATTCAAACGTTATGAAAAGCATTGTTTGTAAATATCAGAAATGTAAACACTGCATATTACTTACTTTGTAAATATAACCTCGAAAGTACAACTTTATAGTTAATATTTTTAACGATCAAAAGTCTAATTTTCGCACTATGATAAAAAACGTTGTTCATGCTTAATCGTTTTTAAAAACTCGGCTGCGCCTCGTTTTTAAAACACGATTGCGCACCAAAAAGACCCAATTTTGCTCCTAGTGATGAAAACTACTATTGTGTGAGGGTTGGTGCAAATCTGTCCTAAGGGGACCTAGAGGGCATACAATAGTTTGTAAAATATCTGAACATCTTTATTTGATCTATTTTTATTGGTTGCAAAAAAACAAATTCTATGAAAAATTCTAATTTTAGGTATTCCAGCGATTTCTTATACACAGGGTGAGTTTCGTAAAGTGATCCAATTGCTAACTTTTTATTCTATATGTGACAGTATACTTCTTATGGAGGACCCCCTTTACTTTTTAATGTTGATTTCAGATATGTATTTCACTTTTCAAAATTTCCCGCCATTTTTCCGTCAAGGCCAACTTTAAACATTCTTATCAAACACCCTACATTTTATGGTGTTTTTGAAATTTTCATGTAATGTTAAAACTTGTTTATTCCTTGACATTTTTCTCTAAACCTAACGGTTAGGGAGCTAGAGGCAATTAAATTTCATTTTTAGTTCCATAAGAATAACATGGGACAAACTTTATCTGCCCATATCTCTAAAACCATTGATTAAAGTAAAAAGTACTCAAGAATAAAAATGTCTTAAATTGATGTTTTAAGAAAATATTGCTTATAATACCATCAATTTTTTTGAAATTTTAATATTTGGCCGCCATATTGAAAAGAAGTTAATTTAGGTGTTAATGATAATTTTTATGAGTAAAATGTTATCCAAACATAATTCTAGGACATTTTTATTCTAGATTATTTTTACATTTTTTCTGAATGGTTCCGGAGATATGGGCAGATAAAGTTTGTCCCATGTTATTCTTATGGAACTAAAAATTAAATTTAAGACTCTATAACCCTCGCCACGTAACTTGACGAATGAATTTTCACTACTATTCAGTTAAAGTGATTGGATAATCAGCTGTTCTATAAAAAATTGCATGTGCCGTAAGCTCGATGTTTTTGGAAAAGTACCCCCTCTCCTCCCCTCGCCCAACCCAGCTGTTTTTGGCCATTCGTCAACTTATGTGGCGTGACTTATAGCTCCCTAACCATTAGGTTTAAAACAAAATGTCTAAGAATAAAAAAGGCTTAATATTACATGAAAATTTCAAAAACACCATAAAATGTATTGTGTTCCATAAAAAATTTTTAAAGTTGGCCGCCGTGAAATACATAGGCTACCTGAAAGCAACATAAAAAAGTAAAGGGGGTCCCCCATAAGAAGTATACTGTTAGATATTTACTATTTTATTCTTTTCTGCACGGCAACATTAGTATTTTCCTTGTCTGACCGATCGATATTTTCCCAAAGAACTAGGTACGCATCATTGCCCAAACTAGCATGATCTTCTTTTTTGCAATTTTAAGCTTTTATATCTTCCATAAATGTAAATAAAACAAACAATAACATAAACTTTGTGACAAATCGTTTTTATAAAAAGTCAATCATTTTTCATATATATTATTTCTGTTTTTGTTCATTTTTCTCTAAAAATATAACTTAAAACAGGACTCATTCTCACAGACAGGCATTAAGCCTTTGTGAGAATTAATTTCACTTATTATATTTAGCATATTAAGAACATTTACTTTAGAACTGTTACACATTGCTTGTATGAAATGTAATTATGAACAATGTGAAATAAAGATGTTTTTGATTGATTTGTTTGAAAGATATAGAATAAAAAAGTTAGCTATTGGATCACTTTAAGAAACTCACCCAGTATAAGGTGAGCGTGACATCGAGTGAGCGTAGCGAACGAGCTTAATTACCTATAAAATAAATTCAATCACTGGCGAAGCCATGACGGGAAACAGCTAGTTAAGAATGATTTTAATTTAAGAACACCTTTTTGAGGAAAAGGCCTTATTGAAGAAAAATAATAAATTTTTGCAAGTTATATCATCAAAATGGGTACTGTTTGAAATCTATAACCTTAAATTCCATCAAAACTACTTAAGGAAGCGAAGATTATGTTATTAGGTATTTTTTTTAAGTCATTTCAAATCTACCAATATAAACATAAAGGAAATTAGTTCATAAAAAAGAGAGACTGTGATTTAACTGAGGCTGGTCACAGTCCCATTCGTCCACTGTTAGCGATTTAGGTATGCTGTGGGTCTTGTGTTTTTGCCGCGACCGCACTTTTCACGAGGCAACCCGCTCACATGCGGAACTATTCTATTTAAATACTGTAGATCTATCTTGCTTAGTCAATAGTCATTACATTCTTTATTAAAAAAAGTACATTAATTGTACAGGAATGTCAAGTCAACAAGAGTTTAACAAAAAACATTATAACATAATAAAATTACAAAACGGAAAGTTTTACACAATTTTTAACTCATAAATTCGCTTAAAGAATAGATTGGTCTGTGCAGTATGTTCTTTTTTTTAATTTTTCAAAATTTTCAATATAAATTGATGATACTCTTATGAACCATTTTTTTTTTAATTTTACATTTTACTTTTTAGATTTGAAATTATATTTTCCAAAAACACATTTTTAAAATACATTTTTCTACCTTATTAAGTTTTAGTACAACTGAAGGTTAAAGAATAAAACAGCCAAAACTTTCAAAATATAATTTAAAAAAAATAATTTTTCTTCAATTAGGTTTTCACCTCAAAAATATGTATACCAAGTTTTAACTTTATTGCAACAAGCAGTTCTCAAATTAAAAAACTATTCTTTAAAAAATACAAAATGCAACTATGGAGTTTTGGAAATTTGTAATGTGATATTTTGCTAGTCTTTAATCAAGGAACATACCTGAAAAGGTTGGTAGAGAGGTTAGGAATAAACATGTATGGGATGCTCATGCCCAGCGCTGTATGTTATATATTCAGTAACCTGCACCAAAGTAAGTCCGATGAGAGGTTACATTATTGTTGCCAAATCTATCCAGAAACATATTTTATACAGTTCTATACTGTTATTCGTGTTGCTCGAAATCGAGCAATTTATTTAAATACAATGCAAATGTTACTTTTAGCCCTAAATCAATGACATCCAACAAATCCAATATTGTGAATATCTGTAATTACCAAAAACTACATGTATTTACAGCTGATTATTAACAGATGTTTAAAACATGGTCCCGGACTTAGGTCTTACCATGGCTACTACCGTAATAGTGTATTTTTATAGGGAAATTCGCTAAAAATAATGTATCTATTAAAGAGTAGGGTCTACTTTAAAATGTTGATTATGACTATTTTGTAAAATAAAAATAAAGGAAAATGATAAAACGACTAGGCAATTTGTGGAATCGCAATTCAATTTTAAAACAAAAGAATTAGCAACAATGATGAAATCAGCTGTTAACAGTAAAGGTAAAATCAACATAATATAGTTTAAACAAGCTTATGCCAGAGTGCAGCGCCCTTAGTTCTACATTAAAACATCCTGAAAGGCGAGTAAGCGAAGTAAATTAATGATATGAACAATTTTATGACAATAGAATGTCCAATCCAGGAGTGCATCATCATTCGGGCGAGCCCGCCCAACCATCTCTTAGGCAGCAGTTTGTTATTTCAGACCTAACATCCAAGTAGTAACAGGGTGGTGTGAGATTCAATTGCATAATGAAATTTTCAGAATCTCTTTATAATTACGAGCCATTCTGTCATCATGTCCACAAAAATTACTCCATTTATTGTTTATTCACAGGAGAAAAAGACTGTACACTTTGTTGTAAACCAGAGCACAAAACACATTAATTTTGGGAGAATCAGGCACGTGCTCGAGCTGATACACATCCAAACCAATGTAAAAAAACAAACTTTACAAGTTGTAATTTTCACCTAGGGATCGCCCGCTGGTCGAAATTCAACCAAAAATTGTTTTAAAATGTTGTATAACTGAAACATCTGTTCTATACTAGGCACCACGAAATTGCTAGCTTGGAAATTTAAACAGCTGGAAGCTGATTTACATTAAACTAGCGATGTTGTCAGTTTTATTTTGTTTTCAGATATTCCTACTTTTGCAGTAATTAATAACTGATGCCAACAGCTGGATGAGTCGGCACAAATAGGCAACACTGTTTTAAATTCAGGCTCGCATTTTGTAATGCCTTCTATACCTGATTTGCTATAATTTGTTATTAAAAAGCTGTCCAATGATTCAATCAATTATCCTTCTCCCATAAGATTAACATTGAAACTTAGAAAGCCTCTAGGGCCCCTGGGGGCTGATGTGAATTATAATAAGATTCTGCTCATCTACAGAACACAACCTTTCTAACGCTATGAGCGAATTTCTCCTACGATGCGCACAAGCTGAGAAAAAAGGGGGAAAAGACACACGCCCAGGACCGGTTTAGGCATGGGCCACATGGGCCCGGGCCCAGGGCGGTAAATCTTAAGGGGCGGCAGATTTTTTTGGGATTAGATTAAATTATTCTAAAATATCAAGAGTGGTCTATGCAGATTATTTGGTTTCACTAAGGTTTATACACTGAGTAAAAATTGAAAAAGTTCAATAAGCTTTTTAAACAATAGATAATTTATAAGATTCGTGTTAGCGTCACTAAATGTACAGGCAACTGCGAGGGCGCGAGCCGCGACTCCATAGCTAATTATTTGACATTATTATTTGACTGATTGTCTTGCCCCTTCAGCGTCTCCACTCTGGCAAAAATCAAAATCCCAGTGGTCGCGGGCTAGGGGCTAAATTTCCCATTTATTGGATAGATAATAATTTATCCCGACGCTTTTGACTTGAGATGTTTGATCTTTAAACCCCCAGCAATAAGTTATCTGCTGATTTTCACTTTGGATTTTCTGACTCTATTTCAAAACAAAGAGCCACTGATGGTCATGACACAATATTTTTTCCATTTCACTTGTATTTCTGTTTATAAAGCAATAACATAGCTTACTATATTACGAAAATTGTGTTGTACACATTTTTGTCTCACATTTTAATATGGACTATAAAATTGCCGCGTCCAAAGGCACTCTGGCATATGGTTTAATTTTCTTTTTAGCTGATTTTGATGATTTCATTTTGCCGTCTGCTTATGAACCAAATACTGGGTTTTGAAGATTAGCTGTTGTTTAGCCGCAATAAAAATTAATCTAATTTCTGACGTAGTTTTATTATTTACGCAGAAATATTATTTTCTGTATTGGTAGTAGACAAATGTACGACTAAGAAAAATTTTAACATGGAGGGATACGGTTTTTAACTTTCGTTAGCAATCAAGTCACAAAAATTTAACTTTGAATAATCGTTTATTTTTCTTCTCTTTCATTATACTACTTTATTAAGATTTACCTGGAACATTAAACAGATGGATAATAAGCAATACCCTGAAAAGGTATCAAAAGATATTATAAATTCTCTGTTCATCCCAAATAACATTCAGTCTTATTAAACATTCGACCTAGACCCAGATAGTGAGGTTAGGGCCTATAGCTTGTGAAAAATGATGTTATTTTGTGAGGATATTGTTCTACTGTAGTCTATGCACCAAAATAAACAGTACCATATTGAAATTGTAAGATTTATTTGATATTCTTAGTTCCACCAACATATAAAAAAAAATGTAAACACCATAAGGTTTAAACTCAAATAACATGTTCAATATGACCTCCGTCCACTTGCGGCAACACTCGTATTACCGTTCTTGAAGGTTTTGTATCATTTTGGTGAAGATGGCTGATTCAATTTCAGTGCTGTTTATTTTGGCACATATTGTACAACAGATATTGTTTCGGATTTAACACATTGTTTCGTGGATGTGGGAGGGGGCGGCGGAAATGTTTTGGGCCCATGGGCAGCAAATTCGTAAATCCGGCCCTGCACACGCCCCCTATATACTATGCCCCTATATACACGCTAATATATGCTAGTATATATTAGTATATTAATATATACTAGGGATCGCCCAATGGTAGAAATTCGACCAAAATTTCAGTCGATCTGGACCCAAGAATAAGTTTAAAAACATTTTATAACTGAAACATCTGTCCTTCCGGTTTTTCTAGCGGTTGTTTTTACAACAGCTGTCTAATGATTTAATTATATATTTTTCCTCCATAATATTAACATTGGAACTTTGACATTCTGTGGGGAGTAGCCTTGGAGGCCGATGTAAATTAGAATGGGATTCTGCCCATATACAGGACTATATTTTTCCTTTCCAACGGTATGATAGGATTTCACCTACAATGTACTCAAGCTGAGAAAAAAGGAGGGAAAGAAACATTCTTGCCTAATATCATTGACTATGAATACACAAATTCTGAATACTTGTATACTTGAATACATTCTGAATACTTGAATACTTGCTAATATATAGAAGACAGAAGATGTTACCATCTTAAATAGTTTCAAAACAAATTAACCCAATGATATAATAAAAAATGGAGCTTGGACCCCAAGGTAGTCTTTAAATATTATATTTTATTAATATTATTAAATATAAATATAATTAATATTATATTATTTTTTTTTAAGTTGGTAAGCTTTCACCTGAAACTATCAAATAGTTATCTCTTAGTCATATCCTCTTTATTGTTTATAGTTTGAATAAAATCATTAAAATCATCACCACTGCTCTAGAGAAAGCCCAAAACTAAAATGACCTTCAAAAATCTGTTGCTGAGACTCTAGTTAACTTGAATACGTGGTTTTCCACGAATGGTCTATTATTAAATAATTAAAAACTAAATCAGTGATTTTCAAATCATTTTCAGAGGCCACTGACTGCCAAACTCGTAAGTTCCTTGGAGTGTATGTGGATAGTAAATTAAATTGGAATGGAAAAATAGAATTTGTTTCCAAAAAAATGCGCTCATTCTCATATGCTTTATTTGTTTGATCAAGTTGTTCTTCACATGAAACTTGTAAGACAGTGTATTTTGCATAATATGTTGAATCAATTCTTTGATATGGAATAATATTATTATTTCAAGCAAATATTATTATTAAATATTATTAACTAGTTAAATTATAATAATAATAATAAGTTAAATATTATTAACTTAGGCAATTTAAGGTAAATATTCCTACATAAATAATATTATTATTAAGGGGTAATGCCCCAAAAAGAAAAACAACTCTTTATCGCTCAAAAAAGGATTATTAGGACACTCTGTAAAATGTACCTAAACCTCTTTTAATAAATTTAAATATTCTAACTTTTCCTTCCCTTTATATTCTCGAGCTAATTCTATATATGTTCACAACAACTAGTGAATTTTCAGTTTTTCATCCACGACATAGCTACAACACTAGAAATAGACAGGTTTTAAACTACCCTATCCATAGAACCTCAGCTTTGAAAGATAGTCCCTTTTAATGGGGTCTAAAGTATTATAATAAAATTCCAAACTCGCACAAATGTCTCAGCAGCAACAGCTTCAAAATCCAGATCAAAGAGAAACTTTTAAGTAAGGTGTACTATTCAACAACAGAGTTCTTCAAAGACAACAATTATAGCTCTGATACATATGGGATGTTACCTGATTTGAACAACAAAAAGTTTATTGTTATTGTTGTTATTATTTTTATGATTACTATTAGTGTAATTATATAATAGCTACCAGCTGATTAATATAATTATTAAGAGTTGTTCTTGTTTATGTTTGGATAGTAAAAATACACTAATGTCACTTCTAATAAGGAGTCTAACTAATTTTTAAAATATGGTGCAGTGGAATTAGGTAAAAGAAATTGACTTTAATAAACCTGAAACCTTAAGCCTAAGTGGTAATATTGCAGAAAATTTTCAGCAATTTAAATAAGAAGTTAATATTTACCTTACTGCAACTGAAACAAATAAAAAACCTAAAGAAGTTCAGGTCGCAAGATTGAAAAACTTACTTGGATCTTATGGACTACTGTACAAAACACTCCATGATGGACAACAGGTTGAAAGTATTGAATATATCCTGGATTTGTTGGGAAAACACTGCTTCCCGAAACAAAATATTACAAAGTAAGTGGATATTTATAAAGTACTTATCAGAAAACAACAACTAAATGAATCGTTTGATCAATTTTATACAGATAGGCCTATTAGAAAGCTCTTGAAGCCTTGTCAGTTTGGAGACCAAGAAGAACTTTTAAAGGCTTTAATAGTCTTAGGTATAAAGTCAAGAGAACAACAAGAACAACTACTAAGAGAAGATTTGTCATTGGAAAAAATCTTTAACTTTTGTAAATCTTCAGAAATGGCAGGTAAGCACTTGGAACAGATTGCGTCACGAGAAGCAGAAGCAAACGTAGATGTGGTCAGGACCAAAAACACAGAGAAAACGCCAAAGTACAATACAGGTGCCTCTAAGGTAGAAGTAGGTCTACAAACAAATAGTAGTGGCAATGCAGGTGCCTCTAGGGTACAAAGTAAGAGTAAATGCTGTACCAGATGTGGTGATGAACACTTAGGAAGGTGCCCAGCAATGGGGAAAATCTGCTCAAAATGTGGGAAACCGAACTTTCAAAGTGCTGCAGAACTAACTGAGTTCCAAGACTAATGAATTGTAAAAACTGCCATGACATGGTTTGCAACGACCAAACATCAGAAGAGAAGATCCTGTTTGCTTGAGAAGTACCAAGCGGGATGAAAACCAGTATGGAGATATTAACAGTGTCTGCATTATTGATGAAATCAAGTAGAAGAATTCATGGTTCAAAAACATTCTGTTAGAAGGTAAGAGTATAAAATTCAAACTAGACAGTGGAGCAGATGTTAATGTGTTGCCTTATCGCTACATAAGGGAGCAGCTCAACTTAGGAAATGAAATTAAAAGATGTAACATTACGTTGCAGCCCTTTAGGGGATATAAAATTAAGCCTGTAGGGATGATAGAGGCCGAAGTTTTACCACTGGCTGGGTAGCTGAGTGGTTAAAGAGCTCGCCTTTGAACCTGAAGGTTGCCGGTTCGATCCTGAGAAAAGTTAGTGCTTTTTGATGGTTCGATACTGGACCCAGCTGCCTTTGGTCATTGGGCTATTAATTAATGATCCTGACAAATGAAACAGCTGATATTTGTCAGTAACAAAGCTACACCTCATCTGATCCATCACAATCATCACACTCATCCCTTCAGTCATACTCACCTTAAAAAAACGCACCAAAGATTGCGTCGGTGTTTCAAATAAAGTGTCAAAGTATAAAGTAGAAACTGGAGGTAAGATTGCTATAATTTCATTTGTGGTTGTGAATCATAATACCAACTCTTAATAATTATATTAATCAACTGGTAGCTATTATATAATTACATCTCTCTTCTTCCGAGTGATCATCATTTTCGTTTTAATCATTCCTTTGGTTTAACTTTAAGGTAGGTTTACACGTGAGAGTTTTTCACTCTCAGAGAGTTTCTTACTCTCAGCAGGTACTCGCAGAGGTGTTTACACAACAAGCAAATTTTCCAAGATTGTTAATCCCAGACAGTTTTCTGTGAGTACTATCAACAGCTGTCTGAGATTTTTATGAGAGTAACTAACCACTCTCCGAGAGTGAAAAACTCTCAAGTGTAAACCCACCCTTATATTTTTGCTGACAAGACACCTGTTATTACCTGTTGTGGTACTCTGTAACATATTGTGTTAATAAATAATTTCATTTCATCATAATAATTTTATTTGTAGAAAATGTACCGATATTGATGGAATTGGAATGGTTAGACACACTTTTTATTTGTACTTACCTAAAGTAGATGTATGTTGGTTATGAAGTGACAGAGATCTATTTTTGATTACAATCCGACTTAAAAATTTGTCTTAAAGTAATCAGCTTTTAAGTTACAATTCACATTTTATAAACATCGTACAATAAAAGTTGGTCAACATTTTAAAGCGCCCTCTAGAAATAAATCAAAGGCGAGGGGGGCGAAGCCCGAAACGATATGACCTTTTAAATTGCCATTCGCCCATCCTAAGCTTTAAAATGACATCTCAATCTTAACAATCGGTTCAGTAGGTGGAGAGAACAAGAGAAATAACAGACGAAACCCTTATAGAAATAAAAAGATAGATAACTAGGGTTTAAACTCATCTTTATGGATATTCAAACAACATCTACGAAATGTCAGTATCATGCAAATTGGATAAGAATATTATTGGTAGTAATATTACCAACACCATTTTGAACGGAAATTGATAATATTATTTTTAATAGAGCTACTTTTATATCGAGTATTTTATTAAAATAGATTTGGGTTAATTTCTCAAGAATCATTATTATGTATTATTAGAATAATTTCTGAAGGTATTATTAGTCAAGAAAGAGGAAAAACAGAATCATTTGGGTTGAAATTGATAATATTATTTTTAACACGTTGAGTGCGGCAATGAATATCGGAAATCTTTCCCGCGGGCCTGAAAATTTTTTTTCCATAAAATATTACTTTTAGTCTCTAGAAGTCCAGATCGAGGCGGCAAACTGGCGTTCTTGCATTATTTCACCGAAAAAATGGCGTCCAAAAGTGCAGGTCTCCGGTGACCGAGCCGGCCCGCTCAACGACAATACATAGTTTTTCGTAACACAATATTGAATTTTTACATCACAAATGTTTAATATAATTATAATAATATTCAGTAGAATTATAACTAATATTTACAACTATTTACAGCCTCTTCCACTCCCAACCATTGTTTTTTTTACTCAAACCTCGTTAAGGTACTGGTCGAAGCATTTCTGGTATTGGGGGTCAATTTTAAATAAAAGACTATAAAACTAAAATAAAAATAATATTAAACATAATATTGCCTCACAAAACACACCAAAACACGGAAGAAACACTTCAAAAAGAGTTAAAAGTAATTTAAAAAAGTTTAGGTCACAATGGACCGGAGCCGGCCCACGGGAAAGGCGGGCGACGCAGAACCCAAAGAAGGCAGGTTGCCCTAGTAACGCACGTATAAACAACTCTGAACTACTCCGCAACCCAGGGCCACACTGACTGATTCATTTCGTCGAGTCACGGCCGGCGACACGTGACCGGGCAGGCCGGCGCGCGCATTTCGATACCGGTCACCGGTGACCGAGCCGCACCCAAAGTGTTAATAGAGCTACCAATATCAACAAGTATTTTGGTGGTTTTTCATATCAAATTTCTCTTGAGTATAATGTTGTCAGTGTTATAAATACGTACGATTGAATAAATGCTACTGCTAATTAGAATAACTAGTATACGTGTTGCTCGAAATCGAGCAATTTATTTTCATACAATACAATTGTTACTTTTAGCTCTAAATCAATGACATCCGACCAATCCAATATTGTGAATCTCTTTAATCACCAAAACTACACGTATTTACAGCTGATTATTAACAGATGTTTAAAATGCTTTATTTAATCCCAATCTATACTTATTTAATACGCTAAGGGTTTTTTTTGTCTTGAGAACTCCTCCTACAATTTTCAACCGATTTTCAAGTTTTTGGTGTCGTTGGATAGGGCTTGGTCTGTAGTTGTTTCCGCCAAAAACTGATGGGAATCGGACTGAAAATAAAAGCACTATCCACCATTGAAATATCAAAATTTCCCATTTAAATAACATTACGATTGAATAAAGCATTTTAAACATCTGTTAATAGTCAGCTGTAAATACGTGTAGTTTTGGTGATTAAATATATTCACAATATTGGATTGGTCGGATGTCATTGATTTAGAGCTAAAAGTAACATTTGTATTGTATTAAAATAAATTGCTCGATTTCGAGCAACACGTATACTAGTGTTATTTAAATGGGAAATTTTTAGAATTCAATTGTGGATAGCACCTTTATTTTCAGTCCGATTCTTATCAGTTTTTGGCGGAAACAACTACAGAGCAAGCCCTATCCAACGGCGCCAAAAACTTGAAATCGGTTGAAAATTGTAGGAGGAGTTCTCAGGACAAAAAAAACCCTTAGCGTATTAAATAAGTATAGATATCATACATGGATGGCCTAATTTCTTACCACCGGTTTGATTAACACTGTGTTTTGTAAAAAATCATTAAAACTAAAACCAATGAATATATCACTATATCACTATCTTGAGACAGGGGACCTCACATAGTGGGTATTTTAACCTGAATATGAATACAGAGACTTTTAAGAAGAACAGATCAAATGTTAAATATTCTGCTGTTTTTTTTAATTGGGCAACTCACCACCAGGCAACGTCGGAGTGCTGGCTGTTTTAACAATGGCTACAACCCCCCAGTCTTTTTTCAATTGGGCCAATCACCACCGGTAGCTTCGAGCGGTGGCTGTTCCAACCAGCGAACACCACGAACAGCTGGCTATTCCAATTGCACTTCATCCCCCTCCAGCAACCACCGTGTTAGCGGCAATTTTAGTATTGTTGGATTCGGAATATAATACAGAAACAGAATATTTAAATTTTATAGCCCTTCAACCACTTTGGTATGGCCCAGGAAGGTGTAAACAAGGGCGCGCACCATTGTTGGAATTGTGCTAATTCCTCAAGTAGAACCAAGTGGAAGGGGGGGGGTACACATAATGGAACACCGCAGGAGTACAGCGCGCGCTGTCTCGTGGTGAGTTGCCCCATGACCGAATCTGGCAGAATAAAAGCCATAAGATGTGTTCTTCTTAAAAGTCTCTGTATTCATTGCTAAAACTAATTATCAGTTTGTTTTCAGGTTCTAAGATGGATAATGGAGGTTGCTGTTCGTGTCTTAAACATGATCACAAATTCACTTGAAATCACAGAACACACGAAAATGGTAAGTTCTACAAGTAGAACTTAAATTATTTAAGCAATTATATTTAAAATATAATAATAAAAATATTATTACATTATTATTACATTTATTATATTATATTTAAGATTGACTGGTGGACTAAAGAGATTGCGGAACTCAAAAGAACATGTATAAGAACTCGACGAGCCGCCACAAGAGTGAGAATTCCCACTCTTCACTTTTGAAGAGCTGGAAACCTACGTTCTCTCCCTGAAGAGTAACAAGGCTCCTGGCCCAGACGGGATTCCCTGCGAGGCTTTCAAGAAAGTATTTACAATTAATGCTGACTTGTTGAGAATGTACAACGCCTGTTTGGTAGAAGGGGTGTTTCCAGCTCCCTGGAAACCACCAGGCTTGTACCGATCAGCAAGGGCAAAGGTTATCCCGAGCTGCTGTCGTCCCACAAGCCTCTCTGCATGTTGGACACAACTGGGAAGCTGTTCGAGAAGCTGATCCGTTTCCGCCTGACTTCTGCCGTGGAAGCTGCCAGGGACTTATGCCCCCGCCAGTACGGCTTCAGAAAGGGACTGTCTACTATCGACGCTATCACCGAGGTCCAGAGAGCTGTGGAGAGAGCCGAGAGCCACAACCATTTCTCTCGCGGAGTAGTGCTTCTTGTTACGCTTGATGTCATGAATGCCTTTAACTCGGCTAGGTGGGTCGATATGTTGGATGCGCTTCGCAACACCTTTTGCGTTCTTGCATATCTCTTGCGTCTTATCGAGGATTATCTTCGCTCTCAAAGCCTGATTTATGACAAAAAAAAACGGAACGCAGACGATGGAAGTCACTTCTAGTGCCCCACAAGGTTCAATACTCAGCCCGGATCTTTGGAAAGTTGCCTATGACAGCCTCCTGAGGTCTGAGATGCCTGAGGAAACCACTTTGGTTGGGTACGCCGATGATGTCGCAGCTCTCATTGCTGCACGCAACGTTGAGCTGGCCCAATTAAAGTTGAACCGAGTCATGCGTGTGGTAAACACCTGGATGTCTGATCACGGTCTCTCGCTTGCTCTCAGTAAGACGGAGTTTGTGATCCTCAAGAAGAAGACGATCGACACCGTCGTCCCGTTTCGAGGGACGGGTAAGTTATACAGGTTGCGACTCACCCAGGTTCAGCGTCAAGCGGCGCCCCGGGTGTGTTCCGCCTACCGGACAATGTCCAAGCCTGCCGTCCTGGTGGTCGCCGGAGTCATCCCTGTCAAGCTCTTGGCAGGAGAGAGGAAGGCGATTTATCAGAGGCAAGGCGAGATTGGCAAGGACACGGCAAGAACAGAAGAGCGCTCCCAAACCTTCCAGCAGTGGCAACACAGCTGGGAGTACAACACCCGAGGACGATGGACTGCGCGACTTATCAAGCAAGTCCAACCATGGGTGGAACGGCGGCATGGAGAGGTGGACTACTACCTGACCCAATTCTTGACAGGTCACGGCTATTTTCAGTCGTACCTGAACCGGATGGGCAAGACCAGTTCACTGGACTGCATTTATTGCCCGGGCGTTTCCGATGATCCGGAACACACCTTCTTCCGCTGCCCCCGTTGGGAAGTGCCCCGCCTGGAGGCCACACAAATTTTTGGTGCATTTTCGGTGGACTCGGTCTGCCAAAAGATCTTGGAGGATGAGGGCAACTGGGATTGTTTATCACAGTTCGTCCAGGGCATCCTCCTGGAAAAGAAACCCGATCTGGACCGCGAAGTGGCCCAGTTCCCTTGATCGAGCGGCTGGATAAGGAGCGATCCCCACGGACGTAAGCCAAATTTAGGCCTAGCCTGACGTAATGTGATAAACAATTCCAGGTTAGAATCCTAAAGAGTAGAGGAGGTTTTTTAGTGGGTAAACCCGTTTTTAGGGGAGCCCCACACTACAGGCTGGCCACCTTGTGTGCGTAATGTATTTTTCCCGCCTCTCCCTAAAAATATATATATATATTTAAGATTATATTAATAATAAAAATTATTAGAGTAATGTGTAAAAAACATTGTAAACCATCCAACATCTATACATACTGCCATTGCCTTCTTTATTCATTTTCAAAAGTCTCATGAATATTATTTTTAATAATAATATGTTATTATAAATTATTTGAAAAAATTGAAATATTAAATTTTAAAAAGATTTTCATTGTTTTAAGGCCATGATTTTAAAAAGAAAATTAGTATTAGAATTAAAATTTGAAGAAAGAAAAAAATATTGTATTTATAAACTTTGCTCTATGACAAAATTTTGTATAAGCAATAAAGAATTTGTATTTGTATTTTTAGTTAATTTACTTGTCTCTTTTCGATCCAGCTTGAATCCCGGTACATGATTATATATCAAAATCCAAAAGAATGAGGGACTAGGTCTCCAAAGAATTTACATTTCGAAAGAAAGTTTTCTTGTCATCAGATTGATCCACAACTTAAAATTGGGAAAATGATTTTTTTTTTACTATTTTATGAATAAAATAATCTGAGCATTTTAAAATGTTTTGGTGACTTAAACTACCCTTATATTATATTAAATAAAAGAATAGTTTTTCAACCTAAGTAATACTTTCCCTTTGTATTTTTTTAATAATTCCAAATATTTCCATTTATCAAGAAAAGAGTGGGATTTTATAATATATGGGCATTAAAACACCCAGGTTTGCTGCTATGTAGATAAATGGTGTAGATATTGATAGACTAGAAAGTGGGGCCTAGCCCGCTAGAACCAGCGGCGTATTTACGAAGGTTGGGGCCCTAGGCCAACTTTTCTGTGGGACCCCCCCCCCCCCCCCTCATCACTGACCAAAGTATGACACTAAAATCATCAAATTAAGCTAAAATTGGCTAAAATCATCCTTAATTTTTTTCCTCTGGTACGAGTAAAATGTAATTGTATGTGTACACTCTGATCTCTGAGAACGAGCTCGTCTTGAAAAGATGCTGGATTATCCAGCTGTTAAATGGTGGTGGGGAAGGGGCAATGATATGCTTTATCATTGACTATATTTATAGTAAATGGATCTATGCTATAAATGGAGTCACTAATCTCTATTCAAACGTTTGTGAAAAGCGTGCCGCTGTATTTTAGGGATGTTATGTCCGTTACGTTGGTCGAATTACTGTTGGTGGGGAGGCTATAAAAATAGTCAAGATCTATACGTACTCAATTTTACCAAACTGTATTCAATATTTTAGGTGCAATGGGGTCCTATTTATCTGAATTACTTTGTTAATATTACTATAATGCTACAAATGTGTTGCTTTCAGAATTTTGATACTTTCACAAAATGGTAATGGTTTTAGAAAATCTTTACATTAAACTAACATTAATTTTAATGTCGTCTAGATGTTGCGTTTTGACAGCGTCTCACCAATAGCAAACTGGCAACCAAAAAATATCAATGGGAAAGCGGAGCACTTTTTGACACCGAGAGCTAGAAGTGACTTTAGTTAGTTTTAATAAAGAGCCCAAAGTTGCCGCCGCGCCCTCGTGCCGTCACCCAGTGTTGCCACCAATATGAATGTGACGTAACCTACAGGTTCATTGATCACCCGAAAATGACATGGGAAACGGCAGACGCCTCAATGACTTCACGAAAGTCTCTCTGTTGTGTTGTGAATTTACGTTTTTCAACTACAACAGTCTGCTATAAAAAACCAGGGTCAAATTATGTTCATTTTTACAGTGCAAGTACATCCTTAAAAAATATATATGTATATTAAGACCTCCGTGCGGCCCCCTGCAGCCCGCGGCCCTAGGCCAGGGCCTAGTCGGCCTAGTGGTAAATCCGCCACTGGCTAGAACCCATCAAAAGATCAAGTTTCATGCTGTTCGAAATTGTCCAAACAGAGCCGGAAATAGATGCTTATGGTTGTGTGTTGGAATAGTCACCTAAGCTGAACCTAATCTATCTATACTTATTTAATATGCTAGGGGTTTTGTTGTTAAGAGAACTCTCCCCTACAATTTTCAACCGATTTTCATTGTTTTTGTGTCATTGGATAGGGCTCGGTCTGAAGTTGTTTCTTCCTAAAATTGATGAGAAACGGGTTTAAATTAAAGATGCTATCATAATTGAAATTTTAAATCTTCCCATTAAAATAACATTGGGATTGGACAGAAAATTTTAAACGTATAAACGTTCAACTGTAAGTAAGTGTAGTTTTAGGCCATTACCGAAACTGTTAATCACAATATTGGATCAGACAGTAATAATTGATTTATTAATTTATTGATTTTTTCGCATGAACTATAAATGTAATAATTCTGCTCAATTTCGAGCAACGCTTGCACTATAGTCCGTTTTAGCAAATTTCCCTATAGGGAATACGCTATTACGGTAGTAGCCATGGTAAGACCTAGGCATGGGACCACTTTACTTTTTGATTTTGAGGTCCCCAGAAGCCAAAAACACCATTCGTTCATTTTCATATATATGTGTGTACTGTATATATATATATATACACAACGGTATGTGTGTCTGTGGTACTGATAACTTTTGAAGGGGACCTCTGATTTTGATGAAATTTGGTATGAAGTTGTAAGACCATTTTCATGAGTTTGCGAACCAGCATTGTCGGGTTATGGGAACGGGGTTTTATGGGGTTTCAAAGGGGTCAAAAATGGGTTTTTGGCATTTTTGGACCTAAATTTTCAAAATTCATCAATTTTAACTAAACCCATTTGAAAGAGCTTAAAAAACAAATAATTTAGTATTTTGAATCTTTAAAATAGCTAACTGGTTATGGAGAAAATCCAAATCAAGTTTCCCATGTTATTCTTAGGGGTAAATCTTTAAAAAGTTACATATCGCTTATTTATCAACATATCTTAATAAAAAATTTTATGAACCTTCACTAGGTGGTGGGTAATTAAGATTTGATCAAAAACCGCCATGGCACTATGGCAGTGGACCTACATGCTAAATCCCATGTTATTATCATGGAAAATAATTGTTTGATGGGAGCAAGAGAGATGGAGATAATGGTCGGGTTCACGTTCACTCACCGCATCCACCGCAACCGGGATTTAGATAATCACATGACAAATCCCAATGGCCACGCGATAAATCCCGGTGGATCCTGGTGACGTCATTTTGCTGCCGTCTTATGAACCCACCGGGATTTTGATTGTTGACGTTCACATGCTAACCGCAAAAAATCCACCGCATCCCGGTTGCAGTTTATGTTTGAAATGTTTGTTTTGAAATGTTGAAATGTTTATGTTTTGTTATTTGTAAACAAATCATTTCTTTTGCATGGAAGCTTTGGATATGCACTTTTATTACTGTTGAAAAAGTCATTTATTTCAATATAAATATTAATATATAAATTATTAAATAAAAATAATTTACTAAGAAATATAATAATGCCAAATATATTATATTATATTTCTTTGTAAAGATTATTAATTTTATAAGATAGCCACAAAGTTCTTTGATGTTGAAACAATAATTCTTTGGAAATTCGCTGAGTACGCAGGTCTGCTGCGATGGGGGTCTTTTTAAACCTGATCCTTCTAGGGAGATATGGTGGTGGGGGTTTGTTTATCGTTGCTAATATCCCATTGGCTGGAGCCCTTTGGTTTGTTTTGTTGTTTTTGTTTTATTTCACTGTTGCATACCAGCTGGTAATTTTACATCACAACATATTTTGTATCAGTTTTACAATATTATTGGTAGCAGTTGGTTTTAAATCAGTTTATTTTAGAACTGTTACAGTTTAACAAGGAGTAGGTTTGATTTAAAAATATAACAGCTGACAAGGAGTTACTGAAAGACATTTATAACTTATTTCAAACGTTATTTGAGGAAATCTGATACCCGAACATGTTTGTCACAAGTTTAAACGTTTTGTTTACAGTTTAAATTTTTTGTTTACAGTTTAAATCTCTCCCCCACCCCAATATTTTCGTGAAGAATCAGGTTTAAAAAAACGGACTATAGTAATTGTTTTTTAATCAGTTTACTTTAAAACTGTTACATTTTAACAAGGCATAGGTTTGGCTTAAAAAATATAACAGATGACTTGGAGTTACTGAAAGAGATCATATAAGTTATTTAAAATGTTATTTAAGGAAATCTGATACTCAAACATGTTGTCATGAGTTTAAATTTTTTGTTTACAGTTTAAATCCCTCCATCACCACAATATTCTCGACAGTAGCGGCTCGTGGCCCGTGCGGCCCGTGCGCCCGCACGGGGCGCCAGAGGCGCGCCGTATTTTGGGGGGCGGCGTGAAGCGCCGCTCCGGGCGACGGAAAGAGGGGTCAGAGAAAGATAGGTGCTTGAAAAATCAAACAAAGAGAAGGGAACGGTAGTTTTTATAATGTAAATCAATAGTTTTTCTTAAATTATTTATCTTTAACGATTCAAGAGAGCAGGCCAATGGCCTTGTTTGTATGATTTTTAAACTCGTGTAGATACAAGGAAGCGCTCCCTGAAACACTCGAGCGCCCATCCAAAGTTGCGGTGCCGCCCTCTTAGGCTTGTAGGTATCCTCTTCTCAATATGAATATTCTAGTAATGGAAGAATGGTACGGCACGAATGACAGTTTTTTATGGTCTGCGATCATAGTTGACATCCCAGCGCCGACATTCCGTCAGCCACACTATATTCCGTCAGCCGACATCCGTCACAGAACTATAAACTACACCATGCTTTTTTAAAGTTCTATGACATCAAAACCCAACCCTTGGTCAAAAGAGACCTGATTGGGACCCCTCCCAAACTGGCCTCTTTCCACAAGACTTGATTACTTAATTACAACTTAGGCCCTGCTTTTAGCCTATTTGGTGAATGGTTGAGTTCGTTTAGTAATTTGTATGTGACAAATACATTTTGGTAATAAGCTTAATTTTTACAAGGGGAGGAAATAGATAAAGACAATATTTCTTTACCATACCATAGTTATTTTATTTCCGAGGTTTTAAGTAGCCGGAATGTCTCATAAAGAGTTAAAAAGTAAATAAAAAATTAAAGACTGAAGATTGTAGACTACTTGATCGCTACAGATAACGAGTTTTTATTTTCGTTACACAACTATTGAATATTAAATTCTTGGTATGAGAACATCGTCGTTGCCGGGCGGGCCGTATATTGTTCCTGCTCAGATAAAACTTTTGTCACTGTCTGTCTAGTGTCTTTCCAGGCATATTCTTGTCCGGAAATTCCCAATTGTTAAACATTCTTGATATTTTAATGTAATAATTTAAGTCCGATGATACCGAACGTGGTACCGTACCGTGAGGTGTACAGTCAATGGTAGAACTATGTCTTTCTAGTTACAAAAAATCTGTGTTGTATATAAATTTCTGATTTGACATTTCAAAAGATTAGCGGCGAAGAATACCGAAAACGTAAAAGAAAGACGAAGAAAATAACCGCTCCGGTCTATACCTGAGCCCGAATGCCGCCTGGCGGCCGGCGGCCGTAGCGCTAAGCGAGTTTTATGGATGCAGAGGTTTACGGGAATCGTGTTTCAAAATTAACTCATTAAGTTAGAGATTGACTCTTAACTTTTTCTAAAAGTAGAAAGAAGGATCTCGTCTTCTCTAGCTTTAGAATTTTTTAATAAAATTTCTAATTTCAGTTATAACTGTCTAAAATCGTCTGTTTTCTCTAGTAGCAAGTATTACGGGGTTTACAGGCATAGGTTTACGGGGATCGTGTTTTAAGACTAACTAAGATATAGATTGGCTGTTAACTTTTTCTAAAATTAAAAAAAAACGGATCTCGTCGGCTCTGGTTTTAGAATTTTTCAAATACAATTTCTACTTTCAGCTATAACTGTCTAAAATAATCTTTTTTTCTTGATGCAAATGCAGGGTTTTTTAGAACCCTGTTATCTTCTGCGAAATGCATCCAGCCTTGAGCTATAAATAAGGTGTCATTTTAAAGAAGAATAACGGCGCTAAATTTTCTTTCTTACAATTTGGTAATCTCACTTTGGTAGTTTCATCAAAACTAATGGAAAACTTCAGTTAAAAATCGAAAAAACGGACGATTTTAGACAGTTGGTTATAGATGAAATTAGAAATTTTATTTAAACATTCTAAAAACAGAGGAAACGAGATTCGTCTTTCTACTTTTAGAAAAAGTTAAGAGCAAATCTCTATCTTAATTGGATAGTTTTAAAACACGATCCCCGTAAACCTCTGCATCTATAAAGCATAAAACTTGCCACTAGAGAAAAACCGATGATTTTAGACAGTTATAATAGAATTAATAATTTGATTTCAAAATTCTAAAACCAGAGAAGACGAAATCCGTCTTTCTACTTTTATAAAACAGCTAAGAGTCAATCTCTATCATAATTAGTTAATTTTTAAACACGATTCCCGTAAAACTCGTCTAGCTAGCGCTACGGCCGCGAGGCGGCATTCGGTAACGTCGTTCGTGCTCAGACCGGAGCCTTAATTCCAAGAGACTCTTGGAAATTAATTATTTAAAAATAAATATTTTCCAACATATTACGAGCTTGCATATGAATTAGGGGCGAAGCTCGCACGTGTCATTTTTATCATGTGTTACTAAAAAAAGAGCAGGGTCTGGCGATCGTGTGTTCGGGGATAGCATGGTGTTGGAAAGCGATGGGGGCGGCAAATTTGGTCTTTGCACGGGCGCTAAAAAACTCACGAGCCGCCCCTGATTCTCGAGAAGGATCAGGTTTAAAAAAAACGGACTATAGTACATACTTAATACGCTAAAGGTTTTTTGTTAAAAGAGAACTCCTCCTACAATCTTTAACCAATTTTCAAGTTTCTGGTGTCGTTGGATAGGGCTTGATCCAATGAGCTTGATCTGTAGTTGTTTTCTGCCAAAAAATGATGAGAATCAGACTTAAAATAAGGGTGATATTCATTATTAAAATTAGAATTGCATTGGCTTTAGGTTTGGTTTTTTAAAACATCTGTTAACTTACAGCTGTAAGTGTATGTTTAGTGATCAGATACTGATAACCACAATATTGGATAGGTAGGATGTTATCTTATACTCTAAAACAAGCAATGTTTTTTATGGGTGAAGTTTTTTCTCTCCGAGGATTTTTTATTTTTTAGTTAAATATGGGGCTTTTGGCCCCGAGGAATCGATTGGATCTGGTCCCAAGTCTGGGAAAAATCTGGTTTTCGTTCAGAGCCCCTCAAAATTTCCATATTATACTTATGGGAAATTTTTCAATTGAACAAAAATCAGCTGATAACTGTAGATATAAACCAAATGTGGTACATCTTTAACCTGTGGTTTAGGAAAATTATACCAAAAAGCAGCACCCTTCTGCCTAGCGAGTGAGCCAAGCGAACGAGCTTGTCTTAAAAAGGAAGAGGGCAAGTGAGCAGTGAACGAGCTTTGTGTGCGAACAAAAGTAATAATTTTACTGAGCTTAAGCTCGGTCCACCTGGTACTTGATTCAAAACTAAATGTAACAGTTTCAGCAATTACATGGGATAGTCCAGATTAAATTACTCAATTTCGAGCAACACGTTTACTAGTATCATTAAACTCAGGTAAATAATTGCAATAAACCAATAGATGTATCATATTTGAATTTGTCTACATCAAATATTAGGTGCCTTTTAGAAGAAACGCCCTATATGTTGCACATATACAATTTTATTTATAAACTGTTTCTCTTTTTTTGTTTTAGGCGATGAACAATAGCGCAGAACCTGAATCAACAGCTTGTTGAAGCAATTTAAATATATATAATAGATTTCCTCACTTACAAGTCCGAAAAAGAAGCATATAAAATGACGTACTCAACTGCAATGCCCAGCTACATTTTTTGCATATGAATAGGGACACATTTCGCTCATAGTAAAAATAAATATATTTTTATTCCATTGTAATGCTTATTTTTTTACCCCAGCAAGGATTAAATGTATTGTAACTTTACTAATTTTCAAGCCTGCCACGCAAATGTTTGTGTTACTTAAATGAACTCGCACTCTTATCTTTACCATCCTCTGTTGCCCCCCCCCCCCCACATAGCAGAATAATAAAAAGTTTACCAGGACACACAGTTCATTCCTAAAGTTAATTTTAATTCTTATCCCTTATTGAAAACTCCTCAAGTGCCACCTCTGGTTTTATACAAATTTTAGATCTGGTCATATCTGGCTTTAAACGTCCATTCCTGCAATATCTGGCAAGGCACCCCAGGCGTGGATCAAGGTCGGGGGAATTTCCTCCCCCAAGGGCCCAAGATTTTGCTGCATTAAGTATAATATTTAACGGTTTATAAAAAAATGGTACTTGTTTGTTATACACATAAGCCAGCTATTTTTTATGTCATTTTGAACTAGAATCTTTGTTGCCAGTTGTGGGGGATTTCCTCCAAATTGGGAATATTTCTTAGTGCTAGGGATTTATAATAGATTAATAAATAATTTTTTTCTTATTCCTTTACAAGTTGTCTAATTTTGGAACAAAAGAAAACATTAATCTTTAGTCTAATTCACTAAAATGTGATGTTGGGTCGTGCTTGTGGGGTAAGTTTGTTAAAGACGTTAAAAGTCAGTAAATATTTGTTGGTGAGATATAGTCTCAAACGTTAAGGGTGTGCTCTACCATGACTCGAAAATCACCACATGATGCTGTCGAATGCCGCTGCGCGGCCGTAGCGGTCGTGGCGACAAGAGTGGGGACAAGATTGAGGGGTAAAAAGCAAGATGGCGGGCAGGTGAGGACGGCGCAGCGCCTTGCACGCGCAGTCATGTTAGTGCTCCCGCTCCGCCTCTGCTGCGCCAGCCCGCGAGTTCGGCTACGGCTACACCAGCTGGACTGTTCGCTGCACACGCCCGTCCTGCACATGATGGTAAACATGCCATTTATGATGGTAAAAGTTTTAAAAAAATCGGGGCTGCCCAATGACAAGTTTTGACGCTTTGAGCGAGCCTGTTAGAAAGTAGTTATTTTATTAGGAATTATCAGGGCTTAAGCTTAAAATAAAGATACAACAATTAATACGTGTACTGATTCATAAAATTTATCATTACGTACGGTAATGGATTGAGTTAAGTGACTGTGTTCATCAAGTATAACTAAAATCTGTCCTTTAAGGGGAGTCCTCGCGGATATCGTGGATCTATATTAATTCTGGTAGAATGCACTTGTTATAGAATGTAACTAAGTGAGACTCCATGTGCTTCTCCCAAAACTCGTCGTCTTTTAAAATTTTTTCAACTGATAGTCCATGTGGTGTCCACAACACAAATAAACAATACTTCTTTCTTGTTATATGAAGTTGCCCTTGGACTTGATAGTACTAATCGTGGCGAGTTTTTAACCTAAGATCTCCGTCTTCGTTCAACGTGCAACACTTAATAATTTTTTTTCGCACTTCCTCAGCCAGTGATAAATTTTTAGCTGCTGCTGGACATTTTACCTGAAACATAATAATATATAAAGACATTTCTTAATGAGTCAATTAAACAGAGTATTTTAAATAGGTTTGTTATCACACAATTGTTTAATTATAGTTGTGAGAAGAATAGTATAAAAACATCGTTTTCACTGAGTTTCTCATGGACATTAATTTTTCTTGTATTCATATAGTAAATAAATATAAGTTAGTATTTTTTTTTTTGTGGAATAAGATACCTCTTGAATTTGGGCGAGGTTAAAGTTTTTCTTTTGTGTCAATTTATTAAAAGAAGAGTAATTTAACTTATACTTAGTATGCGAGGAATAATGTTAGGCCTACACATGTATTAATCTGTCTAAAGCGTGCGTCTGAAAATGTATTATAAATTGCAATATTTTTTATAATGAATTGCAATATATATATATATATAAGCCTAATGTTGGTTTCCTTGTGGTTTTTAGATCATAACTCAAATTGACTTTGAAGTGAACATAGTCTTGTAAATTGTATAAACAAATTAGGTTGTACTGTAACACCCCGCTTAGTCAAAGCTACTATCTAACTGCCAAATTTGGCCAGAGGTCATTTCCCATCGGGAAATTGTTATTTATTGGTAATCAATTAATCAATAATTAGGATCAGCGTGAGCAGCGGTGGCCCGTAAATAGGCCATCAGACACTTCATAACACCAGAAGACATCGTCAATCCTCAATTAATGCCTCCTGAGCGCCAAAGACCGAAATCAAATTATTACATTATAATTATGAGCAAAGTTATTAAGCTGGAACCGTGCATTTCTAGTCTCGCACGGTGTAACAATGCTGGAGTCAGCACGAAGCCTCGACCGAGGTTCCCGGGCGCGGAGCGCTATGATTGGTTGAGGAGGCGCTGAGCGGCGGCATCAGCGTCGGAAGCGGCAGTCCGAGCCCGAATGTAACTACGCGCGGTCGCCCGTCCCCGTTCCGCCCGTGCAGTTTTAATTATGTAAAATCTCAAATTTCGATTAAATTCAAAATCCCTTGTAGATTGACTGTATCAGTGTTTCGGAAATATTGTAGTAACATTCTTTTGATTTGAAGTGTTAAATTCTTGTCGTCTTAATAAATAAGAACTAATTTTGCTCCCAACCGTTGTTGTTATTGAGTTTCGATCCTTACACCACTCGGACGTTACAAGTGGTGTCGCGGGTGTGGGGTGGAGTGCGCAAAAACCACCCTGAAGATTGAAAACGCGGACCCACCAAGACGACGAAAGATGAATTTTAGTAAGTGGACTACAGTAGTTGCATTTTGTATCAATTAGGTCAATGTTCAAAATTTTAGGGATCTGCAAGGGGTTCACCGCTAAATCGCTAGGGAATTTTGATTAACACATTTTGGTGAAACTCCCATCAAAAAATAATTAATTTTCGATTTTCTACAGAATTTTGAAGTAATTAAAATAATTAGATCATAAGCTGTTCGCCATTTTGGACGCCACGAGGTTGAGCGTCGGTTCCCCCACCATCGGCAGTTCGCCATCGCTTCTTGCTCACTTGTGATTAATTGTAGGTCACATTGACAGACAAGATGGCGGACTGACGCCCGGTGAATGAGAACAAAGAGGGGCGGGCCAGACGGGTAGAAATATTAAATTTTGGGGATAATCACCGATTGTTGAAGTAGTATCTCGACTCACACATCATTGTAAATTAGATTGATGCTAGTTTGAAAATTTATTGCCGTTTGTGAAACTTAGAAACCTGTAGTGAAAATTCGAGGTGGAAGCGGGGAAATCGCAGGGAGAAATTCCCTGAGCAGGGTAATTGGGGTAATTCGCGGTGCTTGTCGGGGGATTCAGTTCTTTGATTCGAATCCTTGATTGACTTGGAACCAACTCATTGAAGAGAATTGTTCTTGGGCAGGCGGAATTGGTAGTCGGACTTGTGAATTGATTAGTGGAGGTGATTGACCTCGTTCGGTATTTAATCTATCACTAATAAAGAGTGTCTTTATT